>MCJB01015097.1:184514-239186 GCA_002018475.1 Nicotiana obtusifolia
CCCCCCCCCCCCCCCCCCAAACAAAACAAAACCCCCAAACCTAATCTAAAACCAGAACAAACCCATCTCAGATCTAACCCCATTTCACCATATTTCCATAAGTAAACAATAAAAATCTCAACTATCAGCCAATTGAACCCAATAGAGAGAGAGAGAGAAAAAAAGACAGAGCAAAGTGGGGTAAGATCGATCATACAGGGAAAAAGTTGGTAGTGTTGATAGTAAGGAGAGAGATCTCATCCACTTTAGGTCTGAACACCGCAACCTGAGAATTGGCCGACGAAAGAGAGAGCCTTTTATCGCATGGAGACAACTGAACTGAACTGTTGAGGAAAAATGATGTTCTTGAACTAAATGCAATTCCAAAACTAAACCCATCTGATTTCTGCACCTTTGCATCAGCGCAGGGCGAGTACACGCGGTTCGTGTCACTGCGCGATTGTGCTAAAAAGGTCAGAGATGAGATTAGTAGAAACAACAGTGGTAAAAGCCTTTGAATCGCCATTGTTAGAGGGCTGTGATTTTTTGAAGAAAAAAAAAGAGAGTAAGGAGTGGAAAAGCCAGCGGACAATTTGGTAAGGTCAGAGAAGGCACAGCAGTATTGTACCCAACACAACATGTTGTCAACCTTTTATTTATGTTCAGAAAATATTGCCAATGTTATAAAAAAATTAAATTAGGGTGGATGTCTAGTCTTGTTCGTTATCTTCTAATACTATAATATTTATGGAGTTATGATTGTAACTCTATAGCCTCCTTCTAGTTTTTCTCAATAATCTCAAATGCTTAATGACATATTTCTACATTTTTTATATCTATATAATGACCTTGTAATAAATAAGAAAATAAATACAATTAAAGAAGAAATAAGAATCTCTCCTCTCTTTCTCTCTTTCTATCTATATCTCTTAGCTTATTTTCTCTTGTTTAATATTATTATTTTGAACTATATTTTATAACACGTTATTAACACGAGTCTATAAACTTATCAGAGCTCGAGTTTGATTTTTCTAATTTAATTCGTTGGCCATTATCTGGTGTCGTTATGACGTGCACATTTTTGCCAATAGAAGAAAAGGTAAACATTATAATTTATTTTTCTTCACATCGGGTGAGTAAAGAAATAAACATTTCTTGTTAGAAAACTATCAAATATTTAACGTACTGCGAGTGCTACTTATTACTGTGATTAAAAAAAAAAAGACCATATTTTGGTCATACTGATTAGAAACATAAATCTTCTTAATGAAAACAGGAAATACTTCCCACTTTATCTAGGTTGATTAATTACTTCTTTGAAATTAGGAAAACAAACCAGCTATTGAGAAAGTATACTTCTAATTTATGGTCGTATAACATGAAAGCAAGCAGCGATTAGTACGACTACTAGAAGAGGTATTTTCGAGTATCCATGGCCTACTTGATGCTTGCTACTGACTCACTATTTTTAAATATTTTGTATGAATGGTGCGCAAGCTACAACTGGTAAGTTGTTACCTATAGTTTCAGTTTTCAGGTAATATAATTATGTAAATGCTGAATTTATGTATTAGTACTAAATATGTATTGTTACCTCTATGTTGTACTTTTGATAAATTGATTCACAAATTGCTTGGTTGAAGTGAGAGAAGGAAAGTCTATGACGTTAAATCAAATCCAATAGGCAGGGTATACCCCGAGAACAGAAATTTTTTTTAGAGAGGCTCAAGAAATATTATGACAAGGGTTTTATGATCTATTTAAACTCTAATAGAGTTTACAAAAACTGTCCTGACCACAAGAACAGGTATATTTCATATGTCTACGTTAGCACTCTTGCAAGAAGACGGATGCGCTAAGGCGCAACTTCGCGCAGCTGCTATGCCCTTGCTTCTTACCTCTTATTTCAAACTCAGGGAAAAAGTTTTGAAGTTTTTCCCAACCAATCTATACCTTACTAATAAAAAGGGGCTTTTCTTTTTCAGTTGCATTGCACTGTCGCATAAACAATGAATCCGCACTTAGAAACTCAATTTACTTGGTGCATATTGTCACAAAGTGATAATTTTTAAAGACTCGAAAGTGAGTTTTAGTGCACTTTGACCTATTAAAATATTGGTTAAGGGTAAGATGGTGGTACAAGTTTCAGCGCACCATGCGGGTAAAACATCGGATTTAAGTTCGGGTGCATCATAATGAAAAGAGTTGGGTTTGAGTGCCAATTCATCATGGCCTAACATGTTGTTATATGGGTAAGACATTGGGTTTGAGTCCCAATCCCCACCATATTGATGATATAATATGAATAAAGAAAAATAATATATTTTTCATGAAAAGGCATGAAGCGCGTCCAACTTAATTTGCTCCATTCAAGAAGTGAATGTGGTAGCGGTGCATAATATGAAGACAAATGATTGATGAATGAATGTGGATGTGCCAAAGACCAAATAATAATTGTCATTATTATAGTCATTATAAAAAGGAAAACAATAATGGTTCTCAAAATAATCCTTTAAATGTGAAGGAAATATGTATCAATGTGGTCTGTAAATAAAAGGAGCGTTTAGATGATTATGGTCCATTCCTTGAAACTGTGACTTGTGATAAGCATTATAAATGCAAATCCGTTCCTGAAAGTGAATGTGAAAATATATATATGTGATACAAATTATGCATAAGAATATATTTATGCATGGTTGAATATATACTACAACTCATTTCTATGGGAGGTTTGAGAGAAAGAAAAATAATAAATATTACTGTGTGGTTACATGAATATGTTATTGGTCGCGTAATGTGGTATGCCGAAGATATTTTGCCATGTCTTAGAAAACATTATTAAAGGCAAAATTAAAGCAAGAAATGATTTTTCTTATGATGCTTTTGACCATGACAATCATTATGATATTATTTTATCCGTGAAGGAGACATTCAACATATGGATGGTGTGACAAAAGATCTTGCAGTACAGAATCAATTAAAAGCACTGAAAGAGCTAATTTGTTACTACCCATATGAGTGAAATTGTTCATGATATTGATATTGTAGTAAGTCTCAAAAGAAACTTTTTGAGTTTCAAATATATTAGTCAAAGTGGTTGGCATATTGAGACTATAAATGAAAGGAAGATTGATTATCTTCATATTACCTTTAATCATACCGGGTAGATATAAAAGGTCACCCAATTTTTCTTCTATTTATACTACACAAGTATAAGCATGATGATGAAATCATGTTCCACAAGTAAACTAGAGGTTTACTGAAACAAATATTAGTTGGCATGACTGGTTAGCCATCTCGGTTCAATTATGATGCGAAAAATTAATTGAGAATTACATTGGCATAGATTGAAGAAATAGAAGATTCTTCAAGAATTCTCTTGTGCTGCTTATTCTCATGATTTACCAGTTAATATTGGGATTGAATCCCTTGATTTCTGGAACAAATAAAAGGTGATAATATAAAAGCCCAGTCACCTGCCATGTCGACCGTTTACTATTATATGATTTTAATAGATGCATATATTCTATGGTCACATGTGCATTTGTTACAATTTGCAGTTTGGCTTTTGCAAGATTGATTGCTCAAATTATTAGAGCACAGTTTCAAAATATAAATTATGATGATTTATCTTGATAATGTTGGTTTAAATCCAAGTTGGTTTAGCAGATATTGTATGCCTTCAATTATAGCTAAACCATTGGTTATGAGAACAAAACTGCCAAAATAAAATTTGGTATGTGATGTATTATTTAATATACAGCAGCACGTGTACAATCGGTTCAGCGTCAGGAACCAAATAATTTTCATCTAGAAATATGAATGTGCAATTGTTCCACCACAATGCACAAAGATGGATTCCCAAAAAAGGCTAGAGATATATGTTGGTGATCCCAACAATAGGGGGAGAAAATGGGCAGCTGAAAAAGTAATGCATGTAATGAATTATTATGAGTACATCCAGATCCTCGTACGAGAAAATGTGAACTCGAAGTTCAAGTGATAATTCATTTGCAAAATATTGTCAGGCATATTTGTTGACCCAAAATTAAATGTCATATTCCAGCTGCTAATGCTCCAAATAAAATAAAGTTCGTAATGAATAGACTTTATGGCATATATGAAGCATTATAGACTAATTGGTTCTAAAGATAAAACTCCTTGAAGAAGGAAAGGAGCAAATGTTCAAGATGGTCATAATAAGGAGGCAAGTGCTCTAGAAGGGTACCATGACATAACACTTCATAAGACCTTATGGGAGAGGCTCAGATACCTGAAAATAATGAGATAAAGAGATCTCAATAAGTTATGTCTTTATTGGATAATAATAGAACCGACATAAAATGATCGTCGATAATATTGTTAATATAATGTAGCGCTCAATATTATTAATATTTACAAGGATCTTGAGATCAAATATGTCATGAAATTTGGACAGATAAATGATTGGCAAATGAGAAATACGCAATGAAAATTGATTTCATCTGAAAAATATGAAGTTGGATGGATAATCCCAACACCTGAAAGTATAAAGCCAGTGGAGGTATAAATGTGTTCTTGTGTGAAAACAAAGTCAAGTCGATAAACATAAAGACAACTTGTGTCACAAGAAGATTTATAAATATCCTGGCATTGATTATATAGAGATATGTTCTCCTGTGGCGGAGGTAGTTATTTCAGGTTTTAATCTGGCAATACATGAAAAACTTGATATGCGTATAATGAAAATCATTGAAGAGTTTAAATTGTTCTGAAGCATATTAAGGTTTCCAAGAAATTTATTAAATAAAGCTTCAAAAATCCTTATACGGATTGAAACAATCAAGACGCATGTGGTATAATCGCCTGAATGAGTACCTGTTGAAAGAAGAGTACAAGAATTATTCAATTTATCCTTGTGTCTTTATAAAAAGATCTGTATATGAATTTGTTATAATCGTTGTATATGTTGATGATTTAAATATCATTAGAACTCCTGAAGAGCTTCCTAAAGCAATAGATTGTTTAAAGAAAAATTTTGAAATGAAAGATTTTGAAAAAGATAAAATTTTATCTTGGTCTACAAATTGAGTATATGAAAGATGGAATTTTTGTCCATCAATCAACGTACACTAAAAAGATTTTAAAACGATTCTATATGGATAAAGCACATCCATTGAGTACCCCCATGGTTGTGAGATCACTCGATATAAATAAAGATCCATTCCGACCTCATGAAAATAATGAAGAGCTTCTTGGTCCTGAAGTACCATATCTTAGTGCAATTGGTGCCCTAATGCATCTTGCTAACACTACAAGGCGTGACATAACTTTTTCAGTAAATATTTTAGCAAGATATAGCTCTACTCCTACAAGGAGACACTGGAATGGAATCAAACACATATTGCAGTATCTAAAAGGGACTACCGATATGGGCTTATGTTATGGCAATGATTGCAATCCCGATCTTGTTGGTTATGCCGATGCTGGGTATTTATCTTACCCGTACAAGGCTCGATCTCAAACAAGCTATGTGTTTACATGTGGAGGCACTGCCATATCTTGCGATCGACTAAACAATCAATCGTCGCTACCTTATCTAATCATGCTGAGATAATTGCTATCTATGAAGCAAGTCGAGAATGTGTATGGTTGAGGTCTATAATACATTTTATTGGAGACAAATGTGGTTTGAAGTGTGACAAACTACCCACAATTTTGTATGAAGACAATGCAACATGCATAGCCCAATTGAAGGGAGGATTCATAAAAGGAGATAGGACAAAGCACATTTCACAAAAGTTATTTTTCACACGTGATATTCAAAAGAATGGTGATATCACTGTGCAACAAATTCGTTCAAGTGATAATATGGCTGATTTGTTCACTAAATCTCTACCGACGTCAACCTTCAAAAAACTAGAGTACAAGATTGAGATGCGAAGACTCAAGGATGTGAATTGATGCTCTCATCAGGGAGAGTTAATACGTGTTGTACTCTTTTTCCCTTACAAGGTTTTGTCCCACCGGGTTTTTCTTGCAAGGTTTTTAATGAGGCAACCAAAAGGCGTATTTTTAAACATGTGTACTCTTTTTCCTTCACCAAGATTTATATTTATTTCTAATAAAGTTTGAACGAGGCACATCATCTATGGACATCCAAGGGGGATTGTTGTAAGAAAATTAAATTATGGTAGATATCTACTCTTCTCCATTATCTCCATAACTCCCAATACTATAATACTTTTGGAGTTATGATTGTAACTCCATAACCTCCTCCATGATCTCAAATGCTTAATGACATATTCAATGACATATTTCTTCACTTTTCATGTCTATATAAAGGCCTTGTAATAGATAGAAAAATAAACACAATTGAAGAAGAAATAAGAATCTCTCCTCTCTTTCTCTCTATATCTCTTAGTTTTTTTTTCTTGTTCTATATTGTTACTTTGAGCTATATTTTATGACAGCCAAAATATTATCATTAATTCATTATGGTTAATGGAGTAGTATTTTTGGTCTTTTTTCAAATTATGAGTTTAGTCCTTATGACTAGATACAGTAGAACCTCTCTAAATTAATAGTCGCTAAATTAATAAACTCTTTAAGATATTATTTTTCTCCGGTCCCGACTTGGGCCAGTGGAAAAAATCATCGATTTCGATAGGATAATAAGATAATATATTTTCGGAAGACCCCTATATAAATATATGGTCCATTAATATTATAAATTAATAATTCTATAAAATTACAAAAATATCTAAGACAATTTAGTGAAATATAATTCTAGTGTTTTTCGTTTTTTTCTTAAAATTTAAATCTAGTTGAAGTTCATCTCTAACTTTTCTTATTGCATCCAAAAGTTTCGGTGTTGTCTTCTCGAACTGTACCAAAAAATTGTGAAGAGTTCTAGACGTGATAAGTGCTTCCTTACCAGTAACTGGTTCCAAAGGTATTGTATTGTCTTCAACTTCATCATCAACACTGTTTTCTCCGATGGTATTCATAATTTCTTCTAAGCTCTGGACCTCAGAACATGTGTCATTTTCACTCAGGTAATCCAACAGGCAGTTGACATCCATTTTATTGCCGTAATCGAATCATTAATTATGACCTCAAGTTCATGAATATCGTTTTCACAAGTGGGTTCATTTAAATTCCTTGAGGCTTCATCCCCCGAACGAATTTTGCAGTGTCAAAAATAATTTGCTATTGTCTCTTGCTGAACATTTGTCGTCCAAGCCGCAATCGCAAGATTGATAGCATCCAAAACATTAATCATTTCTGGAGCAGTTTGTCCCGGCTCATAGCCTTCTAATATCCTACAGTAATATCTAATGTGATAATGCATCTTGAAAGCTCTTATTATCCCAACATCACAAGGTTAAATTTTTGATGTCATATTGGGTGGCAAGAAAAGCAATTCAATATTTTGTAGTCCTTCAATATTTTTTTGGATGTGCTGGACAATTATCTACCACAAACAAAATTCGTCTACCATGCATTTTGTGGTCAACCAACGAATATATTCCTCAAAAAGCACACTTGTCATCCATGCTCTTTTGTTTGCACGATAGTGACAATTCAAGTTGTTCATGTTGACATTCTTGAAGCAATGTGGCTTTGCATATTTTTCAATAATCCATAAAGGAATTTTCTAAGATCCATCCTCATTGCAACAAATAACAACCTTGAGTCTTTTTTGTCTTGCTTCCTTCCTTCAAGTTGTTCGTAGCAAGAGAATGATCATCTTGTAACCTGTAAAACAAACCAGTTTCATCCATATTAAAAACATCTTTCACAGGGAACTGGTCTATTTTTTCCCTTATGGACTCCAATTTCGTCTCCATGTCTTGTATATCAACAGAACCACTCTATCCGAAATAACGAAATGACTTGATACCATGTCTTAGCTTGAATTTCTCAAGCCAACCTTGAAATAAGTTGTGCTCAAAATCTTGTTGAGGACATAAAAGTTTCATTGTATCTCTCGCATTCTCCAAAATTAACTCTCCGGTTATATTCACATGGTCTTGGTATTGGAGAAACCACTCATAAACAACATTCTCTATGTCTGAAAATTTTGCTAGCTTGTGCCGCTTGATATTCCTTCCTTTTTCTAAGTTAGCCGAAAGATACTCAACTAATCGTTTGAGTGTATTTGATATTGTACCTTGACTAACTTTCAAATAAAAATTTCCATCAAGCCACAACTGCAAATCTTTTTGAGTGTATGTGGAATGATCTCTTTTGTACTCACATAATGCTTTACGTATTTGATCTATTATTGTTGATTTTGTGACACCTTTTAGATGAGAAGCCATTGTTGGGTATGGTTTGAAGAAATTTTCTATGTTATAATTTATTCTCTCACCATGATACATTGAATGTTTAGTAAAATTACAATGAATAATATTAATTATTCATAAACAATGAACATTACAATGATTTATTAATTACAATGAATAAAAAATAACATTACAGTGAATCATTTAATAAAAATAAAAAACCATTACAATAAATCATACATCATACATTGTACTTTATGTATAATGAATTTATTTTTTATATTAATTCAATAAATGTGATACATAAATTAGTACGATACAATAATTTTGATGTAATCAAAATTAACCTTCACTGAATTTCGAAAATACTCTTTGAATTAGTAAATTAATTATCAATTAAATAATACCTCTACAAAATACTAATATTTTATAATCTCGACAATATTAATTTAGAGAGGTTCTACTGTACTTTTAACTTTCAAGTAATTGAATTTTTGACGATGTACTTGTGAATATTTAAAATTTACCAAATTATTAATCATTTTAATATTTGATTAACTAATTGTTATGTTGATTATATTGTTGGTAATATTATTTGAAAAATAGTTAATATATTTCTTATATGTATCAAGAACATATAATTAGTAGAAGACTAAATGTATTAAAGGGTCGTTTGGTAGCCGGTTAGAGAGGAGTTATCCATGTATTAAAATGAGAACAACTTTATACATTGTTTGGTTAAAAGAAGGGGAAAAAATAATCCCCACATAGAAGCTAGCATAAGTTATACAATGTTTGGTTGTTTTTTTCTCTTTCCCACATAAAATGTAGCATTGCTAATACAATGTTTGGTTCGTATTTTTCTTTTTCGCATAACTAATACATGTGTAAGTTATGAGCAAATCTATGTATTACTTATGCAGGGTAGAAGGTGGAATAACTTATACTTGTATTAGTAATACTTGTATTAAAACACAAAATGACAAGAATACCCTTTATTCAAACTTGTATTTTTTTGTTTAAAAATATATATTTAAACTATACTAACATTTTAATAAAATAAAGTTTGTAAGCTAATAATAAATAACACTCACATTATATTTATATCACTAATCCTTATATAACTACCGCATAACTAATCCCTGCATAACTAATCTATGCATAACTAATCTCAATATAACTCAACCTTGCATAACTTATCCCCGCATAACCATGTATAATTAATCCCTGCATTACTTATTCCTATATAATTAATACATACATATCTAATACCTACATAACTAATACATGTATAATTAATACCTGCATAACTCTAACCGACAACCAAACGATCCCTAATTCATATATCACAACGATCAACTCGGGGTTTACCAATAGCTAAGGGACTATAAGTGCTATTATCTCTTTATTTTATGATCCAAACAGAAACTTTCTTAAGAATTTAACCATATCACTTGTTAAATGAAAAGTCTACTCTAAGTTATGATGTCACAATTTAGAAAGGAAAAGAAAAGGTTATGGCGTCACAATCAGAATATTAAAATGTTTGGTCAAGGGATCTTACATCAAATTATTTACAGCTTATCTTTAGGAATGGCAATGGGGTGAGGCGATTGCGGAGCGAGACAGGTTTTCTCTAATGCAGGGCGGGGCGGGGCAGCGTGAGGAAGCGGCACGGGGGCAAATTTTCTCTTACGCGGGTGTGGACCAGAGTGGGGCGGGTTGATTGTTTCTTTTTAAAAATTTCTAGCGGAGCGGTGCGGGTTGGGGGTTGAGACCACTAAAGCAATCTGCTTCTTTTTTGCTCTTATAATCTTAATCCTATTTTATTTGTCTATTTCTATTAAACTCTTTTCTTTGTTTCTATTTTATTTGGTGGGATTATCAAATTATTTCTGCAAGAGCCAATTATATAATTCAGTGCATGACAATTTTTTCCCCAGCTAGTGCCAACTGAATTGTTAAATTCTTGAACTAACAAAGTCGTTGGTTTGTTTTGCTTTTATACTTATATTAGCACATATTTTGCAAGGAGAAACTATTTAACAACTAATTTTTTAATTAAAACTGAACAGAAAATAATTGAAATGATAGAATATCAAAAGAAATTTGGAAAGGAGACAAGAACAGAGTTATTTCCTTTGTAAATACAAAGTTGGTCAATAAGAATGACGAGAAAAGATTGAGTACATTTGATCAAGAATATCATTTAAATTATAATTTTGAAACATTCTTCTTTTTGAATTCAAACGGCTCTTTTTGTGGAGAAAAAACACAAAGGAAAACTACAAATGTCACGATCCAATTTCTAATATAAGCTGTGATGCCGCCCAACGTTACCGCTAGGCAAGCCAACAGTGAACTAATCAGGTGATCTTTTCTTTTAGGAATTTGAAATTATAGATTTTAATTATTCAATAATCAAGGAGTGATAAAGTTAATAAAATGAGAAAGTAAACAACTATAAAAGCAAATGGGATGAAGTAATTACTCAAAAATCAACAAGTGTCTACTAGTATAATCTCCAAGACCCGGTGTCACAAGTGTATGAGCTACTAGTAGAATATATAAAAGAATACTACACTACTGTCAGAAGTGAAATAGACAGAAAGAAAGAAAAAAAAAACAAAAGAAAGACTTCGGGTGATGCGGAACGGGCTCAGAAGGCAACTCGCCGCAACGTCTCGTGGAATCAAGGATGCACGTCGGAATGATAACCAGATGCACCTGCCTCAGATTCTGCACGATTAGTGCAGAAGTGGAACGTGGGTACATAAACAACATATACCGAGTAAGTATCTAATCTAACCTTGAAGAAGTAGTGACGAGGGGTCGACTCCGACACTTACTATGGGCTAATAATAAAATAATAAAAATTCCAGATAAACATGGGCTATATAAATGAACTGAAACTCAATAACAAGAAATAAATAAATAATTCTTTTACTAATAGTAAATCCTAAATAAATTTTCATCGTTTAACAATTTAATCCCTCAAGCCAATAAAGCAATATCAAGTATAATTGGGCTCCAAGTATTATTACGCATGAATTATGCCGAGGTCATATGGCCCGATCCAAAATACAAATATACATACTGTGCATTGCCGAGGGTCAAACGGCCCAATCCAAAATACAAATATACATATTGTGCACTGCCGAGGGTCGAATGACACGAACCATAGATGCATCTATTAACCTGCCGAGGTGAACGACCCGCTCCTATAAGAGTAGTGAAACTTACCTCGCTCGCGGAAATACTTGCGACGCGAGTGAACATAAGTTTTTCAAAGTTATTATATAATTCTTCAATTCTTTCCAAAAGTAAAGAGTTTAAACAGGAAGCTTTAAATCTTGAAATCCTCAATCTCAGCTTTATTCAAGACGATTAATAAGCATAATCAAATAACGGTGCCAACAAAGCATGATGTAAACCTAAGACTATCCGGACATCACATGGAATATAGCTACGCACAGACTCTCGTCGCCTAGTGCGTACTTAGCTCCCATACAAGTAATTTACAAAAAAATACACCTAAGGGGATGAGTTCCCTCTTACAAGGTTAGAAAAGAGACTTGCCTCGCCTCAAAGCTCACTTTCCAGCCTCCAATTCACTATAAAGCCTCAACTCGGTGCCGAACAATCTGAAACTAGTCAAATATTGTATAAATTAATCAATATATTTTCAAAAGTTCATATTCTAACCATTAAAGTGATCGCCCAACCCCAATTGGAGGATTCCTAAAATTCACCCCGGGCCACGTGCCTGGATTCTGGAAATTTTCGAAGAAAGTTATTACCCATAACTTCATGAACTCAAATATATGATTTTAAATTCCGTAGCTATTTTCGTGGTTAAATTCTATTATTTTTTTTACGAAAACCTAGGTTTTTCATCTAAACTCATAATTTTCGCATTTTTTTAATGTTAAAATCTACCCAAAATTTATGTATTAAACTTACATTGGGTAGGAATTACTTACCTTCAACAACTAGGTTGAAATCCCCCTCTTTAAAGCTCCAAAATCGTCCAAGTGAGTAATAAATAAACTCAAAAATAGCCTAAATCGCGTTTTAAAACATTCTGCCGAGACCTGTCCCTTCACCGCGATTGCGATCAAGCCTTCGCAATCGCAAAGGCAAAACTGAAGTACCTATAAATCTCTTTCTTCGCGAAATGACACTTGCGAATGCGAAGCGCTTGGTCGACTCCTCATCCCGAACGCGTGCCTCTCATCGCGATCGCGTAAGGCAAACGCGATAGGTCTTTCGCAAACTCAAAGACCACTGACCCCCAAGCCTCCGTGAATGCGACCTTGACTTCGCAAACATGAAGCACAAAACCCACCCAGTTCAGACCCTTCATTGTGAACGCGAAGGCCTGTCCGCGTTCGCGAAGAAGGAAACCAGAACTGGGAAATTTGGTTTTCCTAACTCAGCCTCGGGCTGTCGGACACACCCCCGAGCCACTCGGGCCCCGTCCAAATGTACCAACAAGTCCATAAACACAATACGGACCTGCTCGAACTCTCGAAACACGTAAAACAACAACAAAATCAAGAATCACACTCCAAAACCAAATTGAATCAAGTTATGAACTTCAAGTTTCCAAATCGCTCCGAATGTGCCGAATCATACTTAGACTACTCGGAGTTACACCAAATTTTGCATGCAAGCCTTAAATTACCATACAGAACTATTCTAGGTCTCGTAATCCCAATTAGACCTCGACAACATCAAAACCTACTCCAAACCAAATTTAAAGAACTTTAAAACCTTCAAAGAGCAACCTTTCACTATTAGGCGCCAAAACACTCCTAGGTCACCCAAAACCCGATCCGAACACACGCCAAGTCCGAAATCATCATACGAACCTATTAGAACCGTCAAATCCCGATTCCAATGTCGTTTACTCAAAACGTTGACCAAAGTCAAACTTAGCCGTTTTAGCCAACCTTAAGGTACCAAGTGTTCCGATTTCAACCCGAACCCTTCCAAAGCCCGAACTAACTATACTCGCAAGTCATAAAACAGTAAAAGTACGTACGAAGAGTCTTATTTTGGGGGAACGGGGTTCTAAAAAGTAAAACGACCAGTCGAGTCATTGCAATAAAGTATTAAATTACTTGAGTAAGGTAACTAATAAGCTCTCCACTTTGTAGAATAATGAAATATTTAACTTATTTATTTTAATTAAATAACAAAATGAAAGAAAAAAAAAAAACTTATGCGGTTGCGGGGCGGGATTGTAGGTTTGAAGCTACAAAGGAGAACAAAATGTGGTCGAAGGTTGCGATTCTTTAAAGGCAAAGTCTTGTTCCACCGAGGTGTTTAATAGGTAAATTGACCGAGGTTAAAGTGGCTTAGAGGAACAAGTCTCAATTGGATTGTCAAAGTGAAATTGGTGCCAAATGTGTATTCAATCTATTAAAGTACTTATTCATGGAGCCAGAGCTCAAAGAGGAATGGAAAATATGTAATGCAATCATGCTTCCCTGGATTATGAACACAATGTCTAAAAATCTTCTTAGGGCATTGCCTACGCATGAGAGAACTTGACGGAGAGATTCAACAAAGTTAATCATGCGTGCATCTTTCAGTTACATCGAGGAATTTCAAAATTAACTCAAGGAACTGATTATGTTTCTGTTTATTTCTGTGATGATGCCCTCTCCAAATTATGATTATGTGAAACCGAAGGAAAGAGTTGATCAATTTCGTCAACAGCGTTTGATGCAATTCCTCAATGGCCTTAGCGATTGATGTGAGCAGACACGTAGGTAAAATTTGATGAAATCTACTGAACCTTCTCTCAATCAAGCATATGTAATGGTTCTTTCCTCTAAAGCCAACAAGCCCTAAGTCAAGTCAATTTAGCTGAGAAAATCAATCCACTGGCCTTATAGGTGGGAAGAGGTCAAGGCTTTGGAGGAAAGAAGCAGTTTCTTCAATATGAACACTTTAGGCTGAAGGGCCACACTAAGGAGAATTGCTACAAAATTCTTGGATATCCTGGAGACTTTAAGGGAAAGAAAATGTATCAGCCTTTCATCGTACTGCCTCCATCCCAGATTTGTCATGTAACGTGAGAAACTTTGAAACTCATAGAAGAGAGAAGGTGAAACTGCCTAACCAGGGAAATACAAACATCACTCATATTGACAGAATGCTTACCATAGCTAAGATATAATATTGTTTCTCATTCCATATAACTCCATCATCATTTAAATATTTCAGCAGGATATATGCATATATATAGAATAGCATATATGTGATCAACACAAAACCAAACAGGAATACTAAACCAATGATAGAAATATCAATGTACTAGCAAAAACATCCTACTAATTACTTCTGAATTTTATGTACTTTTTCCATATCTATTCTACCTTTTTTCATGTCACGATCCCATTTTTACTATGGTCGTAATGACGCCCAACGTTACTGCTACGCAAGCTAACAGTAAATTAAACCACGTTAGTACTCTTTTAATGAGTTTTCAAGTAATTAAATTCTATTTAATAGGAAATTAAAGTGTGAAAAATTCAATAAATGAAACGAAGACAGCTGAGTAGCAATCATAGTAATATAGGTGCTCCAAAACTATAAATCTACTAGTGTGTGTGCCAAGACCTGGTATCACAAGTGTGTGAGCAACTAGTAGAATATGCAAAACTCTAACTACTGTCCGAAATAAAGTAGACAGAATATAAAAACAAAAGAGAGACTCTAGGGGCTGCAGAACGGCTAAGGAAGCAGCTCACTATTAGGCCTCGGGATATCTGGGATGCACGCTGGAAGGATCGCCAGATGCACCTGCTTCAGATCCTGTACGGTTAGTGCAGAACTGTAGCGTGTGTACATAAACAACATGTATCCAGTAAGTATCAAGTTTAACCTCGAAGAAGTAGTGACGAGGGATCGACATTGATACTTACTATGGGCCAACAATAATACATAAAGAAGTTATAAATAAGCATGTATTATGCATACAATTACATCAATTCAATAACAACCAGGAAATAAACAATTCCTTTACACATGATAAATCTCAATAACTTTCTGTCTGATATTATTTTAACCTCTAAAACCATGAAGTGACATCAAATATAAACATTAAAAATTCAAGTATTATCACGCACGATTATGCCGAGATCGATCCAGAATAACGTGTACATTACCGAGGGACGTGCGGCACGGTCACTAGATGCATCTATCTATTGTGGAAGCGTTCCGCCCGTTCCACAAGAAGAAAGGATACTTTATAACCACTTAACTCATATGTGTATAGTTAAGTTGATTCATGATGTCTGCCTGATTCATAATCAAACCTAATTGATGGTTGTTGAACTTTTTTTAATTTCTCACACTGAAACTCCTTTGTGAGACTATACTCTTGCTCGAAATTGCTTTCTTTATGTTGAATCCCTTATGCCTAATTTGCTATTTCTTTGCAAGTCATGCCTAAATGCTTAGCCTAATATGCTAGCCTTAAATGTGTCCAACCTGAATGACCATCATGTTTACCTGTTCTGAGTTTGACTTCTTTCCTTGTTTGGTACTATCATGATAACCAACTCATGTGTTCCGATACTTTAAACGTGACCAACTCCTAATTGTGGTGACACCCAATTGTGAGCTTAATGCGTGTTCCATGTTTGGTCCAATCCTGTGTTGCTTGATATGGCTTATATCCTATAAGATGAAATGCAACATCTAGTCTTTATGTGACAATCTAGTCTTTGCCTATTATGAATTCTGACCCTCTGAAGTGTCACCTGACCTTCATAGTCATCATGAATTCTTTAGACTTTGGAATCTTTGTGTTATACTCAGTATGCTAGGCTGCCTGTTGACTGTCGTAGACTATACCTACTTGTTTGTTTACTATGTCTAATTGCTATTCTCTGACTATCACTTTATTAGACCTTCATGCCTTAGACTCCTAGTTTTGAATCTCTTTTAGGATAACTTTGGCTTATGCTTCATTATAAACTCGTTATTATGAAAAACTAAGTGTGTATATGTGCTTACCATGTCAACCCAAGTGATATCCCTCTCCAACTCTGCTATATTGCGCATGTTATACTCTTTCACTTGTTATGAACTTATGTTCTAAGTTTTTCATGTCATGTGGAGACTAAGTTCTACTGGTTCTCCTAGTTTCATGTTTAATCCCTTGTTTGATCAATCCTATCACCCCATCTCCTAAAAATGCAAGTGCCAATATGCTTTCATGTGAATCCTGCTGAATGTCATGTAATCCTATCCCCATAAGGTATTACCTCAAGGTGGTTTGACTGATTGATATATGTGGTTCATTAGCTCATATGGCTAAGTGGTTTGTCTATAATCACTGGGTGTGGCATGTACTCATGCGTAGCCCTAGGCTGAGGAAATGAGACACCCACCTGTTTGAGATGCGTTTGGATCCGGGTCTGCTGTTCGAGTGGGAATGAATTTGTTGAAGGCCCAGACATTGTTGGGTTATTTTCATTTGGGCATGCTCTTGGGCCAGCAGTTGTCCAGTGTGTAATATTTATACTCATACTCATTATTTTGGTCTGTAATAATTTGTAAACTAAACAGTTTGGGAAAATCAGTGAAATTGGGGAATCAAGTGCATTCTAATGCTTGCAAAAAGGGTAGAAAACATGCCTATAGGGCCTGCATGGTCTATTTGCTATTTTGTTCAACATGCTATATATGCTATTTAGTTTCATGTGTTGTACACTAATAGAAAGCATGCTTATAGGAATCATACACACACTTCACTTCATTTGTCAAATATGCTACATTTGTTTCCATGTCTACTATCCAACACTCTTAGATAACATGTCTGTAGAACACAACAATGCAATACCTTTACTTACCTAGATGCCATGACTATAGGGTCATAACTAATCAATCAACTACTTCGCGCTCTATTTGTACTGCTGCACTTAGATAGCATGCCTATAGGGATAAAGTATTACAAAATCGAGTCCATTTGTCAACTGTTAGAAATCCTTCCCACAGGATGTTGATTGACGCTGTTAATCTTGTGTTTTCAAATGACTTTGCTGTCTAATTATGCGACTATTAGAGATCATGCCTATAGGGACTGTCACCTGCCTAAGACGCATGTCTATAAAACTAGCATTAGTAATTCAAAATTATGAGATTGTTTTCACTACCTTATTACGCAAACAACTAGAAATCATGCCTATAGGACTTGTAATGCTCTAATTTGCCCATACATGTTGTCCAGAAACTGCAGCACTACCTGTATAGTGCTGGAATCATATAGAGATCATGCCTATAGGACTTAAGGACTCTAAGTCTTAATTTTGAAATGTTCTACTGCCTAAAATTACAAATCAGTCTGCGTACTTTCTTGTATATATGCTGAGGTTATTTGAGCCTTTTATTGCAATTATATGCAGTCCTATCTGTTTTTGATTGTCGCTTAGTTTTATCATTTTGAGCACTTGAGTTGAGTTTAGAACTACCAAATAGTAGGTCCAAAGCCTCCTGGACTATAGGCATGGGACGGGTAGTGCACGCATAGGATACGACTTAGAAATGAATTTGAACGCCTTTAAGCAAGCAACTTCAACATAGTAATCGGGTAGCATGAGATGATAGTCAGTGCCCGCTGAATAATATGAGCAACCCCTACCTAAAGGGAGTTGCAAAGTAGTATTTATGTTGCACGAGGTGATCTTTTAGGCTAAAAAACTTAGGACCCCCTTTTTGTTTACGTGCATGTTATCCATACTTAACATAGATCAACGTGGTTTATACCTATGTAGTTATTAAGACTTGTATCGACTCTCACATGTTTTAACAAGACTTTACGACTTCTGAACTTCCTTTCTATTTGATCACCTAGCTTAACTATATAATCCACGTAGTCTAAAGTTCTCCCGGGACCCACAGTTGTGGACCTCGAAGAGTGCCTAACTCCTTCTCTTTGAGGTAATTTAAGCCCTTACCCGATCTTTGGTGGCTTTGACTAATCAAACAGAGTTATTTGCAAATAGGCTAGATAATGCACCTCAAAATCTTTAGGTGGCGACTCTTCTTATTTAATACCTCTTTTAAAAGAGTTGTAACACGTCAAAGCCCGCTTTCACAAGAAAATGGGGCGCGACAGCATGGTGACTCTGCTGGGGATATACTAAGTCTCTTACCATTACGAATTTCAACTTTTCTTATGTGGGTATAACGTTTTAAAAATAAGATGTTTTACCCTTCAATTCCCGTAACCCCTATTCAACTCAGTTCGGATCATGCATAGGGCTATCGTCTGTTCATTTCTGGATATTCATTTCGTATCCCAACTTAAGCAACACTCAGGTCATATGGAACCATTTTAACATTAGTTCTTCTCCCAAATGAACATGATATTTTTCTTAAAAGACATGATATATGCTTATTCATACAATCAATCTCTCCCCTGTGAGAGTAATTCAACTCTGTCTTTTTGTCAAATGCGGCCTAATCTTGTTAAGATATTATGGTCTTGTTTCTTGCACATCTTGTGCCTTTTTATATCAAAAACATAACGTCTGAAGTCCAAGTAGGTTAGACCCTTGCGTTTGCTTCTCGAGCTTCAGTTACTGAATTCTAAAATGTTCGCACAAGTCGCGAATCGTTGGTTTTATTCTCCGTGCGTCGAATGAATTATATGGCCTCAATGATCAATACCATTCAAGCACTACTCTACCAATCTCCACCCGCCCACCCTTGATGCTCTTCTAAAGTTGTTATGTCTAAGCTCAATCCTGTAGTCATGCTTTATTCTGTTGGAGTTTTACCAGAACATTTAATATGGGACTATTTACAAATAATTTGTCAAATGCATGCATGTTTTTTGAAAATTATTTGTTCCTATGACAGCCAGATGTTACTAGAGTGATTCAAGCAGGACCTTAAGACAGGAGTAAAGGCGAAGCAAGAAATTGAGAGCACGAACCAACCTTTCCCCCTCGCCAAAACTCACGATTTTTTCTTTGGACACAGGCACAATGACATAACAAGAACATCCGCAAACACATATACACAACAAGATCACTAACTTCACACTAACAAGAATTGCCAAACTCAAATACATCAATCTAAGAAATGCTTTACTCTCTCGCAGTTAGTCATTATTTTTCTTGCATAGGGCTAAGCATTGCCCTCATCATCGCATAAGGCTAAGCATTGACTTCCTTTGCATGAGGCTAAGCACCGTCTGCATATTGCATAAGGCTAAGCACTATCTTTGTTGCATAAGGCTAAACACTGCCTTTCTTTGCATGAGACTAAACACTGTCTCCATTCCTCGCATGAGGCTAAGCACTGCCTTTCGTTGCATAAGGCTAAGCACTGCCTTTCTTTGCATGAGACTAAGCACTGTCTCCGTTCTTCGCATGAGGCTAAGCACTGTCTCCACATTACATAAGGCTAAGCACTGCCTTTTGTTGCATAAGGCTAAGCACTGCCTTTCCTTGCATGAGACTAAGCACTGTCTCCATTCTTTGCATGATACTAAGCACTATCTCCACTCCTTGCATAAGGCTAAGCATTGCCCCCATTATTGCATAAGGCTAAGCACCTCCTTTCCTTGCATGAGACTAAGCACTGTCTCCATTCCCTGCATGAGGCTAAACACTACCTCCATTATTGCACGAGACTAAGCACTATCTCCACTCTTTGCATGAGGCTAAGCACTGCCTCCATATTGCATGAGACTAATCACTATCTCTATTCCTTGCATGAGGCTAAACATTGCCTTCATTATCGCATAAAGTTAAGCATTGCCTTTTCTTGCATGAGACTAAGCACTGTCTCCATAAGGCTAAGCACTGCCTCCATTATTGCATAAGGCTAAGCACTGCCACTCCTTGCATGAGACTAAACACTGTCTCCATTCCTTACACGAGGCTAAGCATTGCCTCAATTATTGCATAAGGCAAGGAGTTGCCTTTCCTTGCATGAGACTAAACGTTGTCTCCGCTCTTCGCATCGGGCTAAGCACTGCCCTCATCTCATACAATACTAAACCTTGTCTTGTCTCGTTCTCGCATATGACTAAGCTTTACCTGTTCCCTCTACCAAACGATCGTTATCATCACATCTTTGCATCTTATGGGCTGAAACATCGCCATATTGTCCGAAAGAGTCACAGTCTGAGGGCATCATCCTCATAACCCGGAGACATCATGCCATGGCTGAAGGATCTCTCGATATTACATATCATTATTCAAAGGCGTCATAATCCAGAGGCACCATCCTCATGGCCTGAGGACACCATTCCATGGCCTGCGAATCCCTTGTCATACTCTTCATGGCCCAGGACGTCATGGTCTAAGGACATTATCCTCATCGTCCGAAGACAACCTTCATAGTCCGATGGGGATTTGCATCATGTTTAAATTTTCGCAATAACCTATATATTAGCGTGCATCATGTTTTATGTTTTGCAGGTAACTTAGAAGTTCACCGTTCTACAAACAGGAGCAATTCTCGCTCGGGTTTCCATTCTCAACGTTTGCATCCTTGACTATCTCCAACGTAACCAACGACCAATAAGTGATTACCTTTTTCCCCATAAACACTCAAATACTTGCCTTGTATATCCATAACTTTAAAAATACATACGTAGGCAACTCAAGCACCAGGTTTCGGCCCTCATTTTTTTGAAAACACATGACTCCTCACTCACTTCAAACAAAATTGGTCATCATTTTCTTTACCTGGCAACTCTTTCATCATTCCCGGGTAAAAAAGGGCAGTAGTTGATACCCAATTTTGCCCTCATATTTTTAAAATAGTATATATACTTTCAAAATATTATTTTGCATCATTACTTAATTACAAGAGTTATACAAGTATTTTTTTTTATAATTTTTAAAGCTTTAAAATTAATTTTCTTGCATTTTAATTACTTGAATATGCGTTAATTACCCCTTTAAATTATTGTGACGTTAATCATCCAAATTTATTATTTGCACCCTTATATATATTTTATAATATTTTACTTCATTTGCATACAATTATATTTGTATTTTTGAGTTAGCTGCATAATTTGGCAATAATAACCTATATTCTATACATAATTAAATTTTATTACATTATTTGTGCCAAAATAGCATTTTATATTTTTATAATGTTAAGCTATTATTTTCAATCATTTTGCTGCACAAGTACTAATTTCGAACCAAATTACAGGCCCAAACACTTAGCTCATTCATTTTTCTCTGTAGCAGCCCAATCAAATGATCCCCTTTAAAATCCCGTCGCGACCTATTTATTCAACCCGCCCAACCTTCCTTTTAATCTTGACCTGTTGATCTCAAATGATCAACGGCCTGAAATAAAACCCTCACTCTCCTTATATCCCCACCCCAATCTCTAGATACCATTTTTTTCCCAGCCGCCCTCCCACGCTCCCGTCTTCTATGAACCCAAGCTGTCTTACCCCCAAAAATCTCTCTGAATTCGGTTATATTATGGAGTCTTACGATCTGCTTGCCTTATTTACACAACCATGCTACTAGTCACATGCTCTTGATGTTACTTAGTACTCGCCGATTCTTGGCAAATACTAGGCCCTGAGTTTTGAACAATCGTCCTCAATCTTCGAGACTTAGACGATATTTCATCTATATACACTAACCACCAGACTCTATGGGTCTGATTTAGTGAGATTTTTTTACCATTTTTGTTCTTCGTTTTAAATTAGGGTTTGTCTGTTTCTTCTTAAATTGATTCTAATAGATTTTGCTAGCTATATTTTTTGTATTTGTGTTTAATTGACGGTCTTTCCTTTTTTGGGTACTTAATTTTGCTGCTATATAAACCCCTCCCCGTTTTCCCCTTTGAACAGACGCTAGTCGCTAAAAACTACTATTGTCTTTCTTATTCTTTCTTGTCTTACACTATTCTGAGACTCAATCTTTTGGCCGGCTGAAAGCCATGGCCACCATATTCTATTAACCTTCTTCCAGTGCAAATGCTGCTCGAAGTCTATTTCGAGGCTCTTGTGAACTACTGGAGGTTTGGGGTTTTTCATCACTCTCCCGCAATTGCTGCTATTCAGGAGATTCAAAGTTTCTCGTTCTTTATTCGTTTGTCTACAACTGGTTAGTGCCTGTACCCTTGTAATTCTACTCCTTTCTGTTTGTGCTTATGTTATGTGCATTAGTTTTGTTAGGATTTCTCTGAGTTACTTTCGATATTATGCCATTTCATATACAATTGTGTTTATTTTAGCATCACTCTATAGTTCCATTAGCTCCAATTCTGTGCAATTCTTGATGTTAACTCATATGTGTATAGTTAATTTGATTCATGATGTCTGCCTGATTCATAATCAAACCTAATTGATGGTTGTTGAACTTTGTTTAATTTCTCGCACTGAAACTCCTTTGTGAGACTATACTCTTGCTCGAAATTGCTTTCTTTATGTTGGATCCCTTATGCCTAATTTGCTATTTCTCTGCAAGTCATGCCTAAATGCTTAGCCTAATATGCTAGCCTTAAATGTGTCCAACCTGAATGATCATCATGTTTACTTATTCTGAGTTTGGCTTCTTGCCTTGTTCGGTACTATCTTGATAACCAACTCATGTGTTCCGATACTTTAAACGTGACTAATTCCTAAGTGTGGTGACAACCAATTGCGAGCTTAATGCGTGTTCCATGTTTGGTCCAATCCTGTGTTGCTTGATATGGCTTATAGCCTATAAGATGAAATGCAACATCTAGGCTTTATGTGACAATCTAGTCTTTGCCTATTATGAATTCTGACCCTCTCAAGTGTCACCTGACCTTCATATTCATCATGAATTCTATATACTTTGGAATCTTTGTGTTATACTCAGCATTGCTAGGTTGCCTGTTGACTGTCATAGACCATGCCTACTTGTTTGTTTACTATGTCTAATTGCCATTCTCTAACTATGACTTTATTAGACCTTCATGCCTTAGACCCCCAGTTTTGAATCCTTTTTAGGCTAACTTTGGCTTATTCTTCACTATAAACTCATTGTTACGGAAAACTAAGTGTGTATATGTGCTTACCTTGTCAACCCAAGTAATATGCCTCTCTAACTCTGCTAATATTCCGCATGTTATACTCTTTCATTTGTTATGAACTTATGTTTTTGGTTTTTCGTGTCATGTGGAGACTAAGTTCTACTTGTTCTCGTAGTTTCATGTTTAATCCCTTGTGAAATTGGGGAATCAGGTACATTCTAATGCTTGCATAAGGGGTAGAAAACATGCCTATAAGGCCTAGGTGGTCTATTTACTATTTTGTTCAACATGCTATATATGCTATTTAGTTTCATGTGTTGTACAATAATAGAAAGCATAGCCTATAGGACTCACACACACACTTCACTTCATTTGACAATTATGCTACATTTGTTTCCATGTCTACTATCCAACACTCTTAGATAACATGTCTGTAGAATGCAACAATGCAATACACTTAGATAGCATGCCTATAGGGAGAAAGTATTTCAAAATCGAGTCCATTTGTCAACTGTTAGAAATCCTGCCCATAGGATGTTGATTGATGTTGTTAATCTTGTGTTTTCAAATGACTTTGCTGTCTAATTATGCGACTATTAGAGATCATGCCTATAAGGACTGTCACCTGCCTAAGACGCATGTCTATAAAACGAGCATTAGTAATTCAAAATTATGAGATTGTTTTCACTACCTTATTACGCAAACAATTAGAAATCATGCCTATAGGACTTGTAATGCTCTAATTTGCCCATACATGTAGTCCAGAAACTGCAGCACTACTTGTATAATGCTGGAATCATATAGAGATCATGCCTATAGGACTTAAGGACTCTAAGTCTTAATTTTGAGATGTTCTACTACCTAAAATTAGAAATCAGTCTACGTACTTTCTTGTATATGTGCTGAGGTTATTTGAGCCTTTTATTGTAATTATATACAGTCCTATCTGTTTTTGATTGTCGCTTAGTTTTATCATTTTGAGCACCTGAGTTGAGTTTAGAACTACCAAATAGTAGGTCCAAAGCCTCCTGGACCATAGGCATGGGACGGGTAGTGCACGCATAGGGTACGACTTAGAAATGAATTAGAACGCCTTTAAGCAAGCAACTTCAACATAGTAATCGGGTAGCATGAGATGATAGTCAGTGCCGACTGAATAATATGAGCAACCCCTACCTAAAGGGAGTTGCAAAGTAGTATTTATGTTGCACGAGGTGATCTTTTAGGCTAAAAAACTTAGGACCCCCTTTTTGTTTACGTGCATGTTATCCATACTTAACATAGATCAACGTGGTTTATACCTATGTAGTTATTAAGACTTGTATCGACTCTCACATGTTTTAACAAGACTTTACGACTTCTGAACTTCCTTTCTATTTGATCACCTAGCTTAACTATATAATCCACGTAGTCTAAAGTTCTCCCGGGACCCACAGTTGTGGACCTCGAAGAGTGCCTAACTCCTTCTCTTTGAGGTAATTTAAGCCCTTACCCGATCTGTGGTGGCTTTGACTAATCAAACAGAGTTATTTGCAAATAGGTTCGATAATGCACCTCAAAATCTTTAGGTGGCGACTCTTCTTATTTAATACCTCTTTTAAAAGAGTTGTCACACGTCGAAGCCCGCTTTTGCGAGCAAATGAGTTGCAAAAATATCATTTCACAATAATAATTCGCACACAAGTGCCCATATATCACAACTTGCCAACAACAACAATATTAATGTTTCCACAACATTAGCTCATGGCTCCACTACAACGTATACAAGAATATTAACAACAACAATGAATGAAATATACTCAACAAGGTAGATGTTTCAACAACGACCAACATCGGCTTAACGTATTTATGGCTTTCAGAACTTCGACACCAACAACTCCACAATGAGAGAAATAATGTATAATCACGAAAATGGGATAAGACTAGCTTACAATAGAAGAGATAATATTTAACAATGAGTATCAAATAGTGGAATTCAAAAAGTAAGGGATAACATGAACAATTACATCAAGTAACAAAAATCAATAAGGAAAGAGACAACACGAACAATAACTTCAACAATGATAATTAACAATGAGAAGATAGCATGTAACTATAAAGGAGGCAACAAGTTCAACTAAAGCATGGGAGAAATTTAGCAAGTAGGATGTAGAACAAATACTAAACAAGTCAACTAAAGCATTTAAGGTTAGTCTAACACAATTAGGGATAAATTGACTATGAGAATTTAGAATATAATACTGCATTTCAATTTAAGCATGGAAAAACTTTAAGTAGCCTAAAACGGTCAAGTAGCACGTACAACCCATTACCCACTATTCACCTTGAGTATACGTATTTCACTTAACATAAATCAAACGATACCAATCCTAAGGGGTAGTTCCCCCACACGAAGTTATGCAAGATACTTACCTTAACTAGGCCAATTCAACACTGAATAACTTTTTCCTTAAAATCTGCCTCCACACGGCTCAAATCTAACCAAAATCGACTCAATATCATTAAACAATGCTAGGGAATTCAATTGCAATAGATAAAGTTAAAATTTTTATACTTTGCCCAAAAAGTCAACAAAAGTCAACCCGGGGCCCCCTGGATCAAAACCCGAGTCTAATGGTAGATTCCGTCTACCCATGACCCCAAGAGTTCATGTATGTGATTAGTTTCAAAATTCGAGTCCAAATCGACTCTCAAAACTCAACTTCTTCTTTTTCAAAAACTTGACAAAGTTTCACAAATTTCTACTTTGATTCACATGATTTGATGTTAATATCTAAGATATGTTGATGGGATTACAAATAGATTAGAACCACTTACCCAAGATTTGTAGGTGAAAATCCCCTCTCCAAATCGCCTCCTACCGAGTCTAGGGTTAAAAAATGAGAGAATGAGAGGCAAATCCCGACTTTCGGCCCTTATGTCAGCTGCAGATAATGCAATTGCGGTAAGGGTTCGCAATTGCGAAGAAAGCCTCGCAAATGCGGCACTGAAGGCTTGGGAAGCTCTTCGCAAATGCGAAGATGGGATCGCATTTACGACCCCTGCTGCCTCGCAATAGAGATACTTTTGTCGCAAAAGAGAACCTAGCCCAGCCCAGAAGTTCTTCGCAAATGCGGCCGAGGCATCGTATTTGCGATACCTGTGATTCCTGCTATGGCCGCAAATGCGACTCTGGTGTTCGCAATTGCGACACCAGAGGGCATCAGACACCAGCTGCCATTTTCAGTCCAAAACACTTCCAGAACGTGTTCAAAACTCATCCGAGCCCTCGGGGCTCCAAACCAAACCTTCACACAAGTCTAAAAACATCATCAAATTCACTTGCGATCAAAATACAAAATAACATCTAAAAGTACGAATCGAACACAAAAACGAAAGATTTTCAAGGAGATTTTCAAGAACTTCTAGAATTACGACTAAGCGTCCGAAACCTATCAAATAAAATCCAAAAGACACCAAATTTTGCAGACAAGTTCCAAATGCCATAACAGACCTATTGCAAGTCCCAAAATCAAGTTCCAAGTTCGATAGCTAAAAGTCAACCTATGATCAAACTTTTCAACTTTCAATTGCCAAATTTTGGAAAATCAACCTACGGAATTCCTAAATCAATTCCGAGCATACGCCCAAGTCCGAAATCACGATATGAAGCTATTAGAGTCATAAAAATACCGTTCCGGGATCATTTTCACAAAAGTCAAAGTTTCATCGATATTTTTCTGATTTAAACCTCTAAGTCAAGAATCAAAGGTCTGAATCAACCCAAAAGCTTCTCGGAATGAAACTAATCAACCCCGCAAGTCGTAAAAGCATAAACACATATGTGTGAAGCAATAAAAGGGGAAATGGGGTGCAATTACACAAAATGATCGATCAGGTCGTTACATCTCCCCCCTTTAAACAAACTTCGGCGTCGAATGTGCATAAGGACATAACTGAAGTGGTGAACAGATGAGGATAATGACTCCGCATGTCGTGCTCAGTCTCCTAGGTCCCCTCCTCGACCGGATGACCCCCACTGTTGAACCTTCACTGAAGCAATATCATTTGATCTCAACTTCTAGACCTATCGATCCAAGATAGCCACAGGCTCCTCAATGTAAGTCAAATCCTCGTCCAACTGGGCTGTGCTGAAGTCTAGAACATGAGACGGATCACCATAATACTTCCAGAGCATATGGACATAGAACACCAAAGTCGATCCTAGATCATCTTGACCTTCTCTAAAGCATCTTGAACCAGATTTGTGCCTAATAACTTAGCCTCTCTCGACTTAAACCAGCCAACTGGAGAACGATTCCATCTCTCATATAGAGCCTCATACGGAGCCATCAGAATGCTGGACTAGTAGCTGTTGTTATGGTAAACTCTGCAAGTGGCAAGAACTGATCCCAAGCACCCCCGAAATCCATAACACAGGCGCAAAGCATATCCTCCAATATCAGAATAGTGCGCTCGGACTGTTTGTCTGAGGGTGAAATATTATACTCAACTTAACCCGTGTGCCTAGCTCACGTTGTACAACCTTCCAGAAATATGAGGTGAACTGCGTACCCTGGTCAGAGAAGATAGATACTGGTATGCCATAAAGTCGGACAATCTCGTAGATATAAACTATAGCCAACTACTCTGAAGAAAAGTTAGTCACTACAAGACTGAAATGAGCCGACTTGGTCAATCTGTCCACAATCACCCATACCGCATCAAACCTCTTCTGAGTTTGTGGGAGCCCATTAATGAAGTCCATGATGACACGCTCCCATTTCCACTCAGGAATCTCGAGCCGCTGAAGCAACCCACCTGGTCGCTGATGCTCATACTTTACCTGTTGACAATTTAGGCACCAAGCTACATACCCCACTATGTCCGTCTTTATCCTTCTCCACCAATAGTGCTGCCTTAAGTCCCGATACATCTTAGCTGCACTCGTATGAATGGAGTACCACGAACTATGGGCCACCTAGAGAATCAACTCACGCAAACCATCCACATTGGGCACACATAACAGACCTTGCATCCGCAACACACCGTCATCCCTAATAGTAACCTCCTTGACATCGCCATGCTGAACTGTGTCATTAAAGACAAACAAATGGGGGTCGTCATACTGACACTCTCTGATACGGCCATATAGAGAAGACTTGAAAAACCATGCAGGCAAGAACTCGACTAGGCTCCGAAACATAAAATCTAACAAACTGGTTGGCTAAGGCCTGAACCTCCAATGCTAATGGCCTCTCTGCTACCGGTAGATATGCTAAACTACCCAAACTCTCCGCCTTTCGACTCAAGGCATCGGCCACTACATTGGCCTTTCCGGGATAATATAGAATGGTAATATCATAGTCCTTAAGTAACTCTAATCATCTCCGTTGCTGCAACTTAAGATCTTTCTATTCAAACATATACTATAGACTCCGGTGGTCGGTAAAGATCTCACAAGAAACTCCGTCCAAATAATGCCGCCAGATCTTCAATGCATGAACAATGGCTGCTAACTCTAAATCGTGGACTGGATAATTCTTCTCATGAGTCTTCAACTGTCGAGACGCGTAGGCAACTACTTTATCATCTTGCATCAACACCGCGCCAAGGCCAACACGTGACGCATCATAATACACAGTATAAGACCCCGAGCTCGTAGGCAACACCAACACTGAGACTGTAGTCAAAGCAGTCTTGAGGTTTTGAAAGCTCGCCTCACACTCCTCAGTCCATTTGAAAGGAGCACCCTTCTGGGTCAATCTAGTCATAGGTGCAACAATAGATTAGAAACCCTCTATGAAACGACAATAATACCTTGCCAAACTAAGGAAACTTCGAATCTCAGTAGCTGAAGACGGTCTAGGCCAACTCTGCACTGCCTCAATCTTCTTTGGATCAACCTTGATCCCTCACTCGACACTACATGACCCAAAAATACCATCGAATCAAGCCAGAATTCACACTTTGAGAACTTTGCATATAACTTCTTCTCTCTCAAGGTCTGAAGCACAATCCTCAAGTGCTTCTAATGATCTTCCCAACTGTGGGAGTACACGAAGTTGTCAATAAAGATAATGACTAATGAATCAAGATAAGTTTGGAATACACTATTCATCAGGTGCATAAATGTTGCTGAGGCATTGGTCAGCCCAAATAATATCATGAGGAACTCATAGTGGCCATACCGAGTCCTAAAAGCAGTCTTTGGAATATCCGAATCCCGAACCTTCAGCTGATGATAACCTGACTGCAAATCAATTTTGGAGAACACTCTAGCACCCTGTAGCTGATCAAATAGGTCATCAATGTGCGGCAATGGATACCTGTTTTTCATTGTAACCTTGTCCAACTGACGATAATGAATACACATGCGCATAGAACTATCCTATCTTCAAAAATAAGACCAGAGTACCCCACGACGACACACTAGGACAAATAAATCCCTTATTAATCAACTCTTGCAACTGCTCCTTTAACTCCTTCAGCTCTGCTAACGCCATACGATATGGTGGAATAGAAATGAGCTGAGTGCCCGACAACAAGTCAATACCAAAGTTGATATCCCTTTCCGGTGGCATGCCCGAAAGATCTGCTGGAAATATATTTGTAAAGTCTCTCACTACCGAAACTGACTCAATGATAGGAGTATCAGCACTAACATCCAGCAAAAAGTCTAGATAAGCATCACACCCCTTCTCAACCATCCGCCGAGCCTTTAGAAATGATACAACTCTGCTAGGAACATAATCTAATGCACCCTTCCACTCTAACCGTGGTAAACTTGGCATAGCCAGCGACATAGTTTTGGAGTGACAATCAAGAATAACATGATAGGGCGACAACCGGTTCATGCTCAAGATAACATCAAGTCTATCATAATAAGTAGCAACATATCAACCCTGCTCTCAAAATCACCAATAACAACTAAACACGACCGATACAGGCGGTCCACAACAATAGAATCTCCCACAGGCGTGGACACATAAATAGTAGAACCCAAGGAATCACGAGATACATCCAAATACAGAGCAAAGTAAAACTATTGAACTAAGGAGAAAGGTGCACTATTTTGAAAAATAAAGAGCCACTGAATTGAAAAATAAAGTAAAAAAATAAGTGTATAATTGTAAAAAATATTCCTTGATAGTGATAACTTAATGTAATTATGCTTAAAGAAGTAGGGAGTTAATATATATTGATGTTAAGGTGGACTTATGGTTTGACATAAGTTTGAGGTTTAAATTGTTAATGTATATGTAATAAAGTGCTTAGGGAGGTGTAGTCACTTATATCCGAATGTATCCTATCCATCCCGCAGCCTACCGTACAACCAGTTAAAGTCCTACTAGATCCTTGACTAAATGAGCTCAATTAGTAGAGTAGTACACTACGGGTAAGCCTATGGTACGTCTTTTGTGGCATATGAATATTGTTAATGAGAGTTAGGAATTCTTTCTATCTTGAGTTCCTAATTGTTCTTAATTTCTATTATGTGTAGAACTACTCTCTATTGTTGTGTGAGGAGACTTGATTCATGAAGGAAAGGTAATGTCATTGACCTCCGTGTTAGAGTAAGTGAGCAGGTTATAAATAATGTGTGGTGCTTTTGAGTCAAATCTTGAGGCTAGGATGTTACGGTATTGTGCTTAATATGTTTTAAATATTCTTGGTGTGATGAGTTATGAGAGTTGTTTAAAAGGCCGTGTTCTATGTGAAGTATAGTTTGATTGCTCGAGGACGAGCAATGATATATGTGTGGGGTGTTGATGGTAGGCTAGAATTGCGTATTTTAGTAGCTTATTGCACTCTAATTCACTAAACTTTACTTATTTTGAGCTTTAATTGATAGATTTTTACACTTATTGTGTGTTTTATGCCTTGTAGGAGTGATTCCGAGTGATGTAGATGTTATGAAGCTAATTCGAGCTATTTGGAGCTTTGAAGTTTGAGTAATCGCCCAAGGGAGTAAGCCGGGATCGTGTTCGGGGGTTGAGGACCAATTCTGGATGTCAAAAATTGAAGTTTGGTCCGTACTCTAAGAAATCTCTACTGCCACGGCGTGTGGGGCGCCGCGCTTATGCAATTCTCTGCTTCGTGTTTGAACTAGCTCTCTGGATTTCCCCACTAATGCCACGCATGGGGCGTCGCCCATGCGACGCGCCTGTGCATTTATTTTACAGAGTAATTTTCCTATTTCTGCTAGGAGAAAGTGATTTCGTCTGGGCCCGACCCTACCTGGTATAAATACATGAAAAAAATGTTATTTCCTGGACTTTTGACACATATTCGACCTAAGGAGGCTAAGGAGGAGTTGGAAGAGCACGAGCACAAGGATTTCATCATTCCTTCCTCACTCAAGACCCGAGTTTGGATTGAATTTATGTTTCCCTATACTTTAACTTTATTTTTGATGAATTTCTCCATATCTATGGAGTAGTTCCCTTTAGGGTTTGATGGATTTGGTGTATTGATGGTTGTTATGGATTATAACTCTAGTTTTATGTATTGAAGCGTTGTTGGATGATTTAACTATTACATCTATATTCACTTGTTCATGTAATCGAGAGAGGCATAACTTGTGATATCCTTGCATTATATTTTTGGTTGAGTTCATTAACTATTCTTAGTAATCGAGAGAGGCTAGTTGAATCATTAATTAAACCTAATTAGGAGGATAATCGAGAGAGGTTCTCCTAAAGACCAATCCACAATACATTCTTATATATTTTCACGTGCTTAAATTGGTTCATCTCGTGAGGTTAAGACTTAATCGAGAGAGGAGTTTTTGCTAAACGTTTGAACTAATAATTGAGTGAATTCGAGAGACTCACTTGAACATTAGAAGTGAATTATCTAGAGTTACATCCCAAATAATTATCTTGCACCTATTCTATCAACCCCTAGTTTCTCCCACTGATAACTTCCTTGTTTATTTTTTTTTTGATTGTCATTAGTCAATAGCTTTAGACTCTTAGTTAATTTTAGTTAGAAATCATAGAAATCTAAATTGTTTATCATCTTGAATAGTAATCAAGCTGGAAACTACAAGAATACTATTTAAATCCAATCCATGTGGATACGATATTATACTATACTATATTTGATTAGCGAGCAGAGTTTAAGTGTATGTTTTGCGCTCGTCAAACTCCCTAGCCATGCTGAATCTAATACTCTGGTTGAGCCCCTCGATGAATCGTCGGACTCGCTCTTTGACTGTAGAAACCAAGGCTGGTGCGTGCCTGGAAAAATCAAGCATATTCTGACACTGACATAGTACCTGGTACAGTCGCTCAAACTCCGCTCGCGAAGCATCCCGAAGGGTCTGAGGAACAAACTCTCTCAAGAAAAACTCTGAAAACTGATCCCATGTAAGTGAAGCTGCCTCAGCTGGGCTTCCCACCTCGTATGCCCGCCACCACTGATATGCCGCTCCCTTTAGCTAGAACGTAGTAAAAGCAAACCCACTTGTCTCCGTAATTCCCATAGTGTGGAGAATATGGTGACACTTCTCAAGAAAACCATGTGCATCTTCTGAAGCCAAACCACTCAATGTAGGAGAGTGGTACTTCTTGAACCTCTCGAGCCTAAGCTGCTTTTCCTCATATGTTGCTGCCTTAACCACGAGCTGAACTGGAGCAACATGCTGTATTGGTATAACCTCTGGGACCTGATCAACCTGGACCCGCTGCTTTGGGGTACGGGCCGTGGGAGTCTATTCTCTTCCTCCATCCTGAGATCTGGGGTACAGTTCCTGAGCTAAGGTACCGAACACGCTCAGGAACTGTACGAGGGTCTCTTGAAGTGCTGGGGTGGCAATAGGTGCCTCGGATGTCTGTCCCCCAACTGGAGCTACTTGTGGCTCCTTTGTTGCAGCTCGAGCAGGTGCTCTAGCTGCACTATGTGCTCTTCCTTGGCCTCTGCCCCAGCCCCGACCTTTCGCAGCTCTAGCAAGTGGCGCAGGTGTTTGATTGTCGGATCCAGCAGTGCGTGTCCTCACCATTTATGAGTGAATAGAAAGTCAAAGATTTAGTTTTAGAAATCAATCAATTCGCACGATAAGGAATCAAAGAACTAAAGTTTTATTAATAGTTCCGTACCCTCTCGAAGATAAGTACAGACGTCTCCATACCGATCCGCAAGACTTTACTAAACCTGCTTATGACTTGTAACACCTATGAACCTAGAGCTCTAATACCAACTTCTCACAACCCCAATTTTCCTCCGAAGAATGTGGTGATGGAACCTGGTCTCTACGACTGGGTAAGACTAACAAATAATAACAACTAAAAAGATATATATTAACAAGTTATTGAAAATAACTGAATAATTGATAAAAGCCTTTTGAAAACAAAATCTCACAATCCACACCCCAAAATCGGTGGAACTAAGTCGTAAACTCTACAAAATACAACTAGAGTACTACTACATCACTGTCCAAAAGGAAATGCAACAGGAAGTAAAATAAGGAAGGTGACTCCGAGGCCTACGGACGTGGAGTAGGTATACCTTAAAGTCTCCCAAGAAGCAACTACAACAACCTCTATCGACCGGCACGAGCAGACATACCTGGATCTGCACAAAAATATTTGCAAAAGCGTAGTATGAGTACACCATGACGGTACCCAGTAAGTATCAAGCCTAAGCTTAGTCGAGCAGTGACGAGGCCAGGTCAAGATACCTACTAGGATATAAATAAACAGTATGAAAATGTGATACAGGTAAGTAAAGGAAAAATGAAGAACAACATAAAAGAAACCAAGATAATAACATGAACTAGTATCAGAAACCAACAACGGAAATAGCATAATGTATTAACGTCTTTCACAACTTCAACACCAACAACTCCACAATGAGAGGAGTTAGCCTTATCTAATATTGTGGTTATAGATAATGTATTATCGTCTTTCACAACTTCAACACCAACAACTCCACAATGAGAGGAATAATGTATAACCACAATATTAGATAAGGCTAACTCACAATAGAAGAGATAATATTTAATAATGAGTCTCAAATAATAAAAATTAACAAGTAAGAGATAACATGAACAATTACATCAAGTAACGAATATCAATAAAAAAAAGAGATAACATGAACAATAACTTCAACAATGATAATTAATTAAAAATGAGGAGATAGCATGTAACTATAAACGAGGCAACCAGTTCAAATGAAGCATGAAAATAATTTAGCAAGTAGGATGTAGAACAAATACTAAACAAATCAACTAAGACAATTAAGGATAAATTGACTATGATAATTTAGAACATAATATGGCATTTCAATTTACACATGAAAATAGTCTAAGTAGCCTAAACCGGTCAAGTACCACGTACAACCAAGAGACTTACCTCAACTAGGCCAATTCAACACTCGAAAATAGTTTTTACCTTAAAATTCGCATCCACGCGGCTCAAATCTAACCAAAATCGACTAAATATCATCAAAAAATTCTAGGGAATTCAATTGAAATAGATATAGTTAAGATCTTTATACTTTTCTCAAAAAGTCAACAAAAGTCAACTCAGGGACCGCTGGGTCAAAACTCGGGTCTAATGGTAGATTCTGTCTACTCATGACCCCACAAGTTCATATATGCGATTAGTTTCAAAATTTGAGTCCAAATCGAATCTCAAAACTCCATGTCTTATTTTTCGAAAACTTGACAAAGTTTCTCAAATTTCTACTTTGATTCATATAAGTTTGATGTTAGAATCTAAGATATGTTGATGGAATATGATTAGAAATAGATTAGAATCACTTACCCAAGGTTAGTAGGTGAAAATTCCCTCTCCAAATCACCTCATGCCGAGTCTAGGGTTAAAAAATGAGAGAATGAGAGACAAATCCAGACTTTCAGCCCTTATGTTCAGCTACAGATATCGAAATTGTGAAGAAATCCTCACAAATACGGCAATGAAGGCTTGGAAAGATCTTCGCAAATGCGAAGATCGGATCGCATTTGCGATCCCTTCTACTCTCGCAAAAGCGACAGTTTTGTCGCAAAAATGAACCTAGCCCAGCCCAGAAGTTCTTTGCAAATGCGACCAGGGAATCGCATTTGCGATACCTGTGATTCCTGTTATGGTTGCAAATGCGACCCTGGTGTTCGCAATTGCGACACCAGAGGGCACCATACACCGGCTGCCATTGTCAATCCAAAACACTTTCGGAACGTGTCTGAAACTTATCCGAGTCCTCAAGGCTCCAAACCAAACCTTCACACAAGTCTAAAAACATCACACAAACTCTCTCGCGCGATCAAAACACAAAAATAACATCTAAAATTATGAATCAAACACAAAAACACATGATTTTCAAGAACTTCTAGAATTACGACTAAGCGCCTGAAACCTATCAAATCAACTCCAAACGACACCAAATTTTGCAGACAAGTTTCAAATGCCATAACAGACCTATTCCAAGTCCCAAAATTAAGTTATGAGCTCGATATCTAAAAGTCAACCTACAGTCAAACTTTTCAACTTTAAATCGCCAAATTTCGGCAATCAACTCAAATCAACCTACGAACTTCCAAAATAAATTCCGGGCATACTCCTAAGTCTAAAATCATGATATGAAGCTATCGGAGTCATAAAAACATAGTTTCGGGATCGTTTTCACAAAAGTCAAAGTTTGATCAATATTTTTCAAATTTAAACTTCTAAGTCAAGAATCAATGGTTCGAATCAACCTAAAAGCTTCTAGAAATGAAACTAATCAAGCCTGCTAGTAATAAAAGCATAAAAACAAATGTGTGGAGCAATAAAAGGAGAAACGAGATGTAATTATACAAAACGAGCGATCGGATCATTACAATATTCATTCTCCTTTGGCCTTACAGGAGCTCTCCATTTATAGTCATAGAATAGGAGAATTGTGATAAAATCAAAAGATTTGCTTTGATTTAATTAGTCCATTTGCATTATAAACTAACTTGTAAGTCTCCATTTGAATGGCGAAAGTGTGTCATTTATACACTTTGGTGAGCTTGTATTAGCACGTTGATTTGATTTGGCATGCCACGTAACTCAACATATGACATGATTTTATTGATTACTTAGTTTGACTTGGCACCACATAATTAGATATGTAATTTTGTGCATGAGCTTTAAGATGGATTATAACCATTTGGACCTTCGAGCTAGAAAAATGGGCTCATCACTAGCCAAGGTGACTTTACACCTTCAATTTAAGTTCATATTTTAGGTTTAAATATTAGTCTTGATTTGGGTTTGATATTTATTGAATTTATGATTTTGTCCAAATTTAATAAAGCAAATTACTCAGTTTTGCCTTTTAAAGCAATAATGCAATCAATATTAGTCAATTCATAAAATACTAACAATATTAGCCAAATACTATCAATATTATCCCAATATGCTATTTGTATGCTTCTTCCTCTCTTTAATCTACCTCCCCTCTTTTCTCTCTCCCTTGCGTAGTCAATTAGCAGAAAAGAAAAATAACATTTAAAGCCACATAAAACTGCCCTCGATAATATTATTGAAGTAAGTGCCAAATTAAAGCTCTTCCACTACAACTTTGATATGGGACCGACAACTTATTAGTCTGATAACTTGGACTAACAACTAGGGTTATATACATAACCTTTCAATTGAGTAAATAGTGATTTCTGTAAACAATTGAATGTGCTCTATTTTTGCACTAGACAGTAATTTCTTAATAATAAAAGAGAGCCTTCCTTGGATTTGCACATTGGACATGTTGGTTTAAGATAAATATCAGTATTTAATATAGGTGCTTCGCAAAATAATTTGACGAGCGGAGAAAATGAACTAAAACTTCATAAGAAGTCATTGAAGCTTGTTTAAGCTTGAATTGAAAACTCTGAGTTTTTAAAATTGGAATTTGTTTTAAGTGAATGTTATTGGAATAGATTGAGTATATTTTAAGGAATTTGGATCTCAATTTAAGGATGATTGAGTGGAATTTTGAGGTGGTTTTAATTGAAAATTCGAACTAGAAGATGAATATGGAAGAAGATGAGATGTGTACCTCCCTATGTATCATCTCTGAATCTCACATGTATAAAGTGTGTATCCCTATATATCTCATGTATATCCATGTATACCTACATGTATGTTAGATACATATAAGATACATATCTCGCAAATAATTTTTTAAACTTGATTTCAACTACGAGTTCTGATTCCAATCTGTCTAAATCACGTTCAATCTTTCTCAAATTTTTTTATATTACCTTATTTATATATTTTTAACGAATTTCAACCATACTCATTGCAAACCTTTTATGCCTAGGTTCTTTGAGTGTTGTATATCATTAGTAATGAATTTTGACTCCAAACTAGTCCAAATCACCTCTAATATCTCTCAAAATTTTTATATTGCCTTATTTATGTATTTTTGATGAATTTTAACCATACCTATTAAAAATATTATCTTATATAATTTTCTTTAAAAAAAATTAAAAATCAGCAATAGCCGAATCAACAATTAAACCATAAAATTATATTTTTTAAATAACGCAAAAGCATCCTAACACCAAACTACAAGAAATATGTTAAAATTATACAACAACAACTAACAACACAACAGCAATCCAGTGTAATCTCACATAATATATTAAAACTATACCATGTAAATAATAAGTTTTCCAAGCACATCTGCCGCTCCTTGACATGGTCATAGATCTAGCTATTTTTTACTTATGACCAAATTGTATTAAGCACAATTTCATATTTTGTAAAAATTTAATTGTTGAACTGCTTAAACTATAATATTTTAATTGGTTCCATTCAAAGATGATCTTTTTTATCATTGTGATTGTACGAGGGAAAATTAGTTTATAACAGATAGTTGAATGGTAGCACGACATATGGAACCGAAGATAGGTAAAATCAAGTCAAGTAAATGAACAATACTGGATACGGCAAATTCAACCGGCATCGGATAAATCTCGAAGGGAGCTTGGTTAACGAGAGAACTCCAAGTATTTTCCATCGGATAACATTTAATGAGGGAATATTTTCTAACATTAAATGAGCGATTGTTGCAGAGAATATTTGCATTCATGGTCGCTCGTTACATGCTCATCAAGGGCTCTTTTATTATCATTTAAGAGGAGCTTGATCCTAGGATCTTGTTTTTCTAGATAAAGCTATAAATAGTAGAGTAGCCATTGTAAGACACGAAATGTTTTCGCAAATATATGATGTATTTTACTTTTGCTCTCAATTATACAACTTTATTTGTTCTTGAGTATGAAAGAAGTAATAAATTCCAATAAATGGCATATAAGTCAATAAATGAACAGGGGTCACCCAGACAAAGGTGAGATTTCTCACTGTTCCCTCCTGACTATGATGGATAATGATTAGCCTTTGAATATTTCGATTTTTCTCGAATCGAGGAAGAAAAGATAGATAAAGATGTAAAAGGTAAATTATGCATGTATATGATCAAGAGAGAATCTTCAGAGAATGTCAATGTATTGTTCTTTACAAAAAGTATCCAAATCGCACGCCTTTCCTAACTTCACATCTTTCTATTTATAAAAGCACATGGACCACTAAATCCTAAGTAGTACAACTGTGAGGAATATTCACTGCAATATTCATTAAGCAATAGAAACCCTAGTACTAGTCATTACTATTCGCCGAAGAGGAGTGCTCGTCCTCGTCCTTGTCCTCGTCCTCGTCCTCGTCTTCTATCGAGGCACCTAGACCTTATCGACGACCTACTATCTTCTCGTGACATCGAACCTTTGAAATCTGGTCATTGTATCTAATTGACGATACGTGGCAGCCTTCGAACTCTTTATTTCTGCTGACCTAGTCAACATATAACATGATGTTTTTTGCCCATATAGGTATAAGCATGAGTTTGCAAACGTTCCTTATCTCTCGAATCTCGATGATCGTTATTAAGGTCTTAGTAAAAGTTTAAAAAAATACAACAACAACTATAACCACTTCAAGCAAATACGAAGAGATCAATCCAGTACTCTACTTGGCCACTTCATCACTTCCATACATCTCCAAAGGGAAACGTGATTCAACGTTAAGGACATCACCAAAAGGACAGAAGACAACCCTATATTTGGTAACATCACCAGGTCAAGTAGAAATGTTAGATTTATCCAGAGGGTAATTATAGGCATCAGGATATCTTTCTTTAAAAAATCTTGAGTAATCTGTAGGATAACAATTAGGTATCTTTAGGCAGCAATATTGTGAGGTTCCAAAAGTGGTACAGGGGTTATTACATCCTCCGAGAACCTCAAGGACATCGGGACATTCACTGTTAATATTCGCCGCGCATGAAATTGCATGACATTTCCCAGCACTAAGGCCATTGGTTGGGCCAAAACTGATTGGCATGTTGAATCCATAAATTAAACAAATGTCGAGGTTATCTATGTTGCTCATGAATGGGCTCAATGCGAATACAGCGCCGGTGCGAGGGCATTTGCAGCCGTATCGTTATATTTGTGTCACCTTTTAACATGTATCCTATTTTTAAAAATTATTGATTTGGTAGCCAGCTTACAAAAAAACCCGTAATAAAAAGATAATTATACCCTTGACAAAAGATATAAAAGATGCATCACGCATTAATCGCGTTACTGTTCTCCTTCATCACTTGTCCCTCCTCAGATCTCCTCTCCTCTCATCAGCTTTATCAAAAAAACCAGGAAGTGTTGAACCAGATTTAAACTATGAATTAAAAATTACGTTGTAAGTATTGCAATTCATTTTCAGAAGTCGAATTAGTTTTTTGAAACTAATTGATATGCAATTAGTTTCGTAATTCCTTCAAAAAACTAATTCGACTTATAGATCTTCAAAAACTTTGCATGTTTGGGATATAGAATAAAGTTATTTCACGTTGAATTGTAAAGTTTTAATCAACTACAAGCTAAAAACTTCATGCTAATGTAGCGTGAAGTTGTTTCACGTTCAAGCTAAAAATTCATGCTAATACATGCTGAAGTTATTTAGTTCATTTGCTAAAACTTCATACCAAAATATGCTCAAATATTGTAATATGCTGAAGTTTTTAGTTCATTTGTTAAAACTTCAGATTAAACATGCTTAAGCTTTTGTTCCTGCAGTATGTAATTTTCTAAAGAATTTTAGCTGATGCATGCTAAAGGTATTTAGTTAATTTTCTAAAACTTCATACCAATACATGCTAAAGTTTTGTCCAGCATTCAACAGTTTTATCATGAGCTTTTTCCTAAACTTCAGTATAAACAAGCTGAAGCATTTTAGTTCATTTGCTAAAACTTCAAGACAAACATGCTGAAGTTTTGTATTATGCTGAAGTTTTTTAGTTCCAAATAAGCTGAAGTTGTTTAGTTCGTTTTCTAACACTTCAGGACAAACATGCTGAAGTTTTTTTGTTCATCTCCTAAAACTTCATTTCAAAACATGTTGAAGTTTTGTAGTATTATGCGGAAGGAAGTTTTTCCTTCTGTAATTTTCTGAGTTTAAAGAGAATTAATAATTTAAAAAAATACACACAAAAAGATTAAAACAAAAACATTATATTTCATTAAACAAAATAAACATAAATTAAAATTACATGAAAACAGAAATAAGATAATAACCCTTTTTGTTTAGGAATGACGTAAGGAGATCTCAACCAAATACTCTCCATGCGAATCCTTTTCCCTATTTTAGCTGATTTTCTTTTTGCTTGATCTTCCTGCTGCTCAGTCGGAATTAACTGCTGCAGTTCAGCAGCACGGTAAAAATCCACAGCCGTAGGGGAAGATACTTGACCAACTCCCTGCTGTTCATGATATTCTTGTCTCTCTTCACCAGCAACAACAGCAGCAGAATTATCTTCTGAACCAGTCTCTTGTGTACTACCCAGCGAAAATGAACATAAATTAATGTCGGGGATATCACTAGTGTCACCCAAAACATTAGGAGAACTGGACACCTTCCTTCTCTTAGGATTTGGAAGAAGTTGTGATGCATCATATGAGATCTGCAAAAAATAAGAAAAATATATACATAAAATACAAATGATACAAACATACATTAGGCAAAAAAAATCTTGTAATCGAATTGCAACAAATAACTACCTGGTCTAAGTGTTGCGACAACTTCCTGTGTCTGCATGTAAAAGTTCTTGACAAATAGCTAATGCTTCACAAAACGCATTGCCTTTCCCAATAGGAGCACCTACATCACTTGGTGTGTGTTCTTCAGTATCAACACGTTCATGATCTGCATCCGCAAATACATTGCCTATTGCAATAGGACTACCCAAAGCACAAGTCGGTACATGTTCTTCAGTACTGACAACTTCATCATCTGTCTTGCTTCCCATATTCTCGGTTGATAACTGTTCATCATATCCAGCAACTTTGCTCAGTCTATCAACACTAGAAAGTTTCGCTTCAACTTGTTGTTCAACACATTGAACTTCCTCGAATACTTGAACGTCGCCTTCAAGAGCTGCTTCCTCACCTCTTACATTTTCATCTGCGACTCTATGCAGTGCATCATGAGCAACATTAATAACCGATTGAGGTTTGAATGAGTTGTTCATCCTATCATATTGTCGATATTTCATCAATTCAAAATCTGCATTGCCATCAGCTATTCCTTTTGATTTGTCGACAATCTTAAACAACTTTTCAGACTTCTCACCAAATATTCCTATAAAAAAATTACTAACAATGATTAATCTGAATAAATGAATTATACTAGAAAGAAAAAAAGACTTCTCTGTAAATAAGCTTACCTTGACATTTTTCATAACCTCATCCTCAATAGCAGATCGCTCCTCCCGTCTAAACTCTTGAACAACTTCTTTTGCGATCATGTGCCTTTCTTCTTTTGCACGATTTTTAACCTCCCTCGCTGCTCTCTAGTATAGAAATAAAACCAGCTCAATAATTTCAAAAAATAGAAACACAGAACAAAAAAACTTCAGCTCAAAGAATGCTGAAGTTCAGTAAATACAGAATAAAACTTCAGCTCTAAGAATACTGAAGTTCAACAAATACAGATAAAACTTCAGCCAAAACATGCTGTAGTTTTACAAATACAGAACACAACTTCAAAACTACAAGAATGCTGAAGTTAAAAAAAAACAAAATAAAAAACCGCAGCAAAAACATACTTTACTTTACAAAACACAGAACAAAACTTCAGCTCCTATAATGGTGAAGTTCATCACAAACAGAACAAGAACTCCAGACAAGACATGCTGTAGTTTTACAGAACACATAACAAAAACTTCAGCTCAAAAAACAATGTTGAAGTTCAGCAAAATACAGGAAAAAAACCATCCTATAATTAAGCAAAAAATAGAATGAAAAACATCAGAATATAACACAAAAAAAAAACTTACATGACATTTTGTTAACTAATTCATCGTCAAACACCATTGTAGAACGGTTAGAACGACTCTGGGTACGAGGTGATTCTCCAATTATAGGAGTTTGATCAGTTTATTTTGATCGACGCCGACTACGTGGTGTTTCACCAGTTGAAGGAACCGGATTAGTACCTTTGAACTAATGCGACTGCTTGGTAATTGTCAAATTAAATGCATTAAATTCAATTTCTCTTCGGTAGGAATTATATCCAATATCTTAAATGTCCGATATTTCTGTTTAATACAAAAAAGTATATTACAAAAAATAAAATAAAACTGATACGTCAACATATTAGCAAAACTACCGAAAAAAGAAAAAATAAGAACATTAACTTAGACCATAATTACGGAAGTAATCTTCATGAAGTTCTTTAAATTTATGCTCTCCCAAAGATGTATAATGTAGCATCTTGGGAACCTGAGGGGCATCAAGGAAGTCGTCATCTTTTAAATAACTTATCTTGAATATCTGGAAAGCGCTCATAGAACCAAACACATAATGGATATGGAAATCCGCCTACAATATATTTAGTTGGATTATTTTTGTCCTGGTCATCCAAAGCATGTTTCATTGAGGTAATAAGCTTCTCATAAGACGCATTACCCCCAGGATAATCAGGACAAGCCTGATCGTCTTCAACAATAGCTGCATACTCCTGCAACACAATTGATTCATTCTTTCTTCCGAACAAAATAGACTTCACAACAAGAATTTCCATAAGCTTTACAGCATCTTCATCACTCTCGCATACGTGTTTGAAATTCACATCATCCTTTTTAATTTTATTCTGTATCATATAATCTCGAATGTCCTTCAACGTCACACCCTTAGACTTTCCAAAATAGTGGTTTAGAATCTTGCTCTCTCGTTTAATTGGTTTTTCAAGATTATGTGTTGTGATGACACATCAAGGCTAAAAATCTTGAAACTAATGGAATCTCGATCATTGGTGAATACACGAGAATGAACCAAACAATCAATTAACTTCATGCTGCAATGGAAATTCTCCATAGCCATAATACACCGAAATGTACCATTATTCAGCTTCTGCTGATGTGCAGGAGTCAAGGAAGTTGCAATTAAACCCTTCAAACCATGGTTCCCCTTCCAGTAAGCACGACAATTAACCCAATTTCGAAACTCATAAAATCTCTCCCCTGATTTTGTAGGTACAGAAACAGGAACTGGAGGAGCTTTACGTATTCTAGGTGCTTTAGGTGCTTTAGGATCTTTAGGTGCTTTGGATTTCCCAAATGCCATCCGTTCAAAAAAATTATAGGTGGAAAAAATAACTTCAGAACATTTTCAAAAAAATCATTAAAAACTTCAGCGCAATTTGGCTTAAGATATATTTTAAAGCCCTCTGACTTCAGATAAATTGATGTTTGGCATAAAAGATGTAAAATTCTATGTAAATCATCTCATATTTGGCTCTTGTTTTATGAAATTAGGATGTTAATTGCTTCGATTCATGTTACTGTAATGTATTTTTATGTGTAGCAATGAGTCGGGAGCAATTGGGGGCGAAATGGGCAAGAAACGAGCCAAAACGAGACGAAAACGGACCAAGAGGCATTGGGCGCCACAGGCAGCGCCTGGCGCCACCTGTGGCACTGGAGGCAGCAAGCAGAAAAAAGTCACTGGTTGCAGCGCCCTGGGGGGCGCCTGGCGCCAGCCAGGGTGCCGACTTCGGGAGTTCGTCCTAATCCGTCCAGGAGTCCACTAAGTCGACCCCAACCCTTCCCAACTCCTATGTAAACACCTCCAAGCTCAATAGGAAGGAGAAGAACGTGATTTTGGAGTCTAGAACGCCACGGAACATCGCACAAACGCAATCAATCATCAGTTTTCATCTTTGTCTAGTATTACTATTAGTTTTTCAATACTCTATCTTTTGATTTTGTTGAAAATGAGTGGCTAATCACCCCTTGTTCTGGGGTTGTGATTCGCCATGAATATTGTGGTTCGAAGTTGACAAATTCTTGTTTATAGTTCATGTTCATATGGTTGTTTCTTCAATTCTATGCCTAATTGCTTAATTGTTTTGGCCATCAATTAAGTTCTATCAATTATTAATGCCATGTTTGGGAAAACTACGCTTAGATTAGAAAAGAATTGAAGAAAGCATGTTCTTAACCTTTTAAGGGGGGTGGATTCGTGGTTAAGATAGGAATATACTTAATCACCATGTTTAATTAAATATCGTATTTTTATTGCATTCTTGATAGATTAATTCCATAGGAATATAGGTGTTAATCTTATTAAGAATAGGCGAATAGTACTTCGGAAGAAGGCTATGAGTATGTTTATCGATTAATTAACAACCATACATGAATTATATGAACGGAAAGTCAATTAGAACACAATAGGATTGGAAAAATAATCACAACCCTGGAATATTTGTCTTATTGATTACACAACACATAATTTGTTCCTTACAAATCCTAGATATAAATTAGAATTATAAATTAGAATAATCCATCTATTGAACTTCGACTCTTGCTTGTTTAAATAATAGTATTAGTACGTTAGAAAGTAGTTAAATTAAGTCCCTGTGGGTACGACAACCTGGACTCATAATCCTATATTACTTGTCGACTGCATATACTTGCGTGTGCGTTAGGGAGCAACATAAATACAATACAAAACTTTGCTCTAAGAATTTGAAGTTCAGCAATTACAGAACAAAAACTTCAGCCAAAACATGCTATAGTTACAAATAACTTCAGAACATTATCAAAAAAACCTTTAAAAACTTCAGCACAATTTGGCTTAAGTTATATTTTAAAAGCCCTCTAACTTCACAGAAATACAGAACAAAACTAAAGCTCTAATAATGTTGAAGTTCAGAAAATACAGAACAAAACTTCAGCTCTAACAATGCTGAAGTTCAGCAATTACAGAACAAAAACTTTAGCCAAAACATGTTGTGGTTACAAATAACTTCAGTACATTATCAAAAAAAACCTTTAAAAACTTCAGCATCTAACTTCACAAAAATACAGAACAAAACTTCAACTCTAATAATGTTGAAGTTTAGAAAATGCAGAATATAACTTCAGCTCTAAGAATGCTGAAGTTTAGCAATTACAGAACAAAAACTTCAACCAAAACATGTTGTAGTTTTTACAAATACAGAACACAAAATTCAACTCCAATAATGCTGAAGTTCATCAAAAACAAAACAAAATTTGCAGACAAAACATGCTTTACTTATACAAAACACAAAACAAAATTTCAACTTCATACTTTAATAGCATTATCTATTTAAGTCTCAAAATTTTTAAAAATTTCAACGTCTCCAAAAATCACTGAAGAATATATAGAATTTTCATCAAAATACAAACACGGTTTTAAAAAACCTAAAAATACTAATTGTAAAAGTAAAACCTACAAAACTAATGCACTAATCAAAGTAAACCCTAGGAAACTATTTTAGCACAAATAAAAAAAGAAAAATGATTCAACAAAGATTGCTATCAATAAAAAACCCAGAAATTAAATCATAAAACTAATCCTAAATTGAAACATCATAAAAAGTTAATGCAATGTACAAAAGCAACCATTAAAATCGTACCTGTGATTATACTTAATGTTGTTGGGGAAGAAACAGTTGCAAAATCAAGAAGAATGCAATATCGAAAACCGTTTGATTTCAGAGAAGAAATCAAAACTGCGAAGAAGGAGAGAGAGACAAAGACAGAGAATGCAATGCCGTATACTTGGAGAGAAAGTAGTCTTTTAACAAAGAAGGACAAAATCGTCTTTCTAAAATGCTTTAAACAAAAACTGGGTACGGATGCAAACGAAAAAACAAAGCGGGTAAAGTTAAAAAGGGGCGACCAAATAGAGCGCCCCATGCAATTTTTACAATGGTGTGGGGTGCTTTACCCCACCTATTGCACTGTAAGGCACCATTACAGTCACCGGTTTGACATGAACCATTACCATTACTATCAAAGGTACAATTAGTACGGCCCCATATACGTGCCGGGCCGTAGCAGGTGGCACGTTGAATGTCCAAGCTTGACCTTGACCAAGAAGTCGGCCACTGCCTAGCGGAGGTGTTGCTGCCAAAGTGCTGTACGCACCCCAGTCGGTGAATGAGCAGTCGTTCCTGACCTCGAAAGTGGCAGCATAAGCAGAAGCCGTCAACAAGGTAGGGAGGAATTAAGAACACCAAAAAAAATTCTTAAGTAGCCCATTGTGGTGGAAAGTTTTAAGAAGATTATATATGTTGGTAGATGAATTGATGTTATCTGAGTTAATAAGGGGTTATATATATATATAGAAGTATGGCAGCTAGCTTTTTTGGACCATGGAAATCGACCATGGATAATCTTCAAAGATGCTTTGTTAAGGGCCTGTATAACAATTATATTATGCTTTGTCAATTTATTTGGTGATAATGCTTATAACGTGCAAACATTAAATTTCCTTGTGAGTTGAAACAATATAAAAATCATAAGAAACTAGATACAGCCTGCAAGCAATATTTTTTTAATCTCCCACGAGAGCACGAGTATTATAGTGTAGACTCTAGTTATATATGTATTAAAGTATTATTAACTAGATCTTCTTAATTTGATTATGTCCCACGAGCTTAGTTAGCACATATTGTACTACCGGGAAAAGGAAGAAGAAAAAGAATAGAGATAATTGAGTTTGTATAACAAAACTCAAATGATTTTAGTTAGTCAAAACATTGATTTAAAATCGATGAACTGTTGCTTTCGTCATAGAGGATCTCTTTTTTGGGGTTAATTTTATGTTTCAATTTATACTACTTCGCGACTAGAAAAACTAATCAAAAAACAGTGATTGCCCTTTTTCAGTGTGTTCACAACACTAACTTTTGATAAGTTATACGATACATTTATGATTAATGTCAAAACCAAAAAGTATCTAGCAGTGTTTTTTTCAGCTTCATGCATACAAGTCTAGGGGTGTTTAAACCGAATTTGAAAATCGCATTAAATTAAAAAGTTAAATCAAACAGATTAAAAACTCTTATTAGGTTTGGTTGGATTTAGTTTAATATTGAGTAAAAAAAACCTCAAATCAAAACGGCATATAGATATGTAAATTTATATAAGCTTTTGAAACTTTATATAAAAATTTCTTTAAAAAATATCTAAAAATATTTGTGATCCTCTCACACAATAGAATATTTAATAGAACTATAAAGTGCATCTATTTTATTTACTTTTAAATAATAATTTGTATCATCACTTTCTTATCAAGTGTCACTTGTGTTTAATTATTAAATTTGGTTAGGCGTACATAAGAAAAATTAGTGTTAGACGACTAAGAAAATAACTATTACGTGTTACTAAAAATAGTTTCTCCCATAAGAATATTTTAATAGATTATATATTTGTCATTTTTTAAACTTTTACTAAGCATATATTCACTTCAATTTTATCTATAACTTTAACAATGTAAGATTGAAATAATATTCATGTAACAGAAAAATCCCAAAAGTCCCAAAAAATCGATAAAACCGAACCAATCCAAATCGATATAGTTAGATTTATTTTGTTTTAATAAAAATAGATCTAACACGGCTCCTGTACACCCATAAATAGAACCATATGTCCAAAAATATACATTATAGTCAATTCAGCCTAGAATTACTAGTTTGTATTTGTCTTTTCGTTTTTCATTGTCATAAAAGCTAGAAAAATAGTCAAATGTTCAAAGAAAAGATGCCACAGTGCCAAAATGGGAATGAAATCAATGCTTCAGTGATACTACCCAATTTCACTATGAGGTTACTAGTTTATTTTCAGAAAATCGTTTTCATCGACTTCCGTAATAATTATAAAAGATATATTAGAAATTGAAAATCAAAGACTTTAATTAACAGCATAAACTAATTAAGAATTATCAATGTAGCACAAAATTCTACAAGTTTTCCAAATTGAGTTCCTGAAGAAAAGTCTACATTCTGCCACTATGCTATGAACAACTTGCAAATAATTAGATATATAGCGAGTCAAATGAAGGAGCTATACAGATGCCAAATGAATAACACAAAATTTGAAGAAGAATGAAGACTTTCTTGTATAGTTTAGAAGGGAAGCAAAAGAATCTTCTCCCTTGTCGTACAATTTTTATGGACTGAAAAATATGCATGAAACGTTCGATTTCTCCCCTTTTTACTATAGCTTCACCTCGTCCATCAGTTTCATGTAATTTACTAGATCCCTGCAAAATCAAAGACGGATTTGAAATTTAAAATCTACAAGTTCAACAATTTATATTCTTAACATTAAACATATTTTTAAAGTTATGAATTCATATCTACTATTTTTATAATTTGGATGAATTTTTATATGAATTTATGTTTTGCATCGAAAGTACTGAATTCAATTGAACCAGACACTCCTATGTTGCACCCACCCCTGTATGCACTTGGTGCTTTAATTAAGTAAACTGGCTTTGAACGTGAATGCATTGTCACCTAGATGGCGATACACTGATTCAAGAGAGACCAGTACGATCTTTCATGAAAACTCGATAGGGTGGAACGATGTTTGATACGAAGAGCCATTTCTCATGAAAGATGTTCTCTGGGTGTATAGCTGATGAGCGAAATTTCTTTGTTCACGAGGTTCTATCACTGCTTGGCTCAGTTGCCCTTCTCCCATTACTGCTCAACACTAGTCAATTTGTGGGGTGTCACATACCTTGCAGACAACAACCGGCAGCAGTCTAGAAAACAACCGCAACAGTCTGAACAATAATATATATTAGCAAATTCGAAAGTTATTTTGGTGAAGTACAAATAAAATAAACTTTATATTAATAATAATATCTAAGTATTAATTCGTTAACGTAATAAAACTAAATAAACATGATAATTGTATGAACGGCCTTTTACCCATGTTGGAGGAGAAAGCACGGTAGAAAAATTACAAATTTTTCAATGATATCTTAAAATCTTATCTCCATGATAATAATATGAGCAATGGACATACCGATTCCATTTCAAAGCATATAATCAAGTTTTAAGATATCTAAACTTGAGGAAAGATGTTGTGTTTTAAATGAAAAATAGTGGTAATAAGAATAAGCGAAAAATATATTTTTGGCGCAGCAGCTTAGATGCCTGAGTAGGATTAATTCAAGCAAAAAGTAAAAAGAATATACTTCTCCTCCTTCATAATTAAGTAATGTATTAGTTAATTTGTACTTTTAAATGATTTACAGTTTTAAATAGAAAAGCTCTTACGTGGGGAGTTTTTTCTTGAAAATTAAATTTTGAAATATACTATAGAGAAAAATAAGAATAAGTGTACAGAAAAATCATGACATATACCGTCATTATTTATCAATGTTCAACAAGAACATCATCAAAATTTTATGGGCGAGGCGGGTTAAAATTTTATGGGTTTATACAAAATTCGCATCGCACTCTCACTGCTTGCCTTCCCTAACCACTCCCATCAAATTTTAGACCTGATTATGCCATGAAATAGTAGCACTAGCATGACCGTTTCAATAATTATACTACATTTTTTCATACACCACAACCTCAATAAAAAGTCAGATACTTCCTCAAACTTTAGTTTCCACCGTATTTATCGTAAAAACGGATAACAATTGAATTTATATGTGATTTTAAGAATTTGCGAATTAATTCAATACAAATGATAAAAAGCGTTAGATTAAAAAGATAAAGGACGCAATAAATTGTTAAACCAATTAAGAGGAATAATCCCGGACTCAGTAACAGCTTAATGAAATGTCTACCTTCGATCCCGGGCTCGCACTAATGAAGAACTGATGAACAAAAGTAAGAACTTTGAGTAACAAAGAAAATAAGAGTATATTGCCTTGACATGTATTTTACAATGTGTTTAATGAATATAGTCAGACTCCCTTTTATAAAGTAGGGGAGTTTTACCCTAAGTACAATTCCATAAAAGGTAAAAATCTTCCGTTTTGCTAATTACTGATTTTCTGCCGATAGATACCGAGATTCACGCTGTGACATCCGGCTGGGCACGGATATCACAGCACTTTGTTAGTCGTGCTCAATTATCTGGCAATGCTCTCCGAAGATTTGGGATTCGAATCGGACCTGGGGGACATAGCCCCGATTCTTCCAAGGGCAGGTGTTTTGCCGGTCTCCGGCTCGAGAGGCTTCTTGCCCCGATTCCGGCTCCTTACAGTCATGTCTCTGCTCCGTTTACTTCTTCGAGAACCCAGATGTCTGATCTCGTCCAATTTCACTCCTCTATTCGAGGTTATAAAAACGGTCGATGCAATAGTAATACCCAACAAGAGTCGGGGTCGAATTCCGCAGGGAACTATATGTATGGGAGTTAGTAGTATATATTTTAGCGTGTGAGTTTGTATATCTAAATTTGCACTTCAGCAAAAATTGGTTATTTTAAAGTTTAATCTAAACTATAATTGCAATTTGAGAAATAAAACGATAAGATTGTTTTTGTTGTTTTTCAAATGTTGTAAAAGGCCTAGGGGTATGACCTTCGCCTAGGTGTTTGCCTAACGGGTTGTAAACTTTAAAGCTTGTTTTATTGGTCGAGTTGTATTATAGCTATCAACACTCGGTTACCCACTCAATACCTCTCGGTCAGAGAGTGAATTTGCCCAATTTGGCTTTCTCAAGTCCAAATGGTATTGAACAAAATGGTTGATAAAAAGCTCAAGTCGGATTTTACTATCTCTAGGTTCAACCCTTTAATTGGGTTTATCAATCTCTCGATTGACCCAATTTCTTGCTAGCCAAGTTTTCCTAGACTAAGTCTCTCTTTCTCAAGTAGAGACCAAGTCAAATAGGCATGAACTAATGTTTGCAACCATTAATTCTTCAAATAAAAGCAAGAACAAGGCTAAATAATAAACACCCAACCATAAACAAGCAATAAATCAAACACCCATTAAGTTTACACATCAGGGTTGGGTCACAACCCTAGTGAAAATCTAGCTACTCATACTTAAAATGGAAGAAATAAGAGAAGAAATGATAATTAAACTCATATTGCTAATTAAATTGATAAACTTTATGTTCAAAAAGCTCAAAATAACAAAAACTACTAAAAAAGGAAAAAAGAAACGTCTACTGTAGCAGCTGATGTCAAAAAGATTGCCCTAAAAATGTGAAACTTGTCTGTTTATACAGGTAGAAAATTTCGGACGAAAACGCCCTTTCTGAGGTTCTGCGGCCGCACAATTCCATGTGCGGTCCGCACTTATCTTCAGCTTGACAAGATTGGAAAACTGCAGCCGCATAATTCTGAACTGCGGCCGCAATGCATTCCGAACTGCGGTCCGCAGAATTTTAACTACATCCACACCTTGCTCTTCTGCGGTTTGCACAATTGTAACTGCGGCCGCGCAGCTCTTCTTCTGCGGCCGCACAATAATTGTGCGGTCCGCACTTTCGGTAGACTTGAAATGCAGGTTCTCTAAACTTTGCTGTAACCCAGCTTTTGCGGCCGCACAATTCATGTGCGAACCGCACTTTGCACCAATCTCTGATGGATTTTTCATTACAACCTGCGGCCACAGATGATATTCTACGGTCCGCATTTCTGAGCTTTTGTGACTTTTTTTTTGTCCTTGAGTTCAGATTACTCCCTCTTGAGTTGGAGTTCATCTCGGGAGATCACCTTTCAATATTGCTGTAATGAAGCACATTTCATCAGTTTTCGGGAACATAATTAAACTCTTTTGGACTAAAACAAACTAAAGGGCGCTAATAAGTAGTTAAATCCCTACTTATCAACTCCCCCAAACTTAAGCTTTTGCTTGTCCTCAAGCAAATAAAGTAGTTCCCACCTCCACAAGTTAAGAGCCATTCCAACAATTCAAAGTGAATCACTCACACATCAATTGGGACCAACAATTACCCACACAATTACCCACACCACTTATGGATTATCAACAACGCAACAAGTTAAACTTTTAAGCACAAATAGTTCTGATGTGACACTTGATCATCAAGAGTTGACTTTATTCATCAAGGAAGCTCGCTCTTTCATGTAGGTCGTTTTGGATCCCAAACTCCTCCTCCTCTACTCTCCGTTTGCCTATCTCACTTAAGAATTTTAGCACTCAATCCAAAGATTTGTAAAAGGTTCGCTCATCTCTATCAAAAGAATGTCGCAAGTACGGCTTTAAGTACCATAGGCTTGCTGCTCATGTAAATCACCACTAATGTAAGCTCACTCGGCTTGAAATCGCGTAGGGCTTTTTCGGAATGTGATGAAGGCTTTTGGACTAAGGTTGGATATGCTATGATAGAACGGCTTCATTTTTCCTTAAGCTCATACTTTGCCAATTCTTTGAGGCATTGTCTTTTCCTTAGGGGAACTAGAGAGACTTAACATCACTCTTTCTTGGTCATGATATTCATTTTCTCCTTCTTTGATTTCTCCATGCTTTGCATTATTACTTTTCTTTGAATCCCTTTCAACTCTTCAACTTATTCACTTTCCTTTTGTATTTTTCTTTTTGTTCTTTCTTTTCTTGCCTTTCCTTCTCTTCATTTCTTTTCTCTTTTGTGCCATGATACCTTTTTCAATCTCCTCGTCTCTCTCCCAAACTTACATTTTTAGCCAATTGTTTCATAAGAGTGTTAAGAAAAGCTCGGGTGGCAAGAGAGGGTCACGACACAACGGGTAATGGCTTGTAACATGATTATCAAATGAGAAAGGTTTTAGGATCGAATGGGTTGAGTAGGAATAACAACATTGATGGGAAATGAAGATTTTCAAGCGGGTCAATGAGAGCCTACAATCACTTCTCAAGCCAAGAAAAACTAAAAAATTTGCCTAGAAATACATTCGGGGTAAGTTCTAGACCATTAGCACGGGTACTTAGACTTGCAACAACAATATCTCACCTCTCACGTAACTAGATTATTAAAAAGGATAGAATCGAGGGCCCACAACGACCATATTCAAGATTGAAAATCACTATGGTTTGATCAAACCATTCGATGATAGCCTAAGTCAATATAAAAGTCACAAGGACACTAACTAGAGCTATTTTTTTTCAAAAACCCTGTTTTTAACTATAGGCATGTAGTTAAGTGTGTTGGTGCCAAGTGAAGCATGTTTGACTCTTCGAGTATGGCTCAATTAGGTCTTTTTATTCATTACTACTACTATTATCACCTAAACACCAAAAACAGACTCAATCCGTTAAGAAGGTTGTCACGTCATCCATCGTTGGGAAGAGCCACCCGGTTCACACAGAAACCACCTTTGGAAAGAACCGTGGCATTAAGAAAACCAAAGGCTTATTATCCACATAAAAAGAAGCAATTAAATCAAAAAGAAGCTACTAATTCAAAAAGAAGACAAACATAAAGATAAAGAACCAATAAAACAAAAGAACTATTGAAAGCTAAACGAATATACATAATGAGAGATAAGAGGGAATATATACATAATGAGAAAGAGGAACAAAATAGTAATAAGTTAATTACAGGTCAAATGTCTCATAGTTATCAAAATACAGAATCATTAAAATGTGTCACGAAACTCCACACCCCCCCTCCCCCCGAATAAAAATAAGCGTTGTCCCCAATGCTTAACAACATAAGAGTAAGAGAAGGATGAGAGTGAAGAAAACTCCCTATGGCTCTGTGGCCATCTCTATGTCCCCAGCAGCGGTACCGACCTCAGCCTCATCCAATTGGATCTCATCATCCTCAAGTCCGAGATTAGCTGGGTTGGTGAATATCTGAGTGATTGCCTAAGCAGTGTCAACAGCAATGTCTGGCTCCTCAGACTGGCCAGCTGGTGCTATAAGTGCTGTAGGAGCTAGGTCTAGGTGGTGCGAGTCTATCAACATATTAAATGGAATGTCTCTGGCTGCTGCAAGCTTTCTAACCTGGCTCAGAAGCTCGTCCATTGACTTGTTAGATGCCTGTCACTTTCTCATTTTCTTTACCTCTTTGTCCAACTCTTCGATCACTGCCCCATGGTGCACTAAAGTGGCCATGATCATGTTTTGTTTTTTCAGGAACTTCTTCAAGGTTTCATCAACTGTGGTGGGGGGGGG
>MCJB01015097.1:239468-270209 GCA_002018475.1 Nicotiana obtusifolia
TGGGGGGGGGGGGGGGATCTGGGGTGCCGGAGAGGATGATTGTGCTGCAACATGACTGGATATGTCAGTCAGCTTTGCTGTAGCTGTTTGCATCCAATTGTTGAGGCTCGCTAGTGTCTAGGAGACTCGCAGCAAAGAGTGGAGTAGATGGCATAGGTACCAGCTTCAAAGCCGAGGTGGGAGGCACTGAGGCTGAATGTGGAGGCATGGTAGTTGCACTGGTAGAAGGCTCTGCTGAAGTAGATGGCATATCAGCTGTCTCTGTACCCCCCACCGATGGCTCATCAAACTGGCCTACAATGGTAGTCGGCTAACCTTTTCTCTTCGGGTTATGTGCATCCATCAAAGAATACCAAGAGAAAGGCTTCTTCACCCGAACCTTCGTGTCATAATCTTTGGGCTCTACCTGTGCATCCATAAGGTACTCAGTAATGGTGTTGGGATATGGGTAGAAGGTATCATCTTGCTTGGCGAACACTGACATGTTGGTCGACATCATAACACCCACATTGATCGGGTACCCTGGCATAATAGAGGCGACTAGAACTGCCCGTGGAATAGGTAGGTTGGTTTCATTCTGGCACAAGTCTAGTCTGCTGCATACGAAGGTCTAACATCCCTTCACCTCGAAATGTAGGGGGTTCCGTTGAATAGGAACCCCTGCAATGATCCATGGTGGTGGTGGCCCCGGGGCCGCAAAAAGCTCAGCTAGCCATGGCGAGATGCATCACCCATAGCCAGCTTCTCCAAATACTGTGCAGGCTCCACATCTTCAAACCCCAAATAGGAGTTCAGTGTGTGTTGGTCAAATCTCACCTTCAGATTTCTCACTTTTGTCACTTTGGTCCCTTTCTTTATGTGTGCCACATTGGCATAGAATTCCCTGACCAAATACTCCTTGGCATCCACAACAGTCTGGGTGAACCACAACCACCCCTTCCTCTCTCGAAATTGTCTCAACACTGTTGGATTGTACTTGTTGAGGTCTTTGAGTTGGAACTATCGGTCAAGAGTGAGCGATCTCACTAGCGACCACCCATCCGGCAATTGTAGTATCACCCCCTCGGCCATCATCCGTAACATCGTCAACAGTAGCCGCTGGTGCCTTAGGGACAGGTGTAGAAGAGGGCTCTGGAGCCTGAATGGCACTCTCCAAACCCTCGGAGGTGCTATGTGAGGAGGAAGGTTCGTCCCGGAGTTGACACCTTCCCTGTAGCTGTGATTGAGCAGCAGGCAACTCTTGAATTGAGTCTCCCTCCGATGCTTCCCGAGATAGGGAATATGAACTAGATTCGGAGGGCTCTGGATGTCTTTATCGGCCTGCTGTAGCTTTCTTGGTGATTATCTTTTAGAGAGTAAGGGGTAAAGTGCTTTTGCCTCGACCTCTCGAAGGTTAACCCCTCCCCTTTGAAGTATCACCGGCTGCGAGATCTAACCATTTTCTATAACAAGCAACAGTAGCAGTCAGTTGTAATTCAAATGCACACAGACAGTATCACACAGTGTAGAACATGAGTGCAAGGTGAGGAAGTGTGGTCCGCACAATTACAAGTGCGGCCGTAGAATGGGTTATGCAAATCGCACAATTTGAACTTCCGGCTACAAAATTGGAACTGCGGTCCGCGTAATTTTGAGTGTGACTGCAGACTTGGAGTGCAATCCGCACAATTATCATAGCGGCTGCACATTAGACATCCCAAAATGTCAACTCTCTGAAGACAGAGAATAGGTTGTTTTGCGTGCGCACATTCTTTTTTGCGGCCGTGGTGGAATTTTTGCGGTCCGTACAATTTCAAGTGTGGCCACAAAATTTACTTGACCAAAGACCCTAAATCTCAACTTCTGTGGGCCGCACAATTTCTTGTGCTGACGCAGATTTCATACCTAAATGGATCAAACTTCCTAGGGTTTTCAATTTTTACACACATTCAACATGGTATTAACAAGTAAGCATGCAAATCAATTTACCCGGTACCCATAAAGCAATTAGCAATTGATCCATTACAGATTGAACCCTACATGGTAATGAAATTAAAATTTATTAGCAAATGGCCTAAACTACCTAAAAAATTATAAATTAAACAAAAACAAATTGAAAAATTCTATGTGTAATTGAAACATACTAGATATAAAGGAGTGCAACTAAGTGATCACAGATGTGGATTGAGTATGTCAGATGATTGAACGGATGATTTCAAAGTGTTAGAGTATAGAGTGCTCAGAGAAGGAAAAAATGTACAGTAGCCCCTAAGGTTGCTATTTATACTTAACGATCAGACTTGAGGGACAAGTGAGGAGTTTGGCCACATAATTCCTTATGCGGTCCGCGCTCTATTACCTGGGGCTCAAGTGCCCTTGATGATCTGCGGTTCATAGAATTTGTGGTGCAGCCGCAAATTTTTGGTGTGGTACGCATATTTTGTTGTGCGGCGGCACATTGGCTATTTCTCTGACAGACCAAACTTTAGAGAGTTTGCAATTTCCCATTTCAATTTGTGCGGTCCGCACTGTAATTGTGCGGCCGCAGTTCCCTTCTGCTGTAGCACCCACAATTGTGCAGTCCGCATAATTGTGCGGTCCGCACATTTTCCACACTTAGCCAATTTTACTAAGCACAGTTCCTGTAAAGCACACTCATTCCTGCAACACACTTCAAATCTAGTTAGCACAAAAATTAACACCTATCTATGGGTTGCCTCCCAAGAAGCGCCTGATTTAATGTCGTGGCACGACGCAGATTACCATCACTTCAAATGAATAACTGCCACTATGTGGCCATCATCAGCTTGTCCCAAATAATGCTTCACCCTAGGGACCATTGACTCGGAATACCTCATCATTTTTGTTCTTCAAGTCCAATGCACCAGAAGGTGTCACACGCACAATTTCAAAGGGACCACCCCATTTGGATTTCAGCTTTCCGGGAAACATCTTCAATGGTGAGTTGAACAACAAAACAAGATCGCCCACCTTGAAATCCTTGTTTCGGATGTATTTGTCATGAAGGTACGTCATTCTTTCTTTGTACAAGGACGAACTTGCATATGCATGGTACTGGAACTCATCCAATTCATTTAAATGTACAACCTGCTAGTTAGCGGTTGTTTCCCAATCAAGATTCAACTTCTTTAAAGCCCCATGGCTTTGTGCTCAAGTTCCACCGGAAGATGACAAGCTTTTCCAAACACCAACCGGTATGGAGACATCCGATAGGAGTTTTGAAAGTAGTCCGATAAGCCCATAATGTATCATCAAACTTCTTTGACCAATCCGTCCGGTTAGCATTCACTGTTTTGGAAAAGATACCCTTTATCTCCTGGTTGAAGACTTCCACTTGACCGCTAGCTTGAGGATGATAGGGAGCCGTAACTTTATGAGTGACATCATACTTGCTAAGCAAAGTGTCAAAAGCCTTGTTGCAAAACTGCCACTCTCCATCGCTTATAATAGCCCACGAAGTACCAAATCTTGTAAAAATATTCTTCTTCAAGAACGCCACCACGCTTCTTGCTTCATTGTTCGGTAAAACAACGGCCTCAACCCATTTAGACACATAATCAACCGCGACCAAGATGTATTGTTTCCATAAGAACTCACAAAAGGACCCATGAAGTCAATACCCCACACATCAAAGATATCGATCTCCAAAATGGTAGTGAGAGGCATTTCATTCTTCTTCGTGATTCCATTAGCTCGTTGTCATTCATCACATCTTTTTACCATATCACTTGCATCTTTGTAGAGAGTGGGCCAATAGAAACCACAACTTAGCACTTTAGCCGTCGTTCTTGCTCCGCCATGGTGACCCCATAAGACGAAGAATGGCAAGCCTCAAGAATAATATTTTGCTCTTCATCCAGTACAAATCTTCTAATTACCCCATCCGTGCAAATCTGAAAGAGGTAAGGCTCGTCCCAATAATAATTTTGACAATCCCGTTTGAGTTTCTTCCTTTAATTTGAAGAGAACTCATCTGGGATGATTCCACACACAAAGAAGTTTGCTAGATCAGCGGGCACCTCCTTCACTGAAATGGTCAAGAGTTGCTCATCGGGGAAGGAGTCATTGATCTCAAGGACATCATGCAGCTTCCTCTCCTCCTCAAAATGAGACAAGTGGTCCGCCACTTGATTTTCACTCCCTTTCCGATTCTGAATGTCAATATCAAACTCTTGCAACAATAGCACTCATCTCATCAACCTAGCTTTTGAATCTTTCTCGCTTATAAGATAACAAAGTGCCGCATGGTCCGTATGAACAATAACCTTTGCACACATCAAGTATGGTCGGAATTTCTCAATAGCAAACACAATGGAAAGGAGCTCTTTCTCTGTAACGGTGTAATTGACTTGGGAATCATTCATGGTCTTACTAGCATAGTAGACCAGATGAAAACTCTTGTTGATACGTCGCCCCAAAACTGCTCCAACCGCTACATCACTAGTATCACACATGAGCTCAAAAGGAATACTCCAATTAGAGATGATGATAATAAGAGTAGTAGTCAACTTAAACTTTAGTAATTCAAAGGCTCTCATGCAATCATCATTGAAGTGAAACTTAGCATATTTCTCTAAGAGCTTGCACAATTGGTTCACCACTTTAGAAAAATCCTTTATGAAGCGTCGGTAGAACCCTGCGTGACCCAAGAAACTTCTCATGCCTTTCACTGAAGTTGGAGGTGGAAATTTAGAAATCACCTCTATCTTCACCTTGTCGACCTCTATGCCATTCTTTGAAATTTTGTTGCCAAGGACAATGCCTTCCTCGACCATGAAATGGCATTTCTCCCAATTTAGCACCAAGTTCGTTTCTTCACACCTTGCCAATACTTTATCCAAATTTGCCAAGCAATCATCAAAAGAATCCCCAACTATCGAAAAGTCATCCATGAAGACTTCAAGGTAGTCCTCTACCATATTCGTAAAGATTGCTATCATACACCGTTGAAAAGTTACCGGTGCATTGCATAAGCCAAATGGCATCCGCTTGAAAGCGAAAGTTCCATAGGGACTAGTGAAAGTTGTTTTCTCTTGATCTTCCGGGGCAATAAGGATTTGGTTGTAGCCCGAATATCCATCTAGAAAGCAATAGAAAGCACTGCCAGCCAACCTATCAAGCATTTGGTCAAGGAAGGGGAGTGGAAAATGGTCTTTCCTTGTGACTTTGTTTAGCTTCCGATAGTCCATACACACTCTCCACCCGGTCACCATTCTTGTGGGAATCAACTCATTCTTATCATTGGTGACCACAGTTATGCCCCCCTTTTTAGGGACACATTGCATCGGAGAAGTCCATGAATTGTCGGAAATAGGGTACCCCAGCATCCAACCATTTGATAATCTCCTTCTTGACCACGTCTTGCATGGCTTCATTGAGTCTCCTTTAATGTTCAATAGAGGGTTTGGCATATTCCTCCAAGTTAAACTTGTGTATGCAAAATGCAGGGCTTATTCCCCGAATATCTGCCAAAGTCCACCCAATAGCTTTATTCATCTTGTGGAGCACCCCCAATGTAGAGTCAACCTGCACGTTAGTCAAACTAGAGGAAAAAATAACCAGTAAAGTAGAACAAGGGCCAAGGTATTCATACCTGAGATGTGGAGGCAATGGCTTCAACTCCAAAATAGGAGGTTCTTCAATTGACAGCTTTGTAGGAGGAGTTTTCATATTCTCAAGATCCAAGAAAAGTTTCCGGGGTGAATAATTGTATGAACTCATTCCGTGCAAAGAATTAACACATTCCATGAAGTCATCCATCTCGTCATCATCAAAATTGAGCAAGACACGGCCTCCAACATGTCACCCACATTGATCGTGGCACTTGTATCATCAATAATCACATCGGTCACCAAGTCCACGAAAAAACACACTTCATTGCTATTCGGTTGCCTCATAGATTTGCACACGTGGAACACCACCTTTTCATCACCCACCAGGAAAGTGAGTTCATCGGCTTCCACATCAACAAGGGTCTTCCCTGTAGCAAGGAAAGGTCTTCCAACAATAATCGACATCTCATAGTCCATTTCAAAAACAAGAATAACAAAATCTACCAGGAGAATGAATTTATCGACACATACCAAAACATCTTCAATCAACCCCAACAGTTTCTTAATTGTACGATCGGCCATTTATAATCTCATATATATAGGTCTTGGTTGCCCAATTACCAAGGTCTTGAAAACCGAATACAGCATCAAATTGATACTCGCCCCAAGATTCCAAAGAGATTTGGCAAACTCAGCACTTCCAATGGTGCAAGGGATTGTGAAAGCATCGGGTCTTCCAACTTAGGAGCCATCGAATGCACCATTGCACTCACTTGGTGAGTGACTTTGATAATTTCAAAATTTATCGACCGCTTCTTTGTCACCAAGTCCTTCATAAACTTTGTGTATCCAGACATTTGCTCTATGGCTTCAACTAATGGCACATTTATTGAGAGACTCTTCATCATATCAATAAACGTTTTGAATTAATTCTCGCTATTTTGCTTGGTTAGCCTTTAAGGGTATGGAGGTGGTGGCTTAGGCAATGGTGCTTTAGCCATTTGCACTATCAGTTCCGGTATGTCAATCACATGCTCCCTAGACGGGTTCACTTCTTCTTGAGTCTTGTCCACCGTGTCATCAATATCAATACACACTTTATCATTAGCTTGCACTACATTGGTTGGGATTTCCTCTTCTTCTTCCACTTGCTCATCATCCAGTAGTTGCCTTTGACTTGAGGTGGGTGCATTCTCACCTCTTCCACTTCTTGTAGTAATGGCCATGGCATGCCCCGTATTGTTCTCACCCTTCGGGTTCACCACCGTGTCACTTGGTAGTGCCTCCTTAGGACGAGAATTTAACGCTTGAGAGATTTGACCTATTTGCACCTCTAGATTGCGGATCGATATGTTGTGTGAAGCAAATTGGGCATCAGAATCGGCGTTCTTGTCCATTATTTGTTTGAACATGTTCTCGATACGGCCCATTTCATTCTTGGACGAACTAAGAGCATGGGAAGGATAAAGGGGTGGTTGCTCGGTTGTTGAAACATCGGGAGCCTTTGAAAACCCGACCCCCAATTTCCTTGATTGTTGTTCCACCCGCCTTGGTTGTTGCCTCCCTAATTGCCTTGGTTATTATTGTTATGCCAATTCCCTTGGTTGTTGCTTCCACTCCAATTGCCTAGACTATTGTTATTCCAATTGCCTTGATTGTTTCGACCACTCTAATTACCTTGATTTTGAGAATTTCAATTTTATTGATTGTTTGAAGGTCTCCATTGTTGTTGACTAGGGCCTTGGAAGTTGTTTCTTTGTCCTTAAAAATTGTTCACGTATTGGAACTCTTCTCCTTGGTCATTGTAAGAATCACCTTGATCAAATCCACTATCATCTTGCACAAAATTGTCTACTCTTTGTTGCACTTGTGGACTTCTTGTTCTTCGCTTGTTCACCATCATATTGACTCCCTCCATAGCATTGAATTGCCTCGGGTTTTGCACTTGTTAAAGTTGAGCCTTTGCCAATTGGTTCATGGTGGTCGTCAACTCGGCTATGGCTTGTCCATGGTTATGTAACTCTTTATGAAGAAGAATCACATTGGGGTCACCTTGTGAAACATTGGCTCTAGATTGCCACGCCGATGAAGTATCCGCCATGTCATCTAAAATATCACATGCCTCCGCATAAGGCGTAGTCATGAAGTTCCCACTGGCAAGTTGATTCACTACACATTGGTTGGTGGTATTGATCCCCCGATAGAAAGTTTGTTGAATCATGTTCTCCGTCATATCATTATTGGGGCACTCTTTCACCATTGTTCTATATCTTTCTCATATCTCGTGTAATGGTTCATCGGGATCTTGCTTGAATGCTAGAATTTGATCCCGAAGAATAGCCACGTGCCCGGGAGAGAAGTAATTCGAGATAAATTTCTCTGCTAGTTCATCCCAAGTATGAATGCAATGATTTTTCAAGCATTCTAACCAATCTAAAGCCTTCCCCCGTATAGAGAAGGGAAAAAGCCTTAGCCTCGAAGAATCCTCAGAGACATTTGTTTGTTTGCTCCCCCAACACGTATCGACGAACCCCTTCAAGTGTTTATATGCATTTTGACTCGGTGCACCAGTGAAGAACCCTCGTTGCTCAAGCAAAGTTAGCATCACATTGGTTATTTGGAAGTCGCCCGCCCTAATACGGGGAGGTACTATAGCACTTGCATACCCTTCATTCGGCAACACCAGGTGTGGAGCCACTCGTGATGGAGGTGGGGGTGGAATGGGAACATTGTCTTGAGGCGCTTGGCCTCGTCTGTTGGCTTGAAGTTCAAGAGGGGCCTCATCCATTTGATCATCCTCCACGTCCACATTCCCAAAGCTACGTTTTCGAGCTCGTTGTTTGCCATGATTGCACCAATAATACTCACACGTTAATAATAAGGAAGGAAAAGAAGATATCCCAAAAACACACCTAAATATATAGTTAACACCGTTTTTAGCTCCCCGGAAACGGCGCCAAAAATTGATCTCGTCCAATTTCACTCCTCTATTTAGAGGTTATGAAAACGGTCGATGCAATAGTAATACCCAACAAGAGTCGGGGTCAAATTCTGCAGGGAACTATATGTGTGGGAGTTAGTAGTATATATATTAGCGTGTAAGTTTGTACATCTAAATTTGCACTTCCGCAAAAATTGGTTATTTTAAAATTTAATCTATTGCAATTTAAGAAATAAAACTAGAAGATTATTTTTGTTGTTTTTCAAATGTTGTAAAAGACTCATGGATATGACCTTCGCCGAGGTGTTTGCCTAACAGGTTGTAAACTTTAAAGTTTGTTTTAATGGTCGGGGTGTAATATAGCTATCAACACTCGGTTACCCACTCAATACCTCTCGGTTAGAGAGTGATTTTGCCCGATTTGTCTTTCTCAAGTCCAAATTGTTATTGAACAAAACAGTTGATAAAAAGCTTAAGTCGAGTTTTACTATATATGGGTTCAGTCCTTTAAATGGGTTTATTAATCTCTCGATTGGCCCAATTTCTTGCTAGCCAAGTTTTCCTAGACTAAGTATCTCTTTTCAAGTAGAGACCAAGTCAAATAGGCATGAACTAATGTTTGCAACAATTAATTCTTCAAATAAAAGCAAGAATAAGGCTAAATAATACACATCCAACCATAAACAAGCAATAAATCAAACATCCATTAAGTTTACATATTAGGGTTGGGTCACAACCCTAGTGAAAATCTAGCTACTCATACTTAAAATGGAAGAAATAAAAAAAAAATGATAGTTAAACTCATATTGCCAATTAAATTGATAAACTCTATGTTCAAAAAGCTTAAAATAGCAAAAACTAGTAAAAGGGGTAAACGGAAGCGTCTACTGTAGCAGCTGATGTCAAAAAGATCTGCCCTAAAAATATACAACTTGTCTATTTATACAGGGCTGGAAATTTCGAACAAAAATATCCTTTCAGAGGTTCGGCGGCCGCACAATTCCATGTGCGGTCCGCATTTATCTTCAGCTTGACATGATTAGAAAATTACGGCTACATAATTCCGAACCGCAGCCGCAATACATTCCTTCTGCGGTCCGCAGAATTGTACCTGCAGCTGCACCTTGCTCTTCTATGGTCTGCATAATTGCAACTGCGGCCCCGCAGCTCTTCTTTTGCGGCCGCACAATAATTGTGCGTTCCGCACTTTTGGTAGACTTGAAATGCAGGTTCTCAGTACTTTGCTCTAACCCAGCTTCTGCGGCCGCACAATTCATGTGCGGACCGCACTTTGCACCAATCTCTGATGGCTTTTCTTCACAACCTGCGGCCACAAATGATATTCTGCGGTCCGCACTTCTGAGCTCTTGTGCCTTTTTTTTTGTCCTTGAGTTCAGATTACTCCTTCTTGAGTTGGAGTTCATCTCGAGGGCTCATCTTTCAATATTCCTGCAATGAAGCACATTTCATCAGTTTTTGGGAATACAATTAAATGCTTTTGGACTAAAATAAAAAGCTAAAGGGCGCTAATAAGTAGTCAAAATCCCTACTTATCAGTGTCTAACGGGCTCCATTTTACCCGTATGCAGATAGGTCCCTCGTTTCTCAAAGAGTAAGTTTATTGAAACGATGAGAAACGACATATGCACTTCGATTCATTCTTCAGTACGTCGTGACAGAAATGACTAAGAATCTGAAACGTCGCTTTAGTTATGTCGTTATGATTTCAAACACGCGTCAGCCATCGGCAGGTCATCCCTGAATGCGAAATGGCGCAAAACCTCTATAAATACTTTCCTCCTTCGTTCATTTTTTACCTTTTGGCCAAGTTTCTACCTTCGAGTTTTCAGGATATCACTACCCTTCTTCACACTCTAATATTTTTATCTCTATTCTTCAAGACTTCTCAGTAAGTTGCAAGTTTTTCACCTTATTTTTACCCAAATCAGCGCACTTAACTTTTCATCCTTCAACCTTTCTTCATAACTTTCAAGATTTTTCCTGATAACAATGGCTAAAACTTCCAAATATGTTCCCCAACAAGTTGCTTCTTCTTCTTCTTTGCAACCGACTGCTGAAATCGATGAGACCACTCCCGATGTGGTCGTCCTCAAGAGATACGTTCCTAGGGTGGCTACAGATGAACCGGCTGCCGAGCCTCCCTTGAAAATGTTCGTCCCTGGGGGTTGTTCGATTGCCGATGACTTTAAGGTTGAGAAGCGCTCATTGGGTAGGGCCGGGGTGAAGGAGTATCAAGATATATATGCTCCATTATCAAAGACGTCCTCCCCGCGAAATGAGAGAACTGCAATTGCGCGAGTAAGGACGTAGTAGTCCTCGGGCCTGCGGATGCCATCACTACCCACATGGAGGGGTATCTAAGTGTTTACACTTATCCCTTCACATTAGGCCCGGTGGACCTGGTTATCTTCGATTTTTACAAGGGGTACGAAGTATGCCTCGTTCAAATCCACTCGTCGTTGTAGAGGATCGTGATCCTCCTTCGTTATTTCGTGAACAAGACCGAATCCCCTCAGTTCACCATCGATCACCTACTCTGCCTATACAGTCCCCGAATTTTTTGAGGGGGACTAATAAAGCTCACACGCCGGGCCAGCAAAGCCCCATTCTCAAGCATCGATGAGGACTGGGACCGGGGCTTGCAGAGATGTTTCTTTCAGGTGAAGACCAAAGACTTAGTTCCCTCCGAACTCATGCCATTCCCCGAGAAGTGAAAAACATCTCGTAAGTATAGTCTTCATTTGAACGCCATTTTACCTTCATCCCCTCTTTTCTCACTGGTATTTGTGGTAGTGCAGCCGTCACTCAAGTCCCAAACGCTATCCTTCGGCTCAAGGAGTGGATCGAGGGCATTTGTTCACAGATGCCTTATTCTGAGCACACATGGCGCAAACTCTCGAGGGGCCACTGGGAGGCCCGTTCTCACGGTAAGACCTTCCTCAAATAAGTAACATCTGGCTCTCTCATTCGTATCGTATTTACCCTATATTCTTCACTTTTACTTTTGCAGGTTTGCCTAAAACCATTAAGCTTAGGCCTTCAATAGGGGATGAGGATTCGTCCATTGACCCCTCCGCTTTGGGGAAACTCGGGGCTACAGCAGGATAAAAGAAGAAAAGGGAGGCTCCGAGCGCCCCGAGCTTAGGGAAGAAGCCAAAGAGAAGGTTGTCCTGTAAGCCAAAGGAAAGTTCTAGCTTCGAGCACCCACTTGCTTTTTCAGCTCATGGATGAGCCCGGAGAAGACGATTTTTTCATGGCCCATGGGCCGACCTCCCTCAAGGAGCAAGCAGCCGTTGAAGAGGAGATCTATGAAGCTGATCTCCCTCAGACCCGAGAGGCCGATGAGGATATCAGGGCCAAGACTTCCCGGGAGGCTCGAGCAGGAAAGGATATTCCAGGGTCGACTTTTTATACCGAGTCCATGCTCGAGGAGGCCCGAGCAGGAAAGGAGAGGTCTAACGAAGGGACTCATGGCGCAGACGATCCCTTTCGTTCCTTTTTGTACGGTGTGGACTCGTCCATCTTTGAGGATTTTTTCGGGCTGGGCGACTTGGAAGTGCTGAGAAAGGAGTCGTCTTTAAAAGTCAGCGGGCTGAATTCGAGCCTGATGTTATTCAACCAATTCCCTGCCCTGAGTGTAGATCCGGCCGCAAGAGGTTGATAGTCATCACTATCCCGGAGGATGCTCGGGTTCCTTCCGCTCCCGTGGGAGTAGCAAGTCTCCTCCCATGCCTGTTGACTGAAGAGGACCAGACAAAGATGAACGAGGTAGATGTACCATGCCTGTTCAATGATACGTAGGAGGCGCTGAATCGGGTAAGACACCATTTTAACCCTTCGAGCCTTCACTTAGGTTTTTATACTTGTCATATTTTTTTCATCCTTTTGTAGGCCTCTATACTTCATCACAAGAGCTTCCTTTGGTACCGGACTGAGGTCAATCAACCTGAGCTTGAGATTAAGGAGCTTTCCCAGAAAAGGGACATGTACAAGCTTCTTAGCGAGCAGCAGGAATGGGTTGCCAAGAACCTCCAAATCGAGCTAGATGTGGCTTAGAAGGAGCATGCCGACTTGGTGAAAAAGGTAAAAGTTTTCGAAGTTAGAAACGAAGGTCCGGTCGTAGAGGCTACCAATAATACTTCGCAGGTCCAGCAGAAGATCGACCAGATCAACCAACTCCGCAAGGAGATGCATAAGATCCAAGTGGTGGCCGACGGGTAGAAAAACAAAATGGACCTGCTGGCCTCAGAGAAGAGGCTGCCCAAGTTAAGCTATCCTCAGTGAAAGTTCAGCTTCGAGTGAAAAAAAGAGAAGGCCAATAAGCGAGCCCAACTGAATGAGGAACTCCGAGCTTAACTAAACTCGGCCCTGGCAGAGCGGGATGCCCTCGGCAATGAATGTGAAACTGCAAAGGCTCAGATGTGCACAACCTCCACTGACACTGAAGAGATGGTGGCCCAATATAGGTTCGATGTCGAGGCACCGAGTCCCGCCTGAAAGCCACTGTTGAGTACGTGAAGCGGTTGTCTTAAGGGAAACCCTCGAAGAGATCCATGCCCTAGGCTTCGACGTATCTTATGAGATCGAGGAGGCAAAAAGACTTGAGGTCGAGGCCAAGAAGCTAGCTGATCTCGAAGGTGAAGAGGGCTCTGAAGAATCCAAAGGCCCCGATGATGCTGGTGATGGGTCGGGTTCCGGTGAAGACCAGGCGGAGATGCCTTAGGATTTTTTGTTTTTTTTTTGTATCTTGCACATTTATTTTGTTGAAGCCGTTTTCATTAGCCTTTGTAAAGATATTCTGGATTGTATATAAAGCATTTTTCCCTTTCGGCAATTTTCAAGTCTATTGTCTTTAGCATCCTTTCATAATTTCAAAGATTTCAAATGCCTTAGCACAGAATCAAATGTTGCAATAAGTCGTTTATCAGAGGTTCGAATAAGATCTGTCCTTGTTGCAATCTTTGCTCGAAACTTATGGGGGCTCGAGGTGATTGGAAGATTTCCCCAAGATGCTTGTTTAAATGTTTAAGGACTATATTATTTCCAAGGGTAACCTTTGAACAGGTTTGGGATTTTGTTTGAAGGCCTTATGTGTCGATAACGGACTTCGGACGTCTCCAAACCGTTTTTAGGATGGCCATAGCTTTTTAAGTTCAGGCACTGCCTTATAGGCCTTGTACCTCCGAATTTCGATAACCCGAGCCGTCCGAGTTAGTCTTGGACGACAGTCCCTGAGTAGGGGTTGGCACCAGTGCTTTTTAGCCCAAATGGCATTACGTTATAATAATAGGTGCCGTATTTAGTGATGAAGGAAGTCTTTCCATGGTTTCCCGGGTCCACCCTGATCTGGTTGTACCCGGAATAAGCGTCGAGAAAACTAAGTATCTCATGGCTGGTCATCGCATCGATCATGTTATTGATGTTAGGCAAAGGAAAAGAATCCTTAAGGCATGCCTTGTTCAGGTCTTTGTAATCTAAACACATTCTTAATTTATTTTCCTTTTTAGGCACTACTACTATGTTTGCTAACCAATCCTGGTACTTAACTTCCCGAATATAACCTATTTTAAGAGTTTAGATACCTCGTCTTTGATGAATGCATGCTTGACTTCGGACTGAGGCCTCATCTTCTGTTTAACCGGATAGAACTTCGGATCCAAGCTCAGCTTGTGAGTAGTTATTTCTGGCGGGATCCATGTCATATCAAGATGGGATCAAGCGAAACAATCTATGATAGCTATAAGGAATTTAATGAGTTTGTTCTGAGCTCGGGTGTTAGCCCTGTGCCAGGTATACCTTTCGATCCGGCAAGTGCTCGACCAGTACGGCTTGCTCCAGCTCCTCAACCATTGACTTGGTGGCATCGGAATCGTCAGGGGCTATGAACGACCTAGGGACTCCGTAACCATCATTCTCGCTTGTCTCCTGCTTTTTTGGTATGGTCGAGACCAGTGCCAGTGATTACTATTTGGTTTCATTACTTGTAACTGAACTCGGGTCCTTTGTTGTCGAGAGTGCGGATATCAGGATCACGTCATCGACCGCGAACATTCCTTTTGCGGCCCGCTATTCTCTGTAAACAGATCCCTCCCGGTGTAGGAATTTCAACGTCTGATGTAGTGTCGAGGGTATTACCCTCATGTTGTGAATCCATAGGCTTCGGAATAGAGCATTGTTTCTCATCTCCTTCGATCACATAGAACTTTGTTTCCTGAAAGTTTCCGGCGGTGTTCACCGGCAGGGTTATCTCCCCTTTTGTAGTCTCGCATGTCGTGTTAAATCCGTTTAAAACTTGGACTGCAGGAACTATTTGGTCTTGTAGACCCAGTTGTTCCACGACCATCGATCTGATGATATTGGCCGAGCTACCTGGATCAATTAACACATGTTTAACTCGAAATATATTTATGAGTACGGATATTACCAATGCATCATTATGTGGTTGCACGAAGCCTTCAGCGTTCTCGTCGTTGAAAGATACGGTTCCTTCTGGTACATAATCTCGAGTCCGTTTTTCCCTTGTAATGGACACCTTAGTGTGCTTTAACATCGACCCTTGGGGGACGTCAACTCCACCAATAATCATGTTAATGACGAGCTGACGTTCCTCTTGCTCGATTTTCTTGTTGGAGCCCCTATTCCTGAAGTGATTTTTGGCTCAATCACTCAAAAATTCTCGCAGGTGTCCGTATAACCGAGCTACTTTTTCTTTAAGTTTTTGGCAATCTTCAGTTTTTGGTCCGTGAGTGCCATGATACTTACATATTAGGTTGGGGTCCCTTTGGGCAGAATCGGATTGCAAAGGTCGAGGCCACTTATAGCCAATTTGGCCAAGCTTTTGTTTTTTTGGCAAAAAGTGCTTTTGGGGCAAAAAGTGCTTTTTTTTTTGCCAAAAGCACTTTTGGCCAAAATTGAGATGTTTGGCCAAGCTTTTAAAAGGAAAAAAAATGCTTTTGAGAAGCATAAGTAGTTTTTGAGAAGCAGAAAAAAGTAGCTTCTTTCCAAAAACACTTTTGAGAAAAATGCACTTAGAAGCAATTTTCAAAACCTTGGCCAAATATTAATTACTACTCAAAGTGCTTTTCAAATTAATTAGCAAACACAAATTGCTTCTCACAAAAAACACTTTTTTGAAAAGTACTTTTGAGAAAAGAACTTCTCAAAATAAGTTGATTTTAGAAGCTTGGCCAAACAAGCAATTAGTACCTTTGATGCATCCGTTGGCCGATACGATATCGGCAGCATCTACACTGAAGTTGTACTCCGATAACCTTGGTGCCTCCTTAGACCCCATGGGTCTGTCGAAAGCGTTTTTGCTCATTAGTCCCCGGTTATTATGACCTCAATCACTTCTCCTTTCACTCCTCGCAGGGTTGCGTCCGGACCCATTACCCCTTCGATCTCCATTGTATGATTGATACCGATCTCAGTTCGATCTTGGTTCATGATCGACGGCTCTTTTGGATCTGTCACTAGTTCTGAAGGGATAAACGGATCCGGAAGGGGCCCCGAATTGATCATTTTCGACCCTAATTTATGATTGGTACCTGTTATGGATGTCGGCCCAAGTTACCGTCGGGTACTCTATAAAATTTTGTTTCAACTACTGTGAAGCCAATGAACTTTTGGGGTTGAGTCTTTGGGTGAATGCATGAATGGCCCAATCGTCCGCGACCAGAGGCAGATCCATCCGTTCTATTTGAAACCTCGACACGAATTCCTTGAGCATCCCGTTATCTCTTTAATTTACTTTGAAAAGGTCTGAGTTCCTGGTCTCGTCCTTGATGGTCCGGCATGCGCCACAGAGGCATCTGCAAGCATAGCAAACGAGTCAATAGAATTAGGGGGTAAGTTGTGATACATATCGTAGCTCATTTTGACAAAGTCTTTCCGAACTTTTTCAGCAGAACGAATTCGATCTCGTCATCTTTCAAATCCTTTCCCTTGATGGCGCACGTGTAGGAGGTCACGTGTTCATTTGAATCAGTTGTTCCATTATACTTCAGAATTTCGGGCATACGGAACTTCTTTGAGATTGACTTCAGAGCTGCGCTCGGAGGGAAAGGCTTTTGGACAAATATTTTGAAATCCAGGTCCTTTAGTATCGGTGGTGCTCCTACGATTTGATTGACCCTGGAGTTATAGGTCTCCACATTTTTGTTGTTGGCTTCAATTTTCTTTTCTTCCGATTTCACCCATTTTGTCAGTTCCTCAAGCACCTTTATTATCTCGGGGTTGGCCCCAGGTTCAGCTTCACCGGGCCTTTCTATGACAGGTTCATTTCTACGAACATTTTTCAGGGATGGTGCGGGCTTAACTCTGCTGGGGGCGCAACTTTGGTTCTGCAACTGGGCTATTACTACCTGTAGAGCCTGTAACATTTCGAAGATCACCCGCAAGTTGATCCATCACTCGTTGTCGTGTGTACTCCGAGCTATAGACCGGGCTCCCCCCCCCCCCCCAAATGTTGTTTTCAGGGTCAGTAGGCAAGTTTGCTTCGATAGCCACGTGTGAGTTAGCATCGACCGGTTCCGCGACTGGGACTCTTTTAGGATCAACAGGGGGCACCTTGTTGCTAGACACCTCGTTGTTGTTCTCGCCATGGGGGCCGGACTCAGCATCAACGTTCAAATGAGCAGATTGGGAGTTCGAAATTTTTAATTTGACCTGAAATTAAAAGCTCAAAGAACAAGTGTAGAATAGAGTGTGTCATGAAAATTTGTGTCAAATTGCCACTATTATCCTTAGCCCCATGAGGGCGCCAAACTGTTTACCCTAAAAAATAAATAACAATTGAATTTATATGTGATTTTAAGGATACACGGATTAATTCAATACAAATGATAAAAAGCTTTAGATTAAACAGATAAAAGACCTATTAAATTGTCAAACCAATTGAGAGGAATGATCCCGAACTCAGTAACAGCTTAATTAAATGCCTGCCTTCAATCCCAAGCTCGCACGAAGAACTGATGAATAAAAGTAAAAACTTTGAATAATAAAGAAATTAAGAGTATATTGCTTTGATATGCGTGTTACAATGTCTTTAATAAATAGTCAGACTCCCCTTTATATAATAGGGGAGTTTTACCCTAAGTACAATTCCATAAAAGGTAAAAATCTTTCATTTTGCTAATCGCTGACTTTCTGCCGATATGTCCCGGATTCACGCCGTGACATCTGATTGAGCACGAATATCACAACCCTTTGTAAGTCGTGCTCGATTATTTGATAAGGCTATCTAAGGTTTTGAGATTCGAATCAGACCTGAAAGGCATGGCCCCGATTCTTTTAAGGGAAAGTGTTTTGACCGTACCCCGACTCAAAAAGCTCCTTGCCCCAATTCCGACTCCTTATGGTCATATCTCTACTCCATTTACTCCATCGAGAACCGAAGTGTCCAATGGACACGATTTTACGCGTATACACACCGTCCTACAAATCTCAATGAAGCAACAAGGGTAGTTCTAAGGCAAGTTTGTAAAACCTTTACTTACTCCTAAAATTTTAAGACCCAAAAAATTTTACACAATAATAATAAGTGCAAGATCTTTACTTAAAAAAAAAAAAAGAAGAATTATTTACTTTTTAACAGTAAAAATATTTTAAAACTTTAAATTAAACTATTAAAATCTTTATATTTGATAAATAATTTTTTAATAATAAGATCCAAAGTAACATATTATAAACACTTGAGTAACATATTATTAACTTGAATTAACCTTTTCCAATATAAAGCTAATATTACTATTAGAACTTTAAAACTTTGTCTTAAAAACACTATGGTACAAACAAAAAATAAACATTTAAATAAAATTAAATGCTTCTTATTTAAATTTGACTTTCATCTACATGCTTCTTATTTTAGGATAAAATGTTTAAGAGCCCGTGATACCACCTACGGCATTAAGTACTTAATCTACTAAAGAGAAACTGAGATAAGACTTCACATAAAACAAGGTATTCTACACTGAAACCAACAAAGTAGGGACAAACTCTTGAAAGCATAATGACGCACTTGGTTCATAGTGACAATTCATTAACCATCTGCTACTGCTATGAACTCTGTAACTGCAACTAAACTAATACTGAAGCCAAAGGTTATGCATGACAGTTCTTGATTGCTTCCATCCACTATTTTCATCGTGAGAGTATACGAGCCCTGTATAAGAGTAACCCCAGTTAGGTTCCATAAAGCAAGCAATATATCATTTTCTTCCACTTCACAGTATCAAGGAAATGAAGTTGACAATAGGTAACATAAGTGAATATAAAATCCACTTGATCCCATGGAACAATTTCTTTTTATGAACGGTTAATTTTAGATATCTAATTTAAATAAATTGCGTCTTAGTCAAACCAATAAGGAGCTGATAACCTCAAAGCCACTAACAGAAAACTGAAATAACTAGCTAGAATAAGAAAGAAATAACCTTGAACCCTGAATAAAATTATTCTTGTTAGGTTCAAGGGGGAACATGCAAAAACATTTTCCTCCAATTTCAAACAAAAGGATATTAGGGAGGCCAAACGGCATTATCGTCATCCATAATCAGTTCAAAATGAACAATTGAATAAAGTAATTGCATAGAAGAAACTTCATCTAAGCTTCCTTTGATGAAGAATAGAATATCATGAAATTCGGAAAGGAAGTAAACCTCCAAAATCAGGATATCCAAGTGCTTTAGAAGGTGCAGTATTTATAAAACAAAGAGAACCAAAACTGAAGTGTTTTACCACAAGAGCATAACAAAATTATAAGTTATGACTTAAAAAACATAACTGATCTGTTTCATAACAGAGCTATAAGTTGTGATTTAGAACATATATGATTTCAGCATTCCTTTCACTATAGAGGCATAGCAGATTGGTGCTTGAAAAGTTTAAGAGTCGAAAGATCATAGAAAGAGGGAGGCGAGCACCTCTTTATAAAGGAAAGTTATGCAGTATGAAGCATCAGAAAATGATATCATGAAATGATAAGAAGATAACTGGAAAGATGACTTACGGGAGGAGTAATTCCAGGTAAAGCTTGGGAGTGAGAAAGCACAAAATCGCCAGAAACTGGGCAAGATGTCTCTTCACAGATGTCATGGGACTCTTGGTGGACGTGTAGGAATAAATACTTGACGTCAATCACCAACTTTCCACCACTGATATTCTCATCTGCAGGAGAGAAAAATCACTGAGTCACTTCCTACCAAAAGCTCTTGTTCCAGTACTGTGCAGTTGTCACACTTGATAGGGGTATTGTACGTTTATTTTATGTGTATTTGAGAACTGTAAAGAGATTCAGAGATTTATAATAAAATATTTCTTTCAACATCTAATTTTGAGAGGTCAGAGCTACTTGTATACTGCAAATCTCACATAAATCATCCTCCTTCCACCCCCTCCCCAAAAACAAAACTCCTTCTCTTCCATGCACGATAAAAAGCTGAAAAAATGGGGAAAACAATACCTAATATGGACTCGGACTAAGTGCATTGGTAATATGAAGCAATGCAAGCACTTAAAGAAAGCAAATGCTGGAGATATATACTCCCTCCGGTCCACAATAAGTGACCAATTTGCTTTTTTATTTTGGTCCAAAATAAGTGTCCATTTATATAATCAAGAAAAAATTCAATTTGTTTTTCCAAAATTACTCTTATGTACGTATCCTAAAAAGTCTTTTATTCCTCACATTAACTATGTCGCAACATTTAATTAAGGGTAGTTTAGTCACACTAACTATTATGGTCTAGATTTTGCATTTCCTTAATGAGTGTGCCCAAGGTAAATTGGTCACTTATTGTGGACCGGAGAGAGTATTGCATAGTAAAATACTTTATTTGCATCCCAATAAATTAAATTTTCCACGCTCAAACTTCTACAGCCGTGCTCAACACTTTCCCCTCAGGTAGTATCATATCCATTCGAACCAACAAAGCCAACAAGCCAGAACATAAAAAGTTTGCCTTTCCAAGCATCAAAATGAAGTATGAAAACACGTTTACCAACACCATTTTACTAATAAGTTTTAACATTTTGACAAAGGTCAACCGCGTGTATAATTGAAAGGAAAGAGGGACAAAGGCCTAACACAAAGCCACAAATTGAATACTGCAGAACATGTGCCTTGACCCCAAATTTTTCTTCACAGATAACATTAACTTTATTTCCTCCACTCTTCCCTTATCCAACTTCGTTTGCTGATGCATCATTCAATAATCTTAAACAAGCCAGACTCATTTTTGCATAGCACCCAGACAGTAGTACCATTATTTCCAAAGTGAGCAATTAACAGCAAGTTAACTACCTTTAACTTCTCACGGAATATAGATGACTGAATACAAGGTCTTAAATTTGGATTAATAAAACAAAAACGACAGAATGCATAACCAGCCATTACCTGTAGTTGCAGCAATGCTGAAAGTGGTCTCTTTACCTCCTTTAACAGGATAAGGTGTTATATCTACTCCACTGACCTTAACAGCATAGTTGGCCTTCTTATCTGCATTATTACACCAAAAACAGTCCGGCTGTTGGAATCAAGATTATCTTTAGTACAGAATATATCTCAGAAGAATCCTTCCTTTGAACACCAAAATCATGAGCATGGTAACATAAGACAGAGACTACATACTTTGGGACAACGAAAAGATATTGCAATATTTTGGGACGGCGATTAGGGATAGCACAATCGACGAAAAGAAAGCAGAAGAATGAAGAATTAACTCACTACAATACTCGAAGTCGGTGGATTTAGCTGAAGACAGAGGCAGGAGAATACACACGGAGAAGAGGAGAGCAACGAGGAACTTCACTGGAACCACCGCCATTGATTGTTGATCAGAGAGAGAAAGAGCAAATTAGCAGAGAGAAGAGTCCGACAACTTTTGAGAAGTGATTGAGAACAGTGAATAAAGACGTAGAAGTTTTTATTGTACGTGGCAATGTAATTAACATGTACGTCGACACGTAAGCAATAGAAAACAGATATTTTTCTTCTTGCCTATGCCAACTCATTAATGCTTCCGATGTTTTCTTTTTTTATTTATCAAAATGAGGACCTCCAAAAAAGATAATTGGACAGTAACACCTTTTCTTTGTTATAACTATTAACTAATTGGAGGTGTAATCTTTTTCTCATCAAAGATAGATATTTTATTAATACAGTACAGCGAATAAACAATTAGAGAGAAAATTTTGTCAAATTTATCAATCAAAGTTATTCTTTGTTCATTAAATTCATTTTAGTCGTTGTTCTTTTTCTTTCTCTTATACTTTTACTAGATGGATCGTGCACGGGCTCATGCCCGACACCATTGTTTGGTGCACATCTACAAGATGAATTTAAAAAGTTCCAAAACCGAAAAAATATTTTCATACTTGTTTGAAGTGTTTAATAGAATCACCAGAAAGGAAGTACTACTATCAAGTTGATTCAATGTGCACAACACGTTAACACTTTATAGTTTTTTCGTGCATTCTGGAACAAAGTTCTACATGATATTCAAAATATTATGAAATATACATTGTGAGTGATGAGTTATTTGCAGCAATCCTAACTTCCAATGACCATTCCAACCTCTAAGAAAAAGCTATCCTTTTTCTCCAAGCTCTGAGAGATCATCGTTTACCTTGCCTGGCTGAGAGACATTGATATAGCAGTTATAAGTATATGACATTGACATCTTTGCAAAATATAAAGAAAAACTTCTTACGCAGGTGACATACATCTGCAGTCTCTTAATTTATCATCGTTGCTGAACTGAATATGGAGGATGCTATCTGAGGAGGAGTCCTTAACTAATTGATAAGTACCTGGAACTGGAAGATGATTCTACACGGTCGAAGTCGGGCTCATCTATATGTAATTGAAATCGGGCTCGACTCTATATAGTCAACATCGAGTTCAACTATTGCACGACAGATCGGGTTCGAAATGCGTAGGGCCGAAGATCGAACCCGAGCTTCATCGAAGTGGAACACGAAGCCAGAATGTCCAACCTCGAGAACACCGAGCCCGTGGTCCGAAATTGATCTTGACTCCAAAAATGTCTAAACCTAAATGACGGAAAGCCATAATATCTGTAATGGGACGAACATCGCGGCGGGAATCCCGGCACAAATTAATAGAACCGCTTAATTAGCAAATCAGGAGATTTTTTACTTTGTACGGAGATTTTTACCTTGTATAGAGTTGTACCAGATGTATGACCTCCCAACTATATAAAGGGAGGGTTGAATTATTTGTGGGACACTTTTCCATCATCAATAAAGAAAAAAATAGTGGTATATTGCTCTCTTGAATCATTTTATCAGTAATCTGTTCCAATTTTCATTATAATCAGTTCTTGCCCAAGAAGGATTAGCCAACGGCCAAGAGTGTCTAACTGGGGTGATTTGCGTTCTTTCCATTTATCTCTTAATTTTAATTTTTATTATATTATTCATCATTTGTATCAAATAAGTCCACGTATTCTTAAAATCACGTATAAATTCAATTGTTATCCGAAATTTAGTAAACAGTTTGGCGCCCGCCGTGGGGCTAAGGATAATAGTGGATACTTGATACAATTTTTCGTCGATGCTAATTCACAAGTGTCAGTCGATACAGATCAGCTTACTGGCCCCTCAAATAGCGTTCATAGGGGAGTCCGATCAGTGACAAAAAATCCTCAAAACGACGAAAGGCACGGGGTCAGCCTTCGGATGATCTTCGAAATGGTTCAAGCCCAACAGGCAGCGATAGCTCAGTTACAAAATCGAAGTCAAATCTCGAACAGGGTTAAGCCTGGCCCCTCCCGTGAAATTACCCATAGGGATGGATCGGTTATAGGAAGGTTGAATGAGTGTGAATTGAGGGCAAACCCCGGAATTATGAAGATGCTCGAAGAACTGACTAAACGAATAGAATCTAGGAAGAAGAAAATCGAGATAAATAACAAGAAGGTGGAAACCTACAACTCTAGAGTGGATCAAATCCCAGGGGCACCCTCGGTATTAAAAGGCCTAGATTCCAAAAAAGTTCGTGCAAAAACCTTGTCCATCAAGCGCGCTCCAAAAACGATACCCAAAAAATTTCGTATGCCAGAAATCTCCAAATACAACGGAACGACCGACCAGAACGAGCATGTAACCGCATATACATGCGCTATCAAAGGGAACGATCTGGAGGATGACGAGATCGAATCCGTTCTGTTGAAAATTTTTGGGAAAACCCTGTCGAAAGGAGCCATGACATGGTATCACAACTTACCCCCTAATTCTATTGACTCGTTTGCTATGCTTGCAGATTCTTTTGTGAAGGCACAAGCAGGCGCCATCAAGGTCGAAACGCGAAAATCGGACCTTTTCAAAGTCAGGAAGAAGGATAACGAGATGCTCAGAGAGTTTGTGTCCAGGTTCCAAATGGAACAGATGGATCTGCCACTGGTCACAAACGATTGGGCTCTTCAAGCTTTCACTCAAGGGCTCAAAGTTAAAAGCTTAGCGGCTTTGCAAAAACTAAAACAGAACTTAATAGAGTACCCTGCCGTCATATGGGCTGAGGTACATAACCGGTACCAGTCAAGAATCAGAGTCGAAGACGATCAGCTCGGAGCCCCTTCGGGATCCATTTACCCCATTAGAGCTTATGACAAAATCCGAAGGAAAATTTATCGCGAACTGAGATCGAGTAGAGATCGACATCAGCCGTATCACGGGGACAGAAAAATTGGCGTATCCGAGCAAAACTCTCCAAGACATGAATGGAGAAATGACCGAGGACAGAACAGCCGGGGGCTCATGACTAAGAGCAATTTCAAAAGGCCCATCGGGCATAAAGAAGCACCTCGATTATCGGAGTATAATTTTAATGTTGATGTTGTTGCTATTGTGTCTGCTATCGGTCGAATCAAAGATACTAAATGGCCTCGACCATTGCAATCCGATCCGACCCAAAGAGATCCTAATCAGATAGGCAAATATCACGGCACTCACGGTCATAAAACGGAAGACTATCGGCAACTGAGAGAAGAAGTAGCCCGGCTACTCAGTAACAGACACCTTTGAGAATTCTTGAGTGATCGAGCAAAAAATCACTTAGGAAACAAGAAAAAACAGACAGGCAGGAAGAACCTCAACATACAATCAACATGATTATCGGTGGAGTCGATACCCCTCAAGGGCCGATGTTGAAGCATACCAGAATATCCATTATTAGGGAAAAGCGCATTCGGGATTACACGCCAGAGGGGACTCTATTTATTAATGACAAGGATGCGGAAGGAATTGTACAACCCCACAATGACGCACTGGTAATATCTGTACTTATACATAAAGTTAGAGTAAAACATGTGTTAATCGATCCAGGTAGCTCAGCGAATATAATCCGATCGTGGGTCGTGGAGGAACTCTGCCTGTTAGACCGGATCGTTCCTACAGTTCGAGTACTTAACGGGTTCAATATGGCATGTGAGACCAACAAGGGTGAGATAACGTTACCAATAAATACTGCTGGAACCATTCGAGAAACGAAGTTTTGTGTGATCGGATGGGACATGAGATACAATGCTCTGCTCAGAAGGCCATGGATCCATGATATAGTCATGAGGGCGGTACCTTCGACATTACACCAGGTGTTGAAATTTACGACGCTCGATGGAGTTAAAACAATTTACGGGGAGCAACCAGCTGCGAAAGAAATGTTCCCGATGGAAGAAATGACACCAACGCCAACGGTTCCTAACCAAGAGGTCGAGAGCAAGACAAAATAGCAATCACAGATACCATCTTCGGCAAATGTGGATAAACAAGTATATGTCAAGGATGATGATTATAGAATTCTCAGATCTTTCATCACCTTCGACAATTCCGATGCCAGCAAATCGATTGTCGAGGAACTGGAACAAGTCACGCTGCGAGAAGACTTGCCAGAACGAAAGGTGTACCTGGGCTCAGGGTTGAACTTCGAACTTAGGACAAAACTTATTCAATTCCTTACAACTAATGAAGACTGGTTCGCTTGGTCCTACCTTGATATAACAGGTATACCATTGGAGATAATCACTCACAAGTTGAGCCTGGAGCCGAAGTTCCATCCAATCAAACAAAAAAGGAGGCCTCAATCTGAAATCAAACATGCATTCATCAAGGATGAGGTAACTAAACTTCTAAAGATAGGGTCTATTCAGGAGGTTAAATACCCGGATTGGTTAACAAACGTAATGGTAGTCCCTAAAAAAGGGAATAAATTAATTCATAGATATATTTGTCGTCCGTCTAATCCTATGTCATAAATATCAACGTCAGCCTGATCAAAAGAAAAATTATATTTTCCTTTTGCCTTTATGATAGGCTAAAGTTTAGAAGTACGATCACAATAATAGAAATCAACTATTTTCACCCAAAAATTTAAAAAGACTAAAGAATAAAACCAACATGCATACTCATATAAGAACCATGTACTTGAAAAAATCTGAGATATATATGACACACACATTTAAATCCAGCAGAATATATCTAATTCCAATATATGATTAAAAAATAAAATTAAACTTGAGATTACCTGTATGGCAATTTCTTCAGTAGAGCAGATTCTTGAGATCTGAAACTTCGACTGCTACTTCCTTGTATCTATATTTTGCAATCGTTTTGCTTTCACCTTATAGCTAATCTAAGTGCATACACATTAGAATTAACAATTTTTGGGGAAAATCTCACGTCAAGGACAAAGGGAAAAAACACTAAATTTGAATAAAGCTCCAAATTTAAAAAATAAAAATTTAATCAAAAGACCCATAAAAGGGGAAAACTATGGGGAATAGATGCAACGAAGGGTATATAAGTTATAGAAGAAGCTAACCATGGAGATGGCATGGTCAATAAAGTGAAAAATCGATGCATGCAAAATTATTATAACCTGAATACCAGACAAAACCAACAAATCTGAAAGAATATCAAATTAATCAAATAGAAAATCAACTAAAAGAAAACCCCAAAAATCAAAAAATAAAATCGAAACTCACCGGCAACAGGCAGAACGCAGTGGAGCAGAATAAACTGAAGACTAAGAAAGAAATTGATGGAGCGAAGAAGAAATCAATTTTCGATTTTCGGTTTTCAGTTAAATCGAAAAACAGATTTATTCCTGCACGGAGCAACTTCGAGATACATAATGATGGACCTCAATGAGTTTCATAGGCAGCGATTATTATATTTTTTCTGCCTGCCAGTTGGGGTTCAATCTGCAAGATTATAACTACAATGTCATTTCACAACAACCTAAAACGGGGTTGACAATATTCTGAAATTGATATATGCTTCTGCTTACGTGCTCTTTAAAGATGGCAACAACTCTCTTTCTCTGTTTGGAGGAGAAATATCATAGCTACGTCGCCACTCTTGAACCTACTCCTTTCCGTATCTATCAGCTGTTTCCGGCTTGTTAAGAACTTGTAATTTCCCATACCTATAAAATAGCAAAGTCATAAATCAGAACCATCAAACTGATATATAAATATATATATATATATATATATATGAAAGAGAAGATATTTTACATTCTTTTATTTAGTTGCCGAGCTGTTACAACTAGAATGCATTGCTTGTTAGTCTCTTCATTGAGAATCTGACTCCAAGCTCCTGCTTGTTGCACAAAATTTACATTTCATTGAGGAAATAGTAAAAAATCACCACCGGAGAGTACTTTATTTGCGCAAGAAAAAAATAGGCTAACAAAGGAGCGGAGATATTGACAGGCACATACAAAATATTTGCTCCTCTCCTTATGAAATTTATTCCTCGATAGAAACTGCCATGACTTGAAATCAAAAAACCAAACCGATTAAATCGAACTGAACACGAATAAATCGAACCGAACCGAAGTTATTATAGTTCGGTTTTGATTATTAAAATCACAAACCAAAAACCCAATAAACCGAATCGAAATTCTACAAAACCGAATCGAACCAACCGATGCCCACTCCACCAAGAAGTGCGACATAGAAGAGTAAATTAGGAACAGGGGTAAAAGAAAGTGACATCTGTATAACACGTGTTTACAAATGAAAGCAATAACAACGCCTAAAATTACAAAATGTCCTTCGTCGTACCTCAGAACCTCCACTTATTATATAGTTAACTCACTATTGGTGAGCTTACTTATTAAATTCATTCAAATTACAAAAAATTGTCTTTAATTGAACTAATAAAAATTAAAGTTATTCCTTCATCAACCTTTTTTGTTGAATCGTACTAGTCCAATTCATTCAAATTCGCATTTTAAGTCTAATAAGAGAGATGAAATTCTTCTTAAGAGGCGCTCTATTCCCTTTTCTTTTTCGTTTTTTTTTCTGAAGGTGGTTTTGCATCACTAGGTAAAGGAGTATTTCTTTTCAATGTAGGCTCTACCAACATTTATTTTTGCTGAACTCTTTCCTTTTTCTTGCTGCCGGAGAGGAATTTATTATTTTATCTTTTAGGTATTATATTTTCTAAAGAGAGTCAATTTTGCTCTTAAACTATTCGAAGTAGGACAACTTTATCCTGTTCTCTTGTTTTCTTATTGACCTAGAGGTCCAGTAATGAGGGGCAAAGTGTTGGATAAGGGCAGGGACAATTCTGGGCCAAGAACAAATCAGAGTACAAAGTTGTGTATTACCAATTATTCATGGGCAAAATTAACCGTTTTCCCTTTTTAAAAGTAAAATAAATAAGCAACTATTATATATTTTAGCCAACTCTCAATTTTATCTCTAGTAGTTCCCACACTTCAATTTTAAAATAAAGCACACCATCCAAAAGACAATAAGAAATATAGAACGGTCTCCCTAAAAGTTTAGAGGGTTTTTAGGTAGGTAGGTGCAACTGTAAAGTGTTCTAAAATTTGTTAAGATAATCAGTAATAAATTCATAACTTTTCTGCCTGTCTTATTCGATCAAGTTATTGGAATTCATGAACATTATATTTGGTTTTAAATCAGTTGACAAGAAAAGTAACTGTGATAACCCTCTTTAGGTAGACTTAAAAGCTAAACAAAGGGGAAAAAATGAAATCACCATGAGAAGATTATGAGGGACACTCCTTTTGCAACTCCACAGAAAGTTCATATTGACAACTACACCTAAATAAAAAATAGCACTAAGTGGTCGTTTGATTTACAGATTAGTTATACGAAAATTATAATGTAATCAAAATTATAAACATTATGTCATTTGACGTTTTATTTGGTCAAAATAATTCATCAACTTACCTTGCGTAAGTTATAAATAGATTATTGCAACCAACCAAATATTTTACTTTACTTACTTGCAATTTTACACTGGAATTACTGCACTAAAGCGACTAATCAAATAGCCCCTAATTTTTTGATCCCACTATTATCTCCACTCATTCCTAAGATCCATAGAAGAAGAATAATTTAGGAAGAACAAAGCAATAAAAGAGAGACAATTGCGTGACACAAAAAATTCAAGGAAATTGACTGAAGTTTCCCTTTCAAGGACTAATATATTGCAACTGTATGAAATTTTTGAGAAAATGGGATCAATAGAGGGGGAAAAAACAGAAGTAGAAGAAGAACTAATTAATTACAGTTTACAGAGGACAATTAAAAATTTAAAAAAAGCAGGATGAAGAAATAAATGTTGTTCATCCCAAAGGTCTAGTTGCCAAAGGAACAACCTCAGCCAAAGGAGTAGATTGTGGTGTTGGCAATGGAGATGTTCTACAAACTGGACAACTTGGATTCAACATGAGCCAAGGATCCACACATTTCAAGTGAAACAAATGTCCACAATCTGGTAACAACCGAAGCATGTCTTTTCTCTTGTAATCTGCTAAACATATTGAACAACAACTAGCTGTTGAGTCCTTGTGATTGACCTTAACTTCAGAGTACAACAACTTAGGATAACTCAAAAGGGTTTTCTCATCGAGCCCTATTTCCACTGCACAATGTTCAGAAAGCTCGTTTTGATTAGTTGTTCTTTGTCTTCTTGTTGGTAACTCTGATGTTTGATTTCGAGTACAAAAATAGGAAGTGAGGGTTATTGTTGTAATTAAAAGAAGAATACCTACTGAAACACCAATTCCGTAGCCGAATCCTCCTATATTTCCCGATCCGAGGAAACCTCCGGTGTCGGAATTTGGATCGGAAAAGGTGGTGTTATTCATGATGTTTTAAGAGAATTATGGGAGTGGTATTGGTTTGGTTAGACATTGGTATTATAAAAGATGAAAAATAAATGATCCAAAGATAATCTGGAAGTCAACGGTTTTACGTAAGAGATTCGAAAGAAGAAGAAGAAGACAAAAAAGGGGAAGATTTGGAGGGGGTTTTGATTGAAAGAAATGAATTTGGAATTGAGAGAAATGAACAAAAAAAGAATACTTACTTAATAAAAAAGAGAAAAAAAGAAAGTGTGGATGAAGTTGTTTCTTGTGAGTATGTATGGATATATATATAGTGCTTTTTTTGGTTCAGTTCATATGCTTGAATGGAAAGTTTGAGATGTTAAAGTCATTCAATCTATGATTTTCTTGTACGCTTTCTTTCATGTGAGCAACTGTCTTTTTCTGCTACCAAATTCTTCAACTTTCTCCAATTGTAAATTAATTACTAATAAGTTTGCTTATCTAGCCAGTTAATAAATTACACACTCTCTCTCTTCTTAATTAGTCTACTAATAGCACGTTCCATGCACTAAAGATTTTGATGGTCATATGATGCCTATTTTCTGTATATTTTATATTAATATTTTTTTATTGCGGAATATCATGACATAAAACAAATAAAAAAATAACACAAAAATTTAACGAAATTCAGACAAACATATATGTGAAGCAAATTTAGAAAAAAATAGTACAATAGTTTCCCAATTTTAACCCCTTTATGTATCCCAAGTGTTTCCCAAACCTACTTGGTCAATGGCTTCAAAATTAACTAAAAACAACATAGGATTCGAAATTTTAGTTGAGCCATCACACGCGACGCGCGAACTTAGCATGGAACTCAAAATTCCTTGTGTTATCCACTTATCCTTGTGCTATTAGTGCCTACTTAATACAAACTTGGCACAACACAAAATTTTCAGAACTTTCTCCAATTTTCGGTCGGGTCACAATTTGGATCCGATCGGGCAACAAATGATATTGATATGGGATTTTTTTCATACACATACTAAATACTAAACTTAGTATATCATTGTTTCACATTAGAAAAAAAAAAAAAAAAAAAAAAAAAAAAAAAAAAA
>MCJB01015098.1:0-103332 GCA_002018475.1 Nicotiana obtusifolia
TTTGTAAGCTCTTGCAGGATGAAATATATTTTGGTGGCTGTGGACTACGTGTCCAAATGGGTTGAAGCTATCGCCTTACGAAACAACGAGGCAAGGAGTATGACCACATTCTTGAAGAAAAACATCTTCACTCAGTTTGGCACTCCTAGAGCCATACTTAGTGATGGTGGGTCACATTTCGGTAACAAGGCTTTCAAGGTTCTACTTGAGAATATGGCTTCAAGCACAAGATAGCCACACCTTATCATCCGTAGTCAAGTGGTCAAGTTGAGGTTTCCAACCGGGAGATCAAGAGCATTCTAGCAAAGACTGTTAATGCAAACAGGACCGACTGGTCAAGGAAGCTAGATGACGCATTGTGGGCATACCGCACGGCGTACAAGACTCCTATTGGTACTTCTCCTTATCGGTTAGTCTTCGGAAAAGCTTGTCATCTGCCCGTGGAATTGGAGCACAAGGCTATGTGGGCATTAAAAAGGTTGAACTTGGACTGGGCTGAAGCTGCAACTTTGAGGTTAACACAGCTCAATGAAATGGAGGAATTCCGTTTCCATGCTTATGAAAGTGCAGCTGTGTACAAAGAAAGGATGAAGTTCGTCCATGACATGAAGATCTTGAAAAGAGAGTTCAAGTCGGGTGACTTGGTATTGCTCTTAACTCAAGCCTCAAATTGTTTCCGGGAGAGCTCAAATCAAAATGGTCCAGTCCATTCAAAGTGGTCGATGTCTCTCCTTTTGGAGCTGTGGAACTAGCATCGGAAGATGGGCTCCGGACTTTCAAAGTTAATGGCCAACGAATCAAACACTACTTGGGCAAAGATGGAGAAAAACATTTGGTGGAGCAGCTGTCTCTCAAAGATGGTCCGTGCCCGACCGTTTAGTGACTTCAGAGGAACCCCAACTTCGTCGTGCCGTGATGTTAAATCAAGCGCTTCATGGGAGGCAACCCATGTGTGGTAACACTTTTTTTTGTTCTTTAAATTTTTAATTTTTGATAGATAGATTTACTTGAGCAATTTAAAGAGTGTATTAGAGTGCAGGGGATTCAAAAGACCACAACACTGGGAAGGAATGCATAAAAAAAGGAAAGAAAAACCACTGCGTGAAATTTGCTGCAAAAATGCGGTCACATTTTCACTATGTGGACCGCATTTCAGTCGCAAACTAAAGCAGTAAGTTTGGCTAAAATCGTTGATCAAAATGCGACAAGGTAATGCACTTTGCGGACCGCATTTCAATTATGCGATCGCATTACGCTTTGCATTGTTACCCCTTCAGCAGAACCTACCGCATAACACGTATGCAGTCGCATAGTGTGTTATGCGGTGCCTTTTCCAACGCAAAAGTGCCAGGTACGTCGTTGCATTCTTTCATATTTCACTCCTTCAAAACAACGCAAAACAAAACAAGAACAAAAAAAACAAAAAAACGAACAGAAAAAAAGAAAAAAGAGAAAAAAGGAACGAGCAGAAAAAAGAGGCAAATAGAGATCAAATCGTACCAAGGACGAATACCCATTCATAATCTCCATACTTCTCGTACTCTTCTTCATTAGTATGTGTCCCGATCTCTTCAAGTTCACTTCTATCTTTTTTGTGGTCTTCTTTATTTTCGTTTTGCATTTTTGATTTTGTTGTTTGCCGTAGTTGCTTGTACATATCGTGGTTGTTTCTGCGGTGCTGGGTAGAGAGACATAGGACCGCCATTGTTGAGGGATGAACTGAATCATGAGAACGAAGATATTTGCGGCCCGCAAAATCAGCATGCGGTCCGCATTTTGGCCGCAGAACTAAACCCTAGTCTCCTGAAGATGATGACGAAATACGGTGACTTTTGCGATCGCATAATTGATATGCGGACCGCAAAGTCACCGCAAACTAAAACAGACAACCCAGTTAATACCTTGCTATCTGCGGTTGTTTTGCGATCGCATTTCCCACTTTGCGGTGGAGTTTGCGATCGCATTTTGTTATTTTGTTTTGTTTGTGTGCAAGTCAATTCTGCGATGGTTATGCGGTTCGCATAGTGGTTATGTGATCGCATAACTCATCGCAGACTGAGGTCCAGTACTGCACAATCAAGATTGCGACAAGTTTGCGGTCCGCATAGTGGATATGCGACCACAAAACATGTCGCATTTTTTTACTTTTTCTTTGAATTCTTCTATTTTCTTTTCACTGTTGCTTACAATGTCGCTCACATTTCACCTTTGTACATATATGGCTGCCCAAAAGCATGCAGCTCAGAAAAGGGCATCTTCCGGTCGGCACACATCGCAGGCAAAACGATTACGGACGGAATCCAATGTGCCATGCCCCTCCCAGTCTAATGAGGAGGAACTCTTGCCCTCAGTCAATCTACAGGACGAGGCAAGAAGGAAACACAGAGGTGACTTTCACCTCCGATTTGGGGTTGAAGGATCCAGGGAACTGTACAGAGAAGGACTCACCAAACGAAAAATCCTGGGTGAGAAGCAATTGAGCTTGAACGGGCTACAAGAACAGTAACCCCACATCATAGAGAATATAAAAGCAAGAAAATGGGAGTGCTTTACTGAGGCCCCTACTGAGTATAATGAGTCCCTGGTCCGTGAATTCTATGCATCTTATGGAGCCTCCAGGACCGCGCACCACAAACGCAATAGAATTTTTACTGGCACCGTACTTGTTCGAGGGAAGAGTGTGCTCTGCAACAGTGATGTGATTAATGAGTTATATTTCCCGAGCTGGAGAACAGGCACAGCTGAGTACGATGCCAAGTATGCAAATAGGGAGAATGAGCGTGGGTGGATTGCGTCGGTGATAGCAAAGGGTACCCCTGCTTGGATCAACCCTGGGAATAAGATATACAAGGAGGATCTCACAAGGGAGGGTCGATTCTGGCTCAGCTTTGTTACCTCTCGCTTGATACCGTCCCGGAACGAGACTGACATAGGCATTGAGAAGGCTCTCCTTATTGCATGTATCATGGCGGGCATCAAGATTGATGTGGGAACTCTGATCTTCCAAGAGATCGGGATCCGGGCAAAGCAGCGTGCTACCTCGCTTCTATTTCCTTGCTTGATCACAGCCCTCTGTAAAGCTGTGAAGGTTCCTCTCATGCAACACTCTGACAAGACTGGGAAGGAAACGAGGGACATAGACATCATGCGTATTAGTGATGCTGCTGCCCCACCAAAGACTCCAATTCAGGATCCCGACTCCCAGACTCCTGTGACTCCTCAGGTTCCAGTGACATCCACTTCTGCTTCAGAGCCTGCTTCTCAGTCCACCACTGCTCAGCCTTCTTCTGCACTGCCAGCCCTCTCGAGGCTTGGTCTCATTGCCCAACATGCCAATGCCAAGGTAGACCAGCTCTTGAAGACCTTGCCCAACCTCATCAAACAAGCCCTGACTCCTATACAAACTTCAGTGACAACTCTCCAATAATAACAAACAATGTATGGGGATCGCTTGCACCAGCTTGAGTTAAGGGTTGAGAAAATACAGCGCGGTGAGGTTAGTGTTTTGCCTCAGCTACGGGAGGAGGTTGCTTCTATGAAGACCGAGCTCCACAAGATGCAAAATTTGGAGTTCGATCTATCATCCTTCCTGCCCAAGGATGGTGAGCAGGGAGCAGACACAGCTGCACCGGACTTGGGTCTTGATTTCACGACTCTGATGGCAGACATTGCACCTCAGACTGCCGGGATTTCCCAACCTCCAGCTCCTTCTATACGTGTTGATATTCATGACGAGTAGACTTCCGGACATTCTTCAGAGTCCGAGGGCGAGGAGGCAGATGAGGGGGATTCATGGTCCTCGGAGGATGATGGCCCTCAGGAGAAGGGCAAGCAGATTGCTGCTCCTACAGTGGAGGATGAGGAGCAAGCAGACATTCAAAGGGCGATAGAACACTCGCTAGCAGATTTGACCGCCCCTGCCGACCCATCGGCCACTCAGCCATCAGCTGGCGAGGCTAGCAGCTCACAGGCCCCAGCTCCAGTTCCCGACCAGTCAGAGATTCCTCCTCCATCAGTGGAGGTCATTCCTCAGGCCGAGCTCTCATCGGTCCCAACTTCAGCATCAGAGGGTCAGCCGGCTACCGACTCCCATAGCGCTTAGTGCGCCCCAGGGAGCCCCTTCAACTCTACTCTATGTTCATATGCATTTGGGACAATGCATGCTTTTAGTTGGGGGGTGGTAGCCTTGTCTGTACTTTTGCGACATTAGCAACTGTTGTACATATTCATACATTTATGTTATAAACAAACTTATGTACTCATGTGTATTTTATTCGTGATTTTGTATATATTACTGCTTTGTGATTTCCGTACATAAGTTGTCTTTAAAAACTAGTAGATAGTTGTCCATCTTTAGTAATTAGCAATAAATTCCCCTTGTTGTTTCTTTGCCGGGTTCTTTTCCAAGGGTGTAATAGTAGAACCAGGACAGTAGAATGAAACATGTTGACCGGGTTAGTGTAATTGTCTAGTCTCAAGCATGTGTGTCTGTACATAGCCTTTAAAAAAAAAAAAGATCAACTGTGGGAACTTGAGGCTTGCTCTGTAACTCTACATCTACCTAGAGTTATGCATGTATATATGATGAAAGCTTTGAGTTGCCAAATGTAGACTCGAGGGCTTTAAACTATGTGAACCAAATAGTTCGTGTGCCATGTGTCTTGTGTTTGCTTCTGCCATCTAGAACTTGCCCGGTTGGTTTTTTGATGCTTATAATAATTATACTTGGTTTGAGGGATGAGCTTAGGCATTCTTTGTTTTATTTGCGAAACCTCTTTAGCCTTTCAAGCCTACCATTGCATAAATAATATCACTAGTGCCCTATTCGAGCCTTTAACCTTTTCTTTGGCCACCTCACTACAAACCTTTCCCTTTTGTAAAATAATTACCTCTTTTGAACCCGTTCCTCCTTGAACATTGAGAATTAGGCTAAAAGCCTAAGTTGGGGGTGTAGTGTCAAAGTGAAAATGGGTAAGGTTGTACATTGAGTGTAGGAGCATATACCTCAAAGTGTTCATATGAAATTATTCAAGCTCCACAAAAAAATAAAAATTATATATATATATATATAATATGTGTGTGTAATTATGGAGCCTTGAAGAAAATTAGAGAGGTATTTAAGGTGGTTCCATATAGGGAACTAGATGCCAATGTGGCTATGGGGTTTCAAAAGAAACAAAGTGCAAAAAGAAAGGAAAATGTGATTAGTGTTCAAGGAGGGTGTAGTCACCTATATCTAAATGCTTATCCGACCCTTCCCTAAACCTACATTACAAGTCTAAAAAGTCCTTATGGGATCTCCAACCGAGCGTTCTTAGAATTAAGCGACGAATTAAAATAAGGGCAAGCCTATGGTATGGTATGTTGTAACACTTGAAACTCTTTTCTGAGAGTGAGTGTATTTGTGAATTCGTCCCTTTTTGTTGTCATTGTAAATATTATGATTTTGGGATTTTCTTTCTAGTGAGGGCACATGAACTGTGAGGTTGAACAAAAGTTGAGTTTTTGAGTCAAACGCAAGTGCACTCAGCTGAGGGTAGCATTTTGTCACGTTGTCTGAGGCTCAAAGTTCACAAGTTGATTAGTTTTCCTTGTATATATCGATGGTTCAGGAAGGGTAAAACACTCGAAGATGCATGCTTGAAATACTAACAACAAACACCGTCCATGGTCACTATTGTTTCATGTCTTGTAGATGAAGTCTAGAATAGGATAGTGTCATCTTAGTTGCTCGAGGACAAGCAAGAGTTTAAGTTGGGGGTGTTGATGTGCTGAAGAATTTCGGCACATTTTGATACTAATTGCTTAGATTTTAGCTTGTTTTAAATGCAATTTCCCTTTTGTACTTATGTAATTTTAGTATTTTTGCAGTGTATGAGGCGTAAGGATCTAAGAGTATGGAAAAGAGTTCAAAAAGCCACAAAAGGACAAGAAAAGAGCAAAAAGGATCGCAAATGTGGATATGCTACCGCAAAACACACATGCGAGCCGCAGATTGCACACCGAGATCCCAGACCAAAATAGAATTTTGGGCAAAGTTCAACGTAAAAAATGCGGTCTCATCTGCGATCGCATAACCTGTTTGCGAGCCGCATATTGCACACCCAGATCGCAGACCAAAACACAATTCTGGGCAAAGTTCAACATCAAAAATGCGGTCTCATCTGCGATCGCATAACTTGTTTGCGAGCCGCAGAAGTAACCGCAAACCAAACATGAAGTCTACTAAAGGAAGAAAATGCGATGCAATATGCGGTCGTATTTCTACAATGCGGACCGCAAAACATGAATGCGGTGGAGGCGAAACTAGGGTTACAATCCGCGATGGCCATGTCAAAAATGCGGACCGCATGTCTGTTATGTGACAGAAATGCGGTCGCATATTCAACCTGAAAGGGCAGATTTGTTCGATTTTTGTCCCGATTTTTGGCCCTCTATAAATAGATTTATTGGGGTTTTGTGGGCTCTATCTTGTCTGACTTTGAAGCTACAATACAAGGCATTAATATTCTTTTCTTTTGGAAGCTTTTGGGTCAAGAATCTTTCACTTTGTAAGCTTTATGACATTTAATATTCTCTTATTTTTGTATTTTAGTATGAGTAGCTAACTTTAAATACTAAGGTTGTGGACCCTAAATGGGTGTTATGCTAATGGGTGTTTAACATTGAATATATATATATATATAATGGTTGGTTGATATTTATTTACTTCTCATTCTTCATTTATTGTTGGTGGTTGCAAACATTAACAAGCGCCATTAAATTCTTGCTTTGCTTGGGAAAGTGGGGTAAAATTTGGTAGAAGTAAATATCAAAGACTCAAGGCTTTAAACCTTGTTTAATAAAATCGCGTAGGAATAAGTAGATTTTATTTGGCATAAATTGATTGTTCTTAATTGCAACTCTTTATATTTGGAAAAATCATAAAGAGGAAATACTACCTAACTATTGGAAAATATTGGCTAGTCACTTAGACATCATTTGCATATCAAAAAGGACCTTCCATTGGAAATATATCATATTAACACCGATAGCATTACGCTTCATTAATGGGGACACAACCTTGGTTTCTTTAATCAAATTATTTACATTCTCAATATTTCAATTAGCCATCACCTAAAACCAAACTTAATACATACTCTTGTTATGATTAATTGGATAGAATTACGACTTTAGTCGAGTAACACACTAGTCAAGTAACCTTTTCACACCTATTCCCTATGGGATTCGACTCCAACCTTGTTGAGTTATTATATTTGACATCGACCGCTTTACACTATTTATTAAAGTGTAATTTGAGCGTATCACTGTCCCTGATGGCCTGAATACCCTTTGAAGGAACCCTGGATAACTAGTGGGCAGTAAGAATTCTTTGGCATGGCACTGAAATAAGGTCGCGCTGGAGCACCCCGAGGAGGCGGCGATGCTGGATATGTGAGCCTGCTAGATTGAACCCTCACGAACTGACCCCTTCCCCCAGCGGGGGCACCACTAAACTCTCCAGAATATCAAAACCGCTTATCCCTCACTGCCTACTCCCCACCATGCTGACGAGCACCCTTGATCCTCCGAGCTATCTTTATAGCTAGCTCGTAAGAAGTCCCCATCTCCACCTCTCGGCCATAGTGGCCTGGCTAGCAAAGTGCAAACCACCAACAAACCTCCGCACTCTCTATGCATCGATCGGAAGTCTCATAGGTGCATGACGAGACAACTCAAAGAATCTCTTCTCATAGTCAGTCACTGACAGCTGGCCCTGCTGGAGCTGCTCGAACGCAACTCTTTCCTCTGAGAGGGTGGAATATACCTATCCAAGAAAAGGCGTGTGAACTGGTCCCAAGTCATGAGAGGAGAACATGCTGGTCTTCCAAGAAGATATGACTGCCACCACCTACGGGCTCTACCCTCCAGCGAGAAAGTAATAAAATCCACCTCATGAGACTCCAATATCCTCATGTTGTGTAGTCTGTCCCTGCACCGATCAATAAAGTCTTGGGGTTCCTCGTGTCGCTCACCTCCAAAGACAGGAGGCTGTAGCCTAGTCCATCTGTCCAATAGACTATGTGGATCGTCGGCCGCAGCTGGTATGAGCTCAGGTATGGCTGCTGCAACTGCCTGAGTGGTAGGGGTCTGTGCTCCCCCTCCCACCTGAGATGTGGAAGGGTGTGCTGGAAATAAACTAGCTTGAGTCATCGAATCCATGAACTGTAGCATACGGCCCATGACCTCCTGGAATCCCGGTGCGGACATGAAATCCACCTGGGCTAGTCCTGCTGTAGGCGCCACGCCCTGTTCCTCAATAATGGGATCCTCTACTGGATCCACACTGGTGCTGTAACTGGAGCAACTCTAGGATGCCCTCGTCCTCTACCACGAATTGGAGCCCTCCCTCGGCCTCTTCCTCGGCCTCTAGCCACGGGAGGAGCAGCTGCGCCATGGTTTGGGACATCCGCTGCGCACGTTCTCACAATCTGTGAGAGAATGAGCAAAAATATTTAGTACCACAGCAACTGCACGATAGGAGATGAAGAAAGAGTATTTTCCTAACACCCTACAGCCACTTGAAGATAAGTATGGACGTCTTCGCACCGATCTGCAAGACTCTATTAGGCCTGCTCATAACATGTGAGACCTACGTGAATCAAGTGCTCGGATACCATGTTGTCACGATCCAATTTTTCTCTTATAGGCCGTGATGGCGCCTAATGTCACTGCTAGGCAAGCCTACGACGAATTCACTACGTGGTTACTTCTTTTGATAGTCATACAAGTAATTAAGTTCCATTTATTTAGAAATTTGAGAAATAGAGAGTCAAATAAATAAAATAAAAGCATCTGAATGCAAGCATAAATATGTAAATACTCCAAACTCACAAAGTCTACTAGTGTGTGTGCTAAGATCTGGTGTCACAAGATTATGAGCAACTAGTAGAATATACAAAACTCTAGCTACTGCCCGAAATAAAGTAGATAGAATATAAATACAAAAGAGAGACTCTAGAGACTGCAGAACGGCTCGGTAAACAGCTCACCACTAGGCCTCGGGATATTTGGAACGCGCACCGATAGGACTGCCAGATATACCTACCTCAAATCTTGCACGGTTAGTGCAGAAGTGTTGCGTGAGTACATAGTAGTGACGAGGGGTCGACTTCAACACTTACTATGTGCTAACAATATGAATACGGGAATTTCTAAATAACATGAGTGATGTAAGTAATAATAATAACTCATTAACAAGCAGGTGCAAATAGTTCTTTCACAATTCTTAATAATCCCAGATAGATCACTTTCCTTAGAAATCGTAACCTTTCAAACCACAACATATTATAAGGTATGATTAGGCACCAAGTATTATTAAGCACGATTTACGTCGAGATTGTACAGCTCGATCTAGATAATGTGTACACTGTCGAGGGTCTAGCAGCATGAACCATAGATGCATCTATCTACTGTCAAGGCGTTCGGCACGGTCCACAAAAAGAGAGGATACTTTATAAGCATTTGACTTAACAGTTATTAAAGGCTAATACACAAGGTAACATAAATTCCATTAATGGCCTTTCACGATTTAATCAACAAGTTCTAAAATAATTTAGACACTTTAATTAACAAGGAGGGTGCCAACATTTCAAGTAATCCATGATTTGGGTCCTAGACTACCCGGACATTAGTATGAATAATAGCTACACACGGACTCTCGTCACCTCGTGCATATGTAGCCCCCACAATTAGTAGCAAATAATAATTTAAATCACCTATTGGGGAATTCCCTCCTACAAGGTTAGACAAGAGAATTACCTAGTCTCAAAGCTCACTTTCCAGCCTAAAATTCACTCCTAAGCCTCAACTCGATGCCGAACAATCCGAAACTAGTCAAATATTATATAAATTAATCATTGCATGCTCAAAAGTTCATATTCTAACTATTAGAGTGATTACCCAACCCCAAATTGAAAGATTCCTAACATTCACCCCCCAGCCAGGATTCGGGATATTTTCGAAGATAACTATTGCCCATAACCTCACGAACTCAAATATATAATTTTCACTCAATTCCATAACCATTTTCGTGGTTAAATCTCATTTTTATCAAAACCTAGGTTTTTCATCTAAACCTATAATTTTCAAAAATATACATGTTAAAATCTACCCATAATCCATGTATTAAACTCACGTTGGTAAGGAATTACTTACCTTCAAAAGCTAGGTTAAAATCTCCCTCTTAAAAGCTCCAAAATCGCCCAAGAGTGTAATAAATAAACTCAAAAATAGCCTAAGTCCCGATTTAAAACAACACTGCCCAGCTGCCCCTTCTTCGCGAACGCGGAAAGGACCTCGCATTCACGAAGGCAAAGCTCCCCAGGCCCAGAAGAATACCCACCGCGAATGCGGCAGGAGCCTCGTGAACGCGGAGGCTTACTTGGCCTCCCCTACGCAAACGCGTGGGCTCCTTCGCCAACGCGAAGGGTAATGGGTACAGACCCTCCTAGGCCCTTTTCTTCTATGCGAACGCGTTATGGCCTTCATGAACGTATAGGTCTGGGATCTCAAAGTTCCACGAATGCGACTCCCTGATCGCGAATGCGAAGAACAAATCTCACCCACTGCCCAAATACTTCATCGCAAAAGCGAGTTCCCCTCTGCGTTCGCGAAGTAGAAAACCAGAAGTGGAAGATCTGGTTTCTCTAACTTAGCTCTGGGTGGTCCGAAACACACCCAAGCCCATCGGGACACCGTCTAAATGCACCAACAAGTCTATAAATATAATACGGACCTGCTCAAACTCTCCAAACGCGTAAAACAACAACAAAGCTAAGAATCGCACCCCAAAACCAAATTGATCAAGTTATGAACCTCAAGTTTCCAAATCGCTCCGAATGCGCCGAATCGTACTTAGACTACTCGGAATGACACCAATTTTGCGTGCAAGTCTTAAATCACAAGGAACTGTTCTCAAGCTTGGAATCCCAAACGGACCTCGATAACACCAAAACCTACTCCAAACCAAATTTAAAGAACTCTAAATTCTTCAATGAGCAAATTTCACTATTATGCGCCGAAATGCTCCGGGGTCATCCAAAATCCGATCCGAACCTACGGCCAAGTTTAGAAACATCATACGAACCTATTGGAACCGTCAAATCCCGATTCCGAGGTCGTTTACTCAAAAAGTTGACTCAAGTCTAATTTAGCCTTTTAATTAATATTAAGGAACCAAGTGTTCCGATTTCAACCCGAACCCTTCCAAACCCCGAACTAACCATCCCCGCAAGTCACAAAACAGTAAAAGCACATACAGAAAGTCTCATTTAGGGGAAGGGGTTTCTAGAAAGCGAAACAACCGTTCGGGTCGTTACATATATATATATATATATATATATATATATATATATATATAGTTCTTAATGTGATTTCTATAATAATCACATTATATATATATATATATATAGTTCTTAATGTGATTTCTATAATAATGCTTATTATTGGAAGGAATATTTATTTGCTGATGTATGCTTATTATTTTAGCCTGATGTTAGTGAAATATATTTTTTTACAATATATTCACGACTTGAAAATTCATAAATTCTCGATCTATTTCTTTTAACTACGTGGTCTCTCTTATTAGTAGAACTGGTAGTGTATCAAGGTCATACAAAGTCTACTAAGGTACTCACCCAACCCATCAGCCTGTTAGAAAAGTAGAAGAAATTTTTAGTATGCATAAAAAATGCATCTTAATTACTAAGTATAAAATTAGGGAATTCACGAAGATAAGTAATTTTAGCCAAATAATGTTTCATAACCAAGCAAGCCTCAAAGGGAAGATGATTTATCTTTTTTCAACTAATTTTTCAGAAAGAAAGAAAATTATACAAAAATAAGTGATAAAATTTAGGACTAAGTTTTCTTTTCCTATGTAAAGTGAACTCTTTCAGGCATCACAAAAATATAAGTGATGACGTTGAATCACCGAAGTCTTCATAAATTTTAGATAAACTAATATTTAAAATTTTGAAGTTAATTGTGAAATATTAAATTTCCAAGAACTTAACCTTATACAATCAAAATTTTATTTATTATAGAAAAAAGTTCGTTAGTTGGTATAAGAAAGTTTAACAAAGGAAGAAAATTTTGATATAAAAACTAATGATGTATAACATATCTGAAATCTCATTTGTGTATTATAATTCACGATATTTCATGGCAATTAGCATAATATCAAATCATTAAGGATACTTAGGAAAGGTCGAGTTTTGAGAAATTTTCCAAAGAACAAATATTAGTTACTTACTCATTGAGAAATTTGATCTAAAGGAAAATCAAGAATATACTTTATCTTAGAACATGTACATTGTCTTCTAAATAAGAGTCCGGAATTATCATGTAACTGATGAATGCATAATTCAATTATCAGCACCTCGCAATAGCACTATCAGGTTCCCTTCCTTCTATTGGTTTTTATCAAATTTCTTTTGTCTCTTGTCTAGTGAAAGCACAGTAATCAAGCTTCTGCATTTACGGAAAAAATCTTCTGCACTCATTATTCTTTAATGAAATATAAACCTGTTTGCATCAATCTGCAATTTATGCAAATTACAACATAAAAGAAAAATATAATATTAAAATATCACCGAACCTAGTTAAAGAAGAACTATATATCAAAACTAATCAAGCTTGTGCAATCACGATAAAAAGATAAAAGAAGAAGCCACACATAAAGGATCCTATCCTAAAAAAGAAGAAGAGAAAACTAAAGACTCCTAATAAACCTAAATATACGCACCAATGTATTGGCTGTTAAAACTAAAAGATTCCTAAACCTAAATACAATTTACATAAATAGTCGACAGTTTTTGGTTTTTCCCAAAAACAAAAATTTAGTACTAATTACAATTACAATTATATCCAACTTAAAACACACCTACTAAGGATAAAAAAGGCAAATAATATTTCGATCAGGGCTTCGTGCTTTTAATGTAGTACTAGTTTGTAAGATGCGTCTATTAGTAAGAAAATTATATATGACAAGAACGAACTATGTAAATAACAATTAAAGTCCAAATAAATTCAACATGCAATTGAAATGAAAAATGAGCATAACTACATTGATATAATAGTCGAATTCAAATATGTTAAATATCTTCTGAACCTGCAACGGTCAACACTTCAATTAGTTAAGGTAGTGATATATGTAATTATAAATAATATATTTATGAGTTAATAACAGTTATATTGTTGCATCTTATCTAATATCTCTTATAGGCAATATTCAAAATTTAAAAAGAATTTATTTAAAAGAAGATTTAAAAGAAATACTTGAACCACTAATAAGGAGTTAACATTTTACAAATTATTTGCTAATGCATTGACGTATGTTAATCCAACCAAAATGCGTATACTACTATACTATTAGTTTAAACACTTTTTACCTTGTCACCCCTTCTAACCTAGTTAGGATCCTCTAAAGTTGCAATTTTTTATGGAGAATTACAATCCATCATCACTAATATTGACAAACATAAATTGTTCCTATTTATGAATTTATTTGGAGATCATACATTAAGCAAGATCATATAAAATTGTAGATTAATATGCTTTTTTTCACACATACAAGAAACACACTTAATTGATTAAGCATAACTTCATGCACAGTAAAATTATTTTTTTATATAATAGCATAAATTTCAAATAAAGCTAAAGCAGACTTAACATATAGTTTAAGTAAATTGATAGTAAGAAATATCTTTATCTCAAAGCTCGAATGTAAAAAAAAATATCGTGGCTAAACTGCAACAAAGCCATATAACTTTTAGAACGTAATAAATTAAACATCAAAACATTGCTAATAAAACAAAATATTATTCAAGAGATCGATAAGGAGAATTATTTACATGGATCAATAAAAACTGTTAAAATATTTGGATAGATGCAAGGACGCCAATTTTCAAGAGCTATTCTTTAAGAACACAATTTTAATATTGTGATATGTATAATATAGTCAATTAAAAGAGGTAGCTAAATTTAAATTTTTCTTACAAAATATCAGCTGGCATGACAATTAGCATTAACTTATCAAAAGTCTTAAATTAATAAAATATTTAATTTATATGAGTTAAAACGTCTAACTAATTTTATGTGCAAATGCAACAATCCAAAGAACATGTACAATATTCGTATATGAGTCATAAATCAATGATCATATATGAGACATCATAAATAAAATTACAATTGACAAATTTTAAATATGCAGTTGTTTATCAGTAATGCATTAACAACTATTATTATATAACTTGAAGAATAGAACAAGATAAAAAATTTACCTCAATTCACAAACAAATTTACCTATACTGATATTAATACTATAAACAATTTATAATAAATAATATAGGATAGTAACTTCTTTTATAGAAGTGGTTAGTTCCTCCTTAGTTTAACTGTTTTGGTTCTAAAATTTTAGAAGTCCAAATTGAATCCTAAAAATAAATAGAGTGCAGACACAACGTTATCGTAAACTACGGTCGGTAAAGTAACATTAAAATGAATCCTAAATCTACACAAAAGAGACACTAAAAATTGCATCTTAAACCGATACAAAAGGTACAATGGAGAAAAGATATACCATTATTAAGAAGAACGAATCCAAAGAACCCTAAAAGTAAAGTAAAGTAAACGAAAACACAAGAATCCCAAACCTTAAGTAAACAAAACCAAAGACGAACGAAATTTTGATAGAGCTTTCGTGTTTTTAATATAGTATAAATATAGATAAATAAATATAACTTCTAATTTAAAAAAAAATAGAAAACAAATAAATAAGCACATTCACATGTCTCTTAACATCGATAATATCAATCGATACTTATTTTGATTTCGAGGATATAAGTTCTTAGGCTCTGCAAATATATATGATATTTAAATCTCTTTTAGATGTTACTATCATTAGCATTAACAATTTAAATTGATTATAATATTAGTTAATAACCAATACACAAAAGAGAATCTACATTTTTAAAAGAAAAAAAAAAGGAACATAATTTTTGAAACTTTGATACGAAGAAATACTTGAGGAAAAATTTAATAGTAAGAGAAAAAAGATGCTATAGAAGATAAGTTTGGTCAATGTCACGATTCAAACTTTTTTATAGGCCGTGATGGCGTCCAACATCGCCGCTATACAAGCTAACGGTGAACTAATTACGTGATTATTCCTTTTAATAAGTTTTCAAGTAATTAATTTCATTTATTAAGAGATTTAAGAAGTAGAAAGTTTAATAAATAAAGTAAAAGCTACCGAGTGCAATCATAGATATATATAAGTATTCAAAAATCATATATAAATAAATAAATATAATTCTAGTTTGAAAAAAAAAAAAGATTAAATAAGCACATTCACATGTGTCCTGGTTAGATGCAATATATATCGGAGAATCCTTTACTACTTGGAAATATGTAAAGTTCCAATAAATGAGGGCAAAACAAGGGCTTACCTAGAATTAATGTTAAGTTCTCTATATGGATTTTGTCAAAAAGAACATTATAAATAAAAACATTATGTCAAGTTGCAGGAGAAATCAGGGGACTTTATTTCGATTGGCAGAAAATTCTCTTTAGATTCTGCTATTTTGTCGCTTTGGGTGCATTAAATAGAAAATTAATTAGGTCATATGTTCATGTGGCTTGGTCTGTAGTGTCTGTTGGGATATATACTGTTAATCCTGAGTCTGATTTAGATATAATATTTATTATAAAATTATTTATTTAATTTTATAAACTTTTAAATAGATCATATATTAGTTGTGTCATTTACTTATATAGTAGACGATTTAGTGTATAGAGTTTAGCTTATACACGAAAGATTAAATCATCGGTTCTTATTAGTATAAAGTTTGAGTTCACAATCTACTGATGGAATTGGACAAACTGTCATGGATGATTGTAGCACAAGATTAAATATAATTTATCTTAATTATGGGAATGGCTTAATTCCAACTTATTGTGCTAGTACATTTTGTATGTATTGAAAGGACCAAGTAGAGATAAGTATTTTATACTGACTTAATAAAATAAACACTCTACCAATTAAATGTACTTATACTCTTAATCTTGATATAATTATTATTAGTTGTGTATATTATTATTGTTTTGATTTATTAAAAGGGGAGATCCTTTCGTGGGTCAATATGCCTCATAAATCGGATAATAATAATATACATTAGCGAAGTAATATTTAGTTGATGGATTCCATGTCTCAGTTTAGAGATTGATGATACACCTTTATGAAAGCTTAAAAGTTTTCATGTGTAAACCCGACAGGTGAATTTTGTATCCAACACACGAAATAAGTTAAGCGAAAGTCTAAATAAAATATTCGATAAATTAAATTGTTAGTATTTAATTTAATTGATTAGTATCTGAATCTTAACATGTGGATTAAATAAGATTTAATGTGTCACGACCCGAAATTCCCACCTTCGGAACCGTGATGGCGCCTAACATTTCACTTGCTAGGCAAGCCAACGTTAGAATAATATTAGCCATTTTTAAACAAATTAAATTAAACGGAAGTCAATTACTGAAATAAAGTGCGGAAGACCATAGCAACCGAATCATCCAAATACATCCCAGAATCTGATGTCACAAGTGCACGAGCTTCTAGAATAATACAAACAAAGGTCTGAATGAAATTCAAGCTATTTGAAAGATAATACACAACTAAAATAAAGTAGAACGTGTGACGACCTGGCTAGTCGTCTCGTGAGTTATGCTCCGTTTTCCCTATTTCTGCTTCATTACGGTTCGTTATCCGTATTTTATGTGATCGAGTTGAGTAGTTTGCGTTTGGAGTGGGTTTGGTAAGAAATGAGACACTTAGTCTCTTTTAAGAAGATTTAAGTTGGAAAAGTCAACCGGTTGTTGACTTATGAGTTAGAGGGCTCGGATGTGAGTTCCGATGGTTCGGTTAGCTTCGGGATGATTTATCACTTAGGAGTGTGATCAAAATTGATTTTGGAGTTCCGGTGTAGAATTAGGCTTGAATTGGTGGAGTTAGTATTTTGGCGATTTCCGGTTGTTAGGCGAGATTTTGATCCGAGGGTCGGAATGGAATTCTGAAAGTTGCTATAGCTTCGTATGGTTATTTCAGACTTAGGCATATCTCCGGATTTGAAATTGGAAGCCCATAGGACAATTCAACGCATTTTGGTGAATGTTGGAAAATAGAAGATTTTTGGAAAAGTTTGACCGGGGAGTTGACTTTTGATATCGGGGCCGGAATCCAGTTCAGAAAATCTTCATAGGTCCGTTATGTCATTTATGACTCGTGTGCAAAATTTGAGGTCAATCGGACTCGATTTGATAGGTTTCGGCATCCAATGTAGAAGTTGGAATTTGTTAGTTTCATTAGGCTTGAATTCGACGCGAATTTGGCGTTGAGAGGTTGTTTTGAGCATTCCGAAGGTTGGAACAAGTTTGAATAACATTATGGGGTATGTTGGCGTGTTTTGGTTGAGGTTCCAGTGGCCTCGGGTGAGTTTGGGGTGGTTAAGCGGACCATTTCATCGTTGGAAAAGAAAATCTGCAGAAATGTCAGAAATGCTACCAGAATGCTATAGCATTGTTGACTTTGCTACGCGATGCTGTCCAAAATGCGGACAACATGTTGATTATGCTACGCGAAATGCAATAGCAAAGTGTAACAGATTGCTGGGCCAAAATCAATGTCAGAAATGCTGTCCAAAATGCGGACATCATATTGATTATGCTATGCGATGCTGTCCAAAATGCGGACAACATGTTGATTATGCTACGCGAAATGTTATAGCATTTTCAACACCTGAAAGTTTTATTTGTTCTGATTTTTGACCCTCTATAAATAGAAATCCGTGCCTATTTTCCATGCAAAATCCATTTTCGTTACCCGCAAAGAAAAACACCTCCAAACACCATTAAATCACCGCAAATCAACCTCAAAACTATATCCAAAAGAGATTTTCTTGAACAAATTCTTAAAGAAGGGGGTTTTGACCATCTTGAACATAATTGGAGCTAGGGAACTCGGATTGAAGCGAAATCTTGAAGGATTTTTGGAAGATTTTCGGGAGAAACATTGGGGTAAGTGTTCTTAACTCAATCTTGGTCAAATTACCCAAACCTATTGCCATTCTAGTATGTAATTGGTGATTTAAGTTGGAGAAAATTGTCGAAAACCCTTAAGTTTTGATTTTACGACTTGGAGGTCGAACCGATATCAGAATTCGATAAATCTTGTATGGTTGAACTCGTGGGAAGATAAAGAACCCGTTGAGGTGAAAAATTACTGAATTTCGAAAAGTGGGCCCGGGGCTTGGGTTTTGCTAATTTTGGGATTTCTTAGTATTTATTGATTGTTTTCGCATGGGCTTTGTTACCCTTGCATATTGTGACATATTAGTTCTAATTTTTGATAAATTCGACGCGCGCGGAGGCCAATTCAAAGGGCAAAGGCGTCGCGGGCTAAGAATTTAGCCGGTTCGAGGTGAGTAGTGATTGTAAATGATGTTATGAGGGTTTGAAACCCCGGATTGCACATCGTAGTGCTATATTGAGGTGAGGCACGCGCTCGATGATGAGCGTGGGGTCGTCTATTACTGGGATTGTGACTTGGTCCGTCCCGATTGATGATTTTTACTATATATTTGATTGATACTTATTTGATATCCTCATGAATTGGGCTGATTGCCATGTTTGGGCTTCGTGCCGATTGTTTAAACCCTTCAAGGGTAGTTATCACTGTTTCCTCACTGTTTGATTCATTACTTGAACTCATTCATGTTGTTTTTCACTGTCTTTACAAAACAGCCATTTTTACTTAGTTTTGAGATTTAAATGACATTTTAAATGATATAAATGGATCGGGTGGCACGCCGCCACGGATATGATATAAATGGATCGGGTGGCACGCCGCCATGAGATTTGATATGAATGGATCGGGTGGCACGCTGCTACGGATATGATATAATGGATCGGGTGGCACGCCGCCACGGGATTTGATATGATTGGATTGGGTGGCACGCCGCCACGGAATATGATATAAATGGATCGGCTGGCACGGCCTCACGAATATGATATAAATGGATCGGGTGGCACGCCGCCACGGGATCGGGTGGCACGCCGCCACGAGATATGATGTTACGCTTGGGCCGTAAGGGGCCGCTCCCGGAGTCTGTACACCCCCAGTGAGCGCAGGGTACCCAGAGATATTACAGTTGGTAACAATGAGAACTGGTAACAAGAGCTGTGAGATTGATACTGAGCTCAAGGATATTACAATTGGTAAGAATGACAACTGTAGGTTACAGTTGGTAACAATGACAACTGGTAACCAGAGCTGTGAGATTGATACTGAGCCCAGGGATATTACAGTTGGTAACAATGACAACTGTAGGTTACAGTTGGTAACAATGACAACTGGTAACCGGAGCTGGGGAGATTTTACTGTTTTAAATGATACTGAGCCCAGGGATGTTACAGTTGGTAACAATGGCAACTGGTAACCAGAGCTAGGAAGATTTTTAAATGATTTCTTACTGATTTACTATTTTCAAATAATGGTTTACTGCTTCATTATGCATTGCCTTGTGCTCTACGTATTTCCTTACGTTCAGTCATTATTTATATGTATTACTCACTGAGTTGGAAGTACTCACATTACTCTCTGCACCATGTGTGCAGATTCAGGCGTTATTGATTCCGCTCCGAGGCATTGACTACGACTGTCAAAGCGGTGATTAAGAGATTACGAGGTAGCTGTTGGCGTCCGCAGCCCCTTATCTCATTTATCTTGTTGTTTCCACTATCTTCAAACAATTGCGCCAAAGATATTGTAATAGTAATCTTATTATTAGGATTTTCATTAGTTGCTCATGACTTTGTGACACCCCTGTTTCGGGCTGTTGTCGGGATGGTTAGCTATGTTTTCCGCAAACTACTGTAGTGTATTTTGCTTATATGATTTTCGGGTTGTTTAACTGTTTAAAATAAGGTTTAGTTTGAATTGGCTGGCCTTATCTTCATGAAAGGCGCCATCACGACCGGGTTGGGATTTCGGGTCGTGACAAGTTGGTATCAAAGCCTAGGTTACATAGGTCTCACGAGTCATGAGCGGGTTTAGTAGAGTCTCGCGGATCGGTACAGAGACGTCTGTATTTATCTTCGAGAGGCTGCAGAACCTTTTAGGAAAAACTTCATATTCTTGATATCCTTATCGTGCGGTTTGATTCTATTGAGGCTTATGCCTTTATTTCCTTCCTACTCAATCTTATGCGGCGCGAAGCGCTTGTTATCAATTGGGCATCGAAGAGTTGTTGTGGTACTACAGACGTGGTGCTAGATGTGTGTTCGGGCAGGCTATTATCGCCGTCTTGTGGAAGGATGTTCTTATGTTCCAGCTTAATATCTGTATCTTCTATGGTTTAGAGACCGTGGACGAATTGCTACGATGTCTATGCGTTGTTGTCATATAATGTTGGTGAAATGGTAGAGTGCTTATATATGGAACGTGGCAGTGAATGACTCGAAAGGAGGATTTCTCAGTGTATATTTAGAGGTTCAACATTTAATTCTAGCGAAGGAAAGGTAGTCGGACTATAGATGTCCATGTTTGGTTGATGAAGTAACAAGACTTGATATTTTCAAGCATGATGGAATTTTCAATACGATGTGGTGTCATCGTCCTTGTTTAAACGCATTATGGTTCGTCGGTATTACGGTCTTCTTGGATTTTACCTTCGGGCATGGTGCTGTGAAATGGTGCCTGAGGGGTTGTTGCCAGGGATAGCTGTGTGCAGCGGTTCAAAATCGAATTAGTATTTCAAATGTGGATGGCTCGAGAAAGATGATCTTCGAAGAGGCTTAGAGTCGGTAATATTTTATTGGTTCGGGTGCTACAGAGATGGATTTCGATTTGATGCAACACGTGAGCAGCGAAGTATGAGGAACAACATCGTAGGAAGTGTTTCACGGTGGTTGAAGTACTAGCAGGCCAAGTATGAGAAGCATAGGTTGAAAAGTTGCTTAAAGGAGATGGTTTAACCGAAATAAGAGTGATAGATTAGCATATGGATTCTGTGGTAGGATAGCCGCGTGCCTTGAGAAAGTGTAGAACGGTTTGGGAATCATGATGGAAGGTGATTTGACCTACGTATTTTATTTGGAGTGATGGTTGTCGTACGAAGAAAGATCGAATATGGTAGAAAGGAGTTTGTTTGAAATGAATAGGGGTGTGAAGTATGACTTGAGTTCGTAAAGTATTGTTGAACTTTCAGTTGATTTCAATAGGGAAGGAGCAGACTTATACAGCTGGTGGGCGAGCATGAGCTCAGGAGAATTTGCTGATTACGGGGTAGTTGTACCCAGTGCAGCGTTGTTAGAAGATGTCGGTAAGAATTCCACAGGTGGGTTATCTCCTATGAGCAGGTTAGCGGTGGCGTGATGTTGATGAAGCTTCTGCGAGGTATATTACTTGCTACCCAGTAAGAGGTCGAGTGTGTGACTATGACTTGTGATCCAGGATGTTCATGAAAAACTTAACAAAGACAAGTCTGTCGAGTTAATGGTGCGAGATCATGGTAATTAAGAAGGAGGAATCGCCGTGGGCTCTACATTATGTGACGGTGGCTTAGAGCTAAGTGGGGGGGAGGGGGGAGCCCCACCTTTACAACTGGATCGCGTGGTTGTCTGCTTGTGCGGTTTCTGGTTATCGGTATGGCGGAGTATTTATGACTAATAAAAGGAAATATTAGGGGTAATTCATCAAAGAACTAGATGGGCGTGTGCTATATTCGGCGTTATCGATGCATGTTCAGGTTTTTGGGAAGACTCGGAGCTTGTGTTTTGTGGACGTGATGTACATGGAAAATAGCACAGTCGGTTATCTTCGGGACTAGGTCAGAGTGATTGACCCTCGATAACGGTCCTAGTGGATTCAAGAATTAAAGTGCAGTGCCTAAGGATTTCGGGTCCGATGTGTGGTCAAGGATCGAGTCTTCACAGTGGGTTGCGAACGAAACTTGGAATATTCTATGTTACTATTGGGTATACGGTGCAGTTTTGGAGAAAAGAAAGAGATAGCTTCGGGTTCGCAGAAGGTCTTGCAAAATGGGTGTACCAGTCTGAGATAATATTGAGCACATAAGGAGCGTATGAGATGGTTCATGAGTATTGAGACGATGTGGTCTCGTGATTCGGGTCACTTGAGGTGAATGCGAATCGAGTTCACTATGTTGTGAATGGAGCTATTAAATTTCTAAGTCAGGTCAAGAGTAAATTGAAAGAAATTGGGTCGGTTAGCAATGGTTTAATCAGTGTGATGGTGGCAATGATTAGTTCCTTCGGCGTGTGAAGTTTTACATGTGGTATGTGGTTGTACGTGCAGGTCCGATGGCCACCATGATTTGATTGATTTGGGAGATATTGCTTCGAATGGCCTTTTTGTGTGAATGGACTCCGGAAGAGTCATGATGGTTTACACCACAACTCGAGGTTTGTATTTTCTGTGGTTATGGGAATTCAGTTGCATATTGCCATGGTTATTCTGAAATGAGTTGAGTGAAAGGGGTTCTAGCCAATGAAGTATTCATTCTACTAATAGTTCAGGGGTTATGAGAAATTCTTTTAATCTCGCGTAACTGTATCATGTGTGGATCGGGTTGCATGCCACAACAATGTTATGTTGAGTACGGTTCCCTATATCTATTCCTGCGTATTTTGTTTCTCATCCTCTGAGAAGGGTTCGTAACATCTGTTTGACCGTTTTATTCGTTACGCGGGCTGGATAATTCTTTCTAGAGTTCGTTCCTCTTTATGTGTCATTTTCAAATTGTAGCTTGTCGGTGCATTGATGGCGCCATATGAGAGCTGAGTCGGTGTTTAAGGCGGCTTATTGTGTGAGCAGCTTGCACCGAGTGAGACGAGATTATTGGAGCTGAAATCTATGCAATCAGATTTATATAAGGCACATTAAAAGGAAATATCGTTATTCGGTTCAAAATGAGGTAATGGTTCTTGACAGGATGAGAGACGCCATGAATTATTGATTCGGTAGGTGGCTACGAGCTTCTACACGTCTCTTCGTCGTGGCAGTATTGCGAGAATTGGAATAGGATTTATATGCATCATGCGATGTGTTGCGGGCACCAGATTCCTGAAATTTCAGCTATTGTGGTCGAAGGAGGTTACTATGGGCAATCGACCCATATGGTGAGTTTGTGAATTTGCACTCTACTACTGTGTTTATCTCTGTTGGGAGATTTTGATGGTCTTAGCCGTGTCTATCATTATTGTTTTGTACACTATTGAGGGCTATGAGTCCAAAAGTGACTTTCGGTTACTCACTACAGTGGGTTTTGATGTAATTTTGGGATAACTGATTAGAGCTTTATGAATCATATGCCCTACCGGTATGGGAGTTCATCATGTGTCGTGATTTCGAATAAAGTAAATTACTTTTAAAGGAGAAATGGATAGATTTCGGTTGGCACAATGTGCATATTACTTGTGATTTAGAGTTGAGGACGAGATCCTCGCATTTTAATATGATGTGAAAAGCTTAACTGGGCTATGAGCCGCAGTGGAAGTTATATAAGGACGAGATCCTTGTGATGAAAATTTATGTGATTTAAATTCTCCCTCTGTTAAATTAAATTTGTACTATAGTACTGATAGGGAGCCATGCTTGTTAGGCTTATTTGATAATTCTTCTATGTATTTCTGTGCACATTTAGCCATATTCGTGCTGTAATTATTGAGTTTCAGCCTACAAGGGGAGTGTTCAGGTGGCGTTAAATGTGACTCGTTAATTCGAGTAAATAATTATGAGGTCTTCATGCCTCGTGAATTGCTGTCGGAGTTGTGAAAATTTGAAATGAGGTTTTGGTTAATATGAGGTTAATTGACGATGCTGGAATTAATTATGAACAGCTATTATAACCAGAGACGTGGTTATGGGCAAACATATGATGGGCGCGTAAGCACAAGCTGCTACAGCCGGTTGAGACTAACATGCTGTGTTGAATTACTAACACGCTTTGAAGTTTATAAATGTGGATAAAAGAAATAATCTTCAATTGAGATGGTGTTGTCGGATCCATGTCAAATTTAAGGTGACGTGGAATCACCCACGAGTACGTGTAATAATACACTTAGAAATTTAATGTCCTCGAAATAATTCTTGGCACGTTCAAGGACGAACGTTTCTTTAAGTGGGGGAGAATGTGATGACCCGGCTAGTCGTCTCGTGAGTTATCACTCCGTTTCCCCATTTCTGCTTCATTACGCTTCGTTATCCGTGTTTTATGTGATCGAGTTGAGTAGTTTGCGTTCGGAGTGGGTTTGGTAAGAAATGAGACACTTAGTCTCTTTTAAGAAGATTTAAGTTGGAAAAGTCAACCGCATGTTGACTTATGAGTTAGAGGGCTTGGATGTGAGTTCCGATGGTTCGATTAGCTTCGGGAGGTGATTTATGACTTAGGAGTGTGATCGGAATTGGTTTTGGAGGTCCGGTGTAGAATTAGGCTTGAATTGGTGGAGTTAGTATTTTGGCGATTTCCAGTTGTTAGGCGAGATTTTGATTCGAGGGTCGGAATGGAATTCCGAAAGTTGCTATAGCTTCGTATGGTGATTTCGGACTTAGGCGTATGTCCAGATTTGAAATTGGAGGTCCGTAGGACAATTCAACGCATTTTGGCGAATGTTGGAAAATAGAAGATTTTTGGGAAAATTTGACCGAGGAGTCGACTTTTTGATATCGGGGTCGGAATCCAGTTCTGAAAATCTTCATAGGTCCGTTATGTCATTTATGACTCGTGTGCAAAATTTGAGGTCAATCGGACTCGATTTGATAGGTTTCGGCATCCAATGTAGAAGTTGGAATTTGTTAGTTTCATTAGGCTTGAATCCGACGCGAATTTGGCGTTGAGAGGTTGTTTTGAGCATTCCGAAGGTTGGAACAAGTTTGAATAACGTTATGGGGTATGTTGGCGTGTATTGGTTGAGGTTCCAGTGGCCTCGGGTGAGTTTGGGGTGGTTAAGCGGACCATTTTATCGTTGGAAAAGAAAATCTGCAGAAATGTCAGAAATGCTACCAGAATGCTATGGCATTGTTGATTTTGCTACGCGATGCTATCCAAAATGCGGACAGCATGTTGATTATGCTACGCGAAATGCTATTGCAATGTGTAACAGATTGCTGGGCCAAAATCAATGTCAGAAATGCTATCCAAAATGCGGACAGCATGTTGATTATGCTACGCGATGCTGTCCAAAATGCGGACAACATGTTGATTATGCTACGCGAAATGCTATAGCATTTTCAACACCTGAAAGTTTTATTTGTTCCGATTTTTGAGCCTTTATAAATAGAAATCTGTGCCCATTTGCCATGCAAAACCCATTTTCGTTACCCGCAAAGAGAAACACCTCCAAACACCATAAAATCACCGCAAATTAACCTCAAAACTATATCCAAAAGAGATTTTCTTGAACAAATTCTTAAAGAAGGGGGTTTTGACCATCTTGAACATAATTGGAGCTAGGGAACTTGGATTGAAGCGAAATCTTGAAGGATTTTTGGAAGATTTTCGAGAGAAACATTGGGGTAAGTGTTCTTAACTCAATCTTGGTCAAATTACCGAAACCTATTGTCATTCTAGTATGTAATTAGTGATTTAAGTTGGAGAAAATTGTGGAAAACCCTTAAGTTTAGATTTTAAGACTTGGAGGTCGAACCGATGTCAGAATTCGATAAATCTTGTATGGTTGAACTCGTGGGAAGATAAGGAACCCGTTGAGGTGAAAAATTACTGAATTTCAAAAAGTGGGCCCGGGGCTCGAGTTTTGCTAATTTTGGGATTTCTTAGTATTTATTGATTGTTTTCGCGTAGGTTTTGTTACCCCTGCATATTGTGACATATTAGTTCTAATTTTGGATAGATTCGACGCGCGCGGAGGCCAATTCAAAGGGCAAAGGCGTCGCGGGCTAAGAATTTAGCCGGTTCGAGGTGAGTAGTGATTGTAAATAATGTTATGAGGGTTTGATACCCCGGATTGCACATCGTAGTGCTATATTGAGGTGAGACACGTGCTCGATGATGAGCGTGGGGTCGTCTACTACTGGGATTGTGACTTGGTCCGTCCTGATTGATGATTTTTAACTATATATTTGACTGAAACTTATTTGATATCATCATGAATTGGGCTGATTGCCATATTTGGGCTTCGTGCCAATTGTTTGAACCCTTCAGGGTAGTTATCACTGTTTCCTCACTGTTTGATTCATTACTTGAACTCATTCATGTTGTTTTCCACTATTTATACAAAACAGCCATTTTTACTCAGTTTTGAGATTTAAATGACATTTTAAATGATATAAATGGATCGGGTGGCACGCCGCCACGGATATGATATAAATGGATCGGGTGGCACGCCGCCACAGGATTTGATATGAATGGATCGGGTGGCACGCCGCCACGGATATGATATAATGGATCGGATGGCACGCCGCCACGGGATTTGATATGAATGGATCGGGTGGCACGCCGCCACGGGATATGATATAAATGGATCGGGTGGCACGCCGCCACGGGATCGGGTGGCACGCCGCCACGGGATCGGGTGGCACGCCGCCATGAGATATGATGTTGCGCTTGGGCCGTAAGGGGCCCCTCCCGGTGTCTGTACACCCCCAGTGAGCGCAGGGTACCCAGAGATATTACAGTTGGCAACAATGACAATTGTAGGTTACAGTTGGTAACAATGAGAACTGGTAACAAGAGCTGTGAGATTGATACTGAGCCCAGGGATATTACAGTTGGTAACAATGACAACTGTAGGTTACAGTTAGTAACAATGACAACTGGTAACCAGAGCTGTGAGATTGATACTGAGCCCAAGGATATTACAGTTGGTAACAATGACAACTGTAGGTTACAGTTGGTAACAATGACAACTGGTGACCAGAGCTGGGGAGATTTTACTGTTTTAAATGACACTGAGCCCAGGGATGTTACAGTTGGTAACAATGGCAACTGGTAACCAGAGCTAGGAAGATTTTTAAATGATTTCTTACTGATTTACTATTTTCAAATAATGGTTTACTGCTTCATTATGCATTGCCTTGTGCTCTATGTATTTCCTTACGTTCAGTCATTATTTATATGTATTACTCACTGAGTTGGAAGTACTCACATTACTCTCTGCACCATGTGTGCAGATTCAGGCGTTATTGATTCCGCTCCGAGGCATTGACTACGACTGTCAAAGCGGTGATTAAGAGATTACGAGGTAGCTGTTGGCGTCCGCAGCCCCTTATCTCTTTTATCTTGTTGTTTCCACTGTCTTCAAACAATTGCGCCAAAGATATTGTAATAGTAATCTTATTATTACCATTTTCATTAGTTGCTCATGACTTTGTGACATCCCGGTTTCGGGCTGTTGTCGGGATGGTTAGCTATGTTTTCCGCAAACTACTGTAGTGAATTTTGCTTATATGATTTTTGCATTGTTTAACTGTTTAAAATGAGGTTTAGTTTGAATTGGCTGGCCTTGTCTTCATGAAAGGCGCCATCACGACCAGGTTGGGATTTCGGGTCGTGACAGAAGGGGACTTCAGAACTGCGGACGCTGTGCAGTTATACCTCAAGTCTCCTTTGGGTAGCTGAATCCAAGAAAGTCTATGGTACGCCGCTGGGACCAACTCCAAAATCTGTACAAGAAGTGCTAAGTGTAGTATGAGTACAACCGACCCCATGTACTCCGTAAGTGTCTAGCCTAACCTCGACGAAGTAGTGACGAGGCTATGACAAGACACACACATAACAACCCGTGCAAGTATATACATATACGAAGCAATATTAAACACAGTAATTAATAAATTTTACAAATTTAGGAGGGAACATGTGAAGGGAAATGATATAAAAATTTCAGCCAGGGAAGTGTCATGTAACAGCCAAATAATTCACCAACAACAAAATAGGTAGCTGAAATAATAAAATGGCACGATACCACCTTTCGTGCTTGTATTCTAATCCTTCCCATGAAATGATAAATAAATAATATAAACGGCACGGCATCACCCTTCGTGCTTTAACTCTCTTTCTTGCCACAATAAGATGAATAAATAATTTACATGGCACGGTATCACCCTTCGTGCTTTAACTCTCTTCCTCACTTTATAAATTAATAATTATTAATGTGAAAATAGTACGGCATCACCCTTCATGCTTTTACACTCTTCTTTACCATGAAAATGATAATATAATTTCGGAAGAGTATTTAAATGCGGGGATCTATACTTATCAATCAATTCAATACCAGACCTCAAATCGATCCATAAAGCTTGAACACCAGATTCATCAAATCCATAAATGCTGCTGGGGCATTTGTCAGCCCGAATGACGTCACTAGGAATTCATAATGCCCATGCCGACTTCGAAAAGCTGTCTTAGGGACATCGGATACTCTAACCTTCAACTGATGGTAACCAGACCTCAAATCGATCTTTGAAAATACCTTGGCACCCTGAAGCTGATCGAATAAGTGATCAATTCCTGGCAACTGATACTTGTTCTTGATAATAGCCTTGTTCAACTGTCGATAATCTATACACATCTGCATTGAACCATCTTTCTTCTTTACAAATAACACTGGTGCACCCCAGGGTGAGACACTAGGTCTAATGAATCCCTGATCAAGCAAGTCTTGTAACTGCTCCTTCAATTTCCTTTAGATCCGGCAGGGCCATACGGTATGGTGGAATAGAAATGGGCTGGGTACCCAGAGCCAAATTAATACAGAAGTCAATATCTCTATCGAGTATCATCCCCGGCAAATCTGCAAGAAATACATCTGAAAACTCAAAGACAATTGGGACTGAATCCATAGAAGGAACATCCGCACTAGAATCGCGAATATGAGCCAAATAAGCTAGATAGCCCTTCTCGACCTTACGTCGATACTTCACATAAGAGATAACCCTGATGGTAGAATGACCAGAAATCTCTTTCCACTTTAATTGAGGCAACCCCGGCATGGCTAAGGTCACCGTTTTGGCGTGACAATCCAATATAGCTTGATAAGGTAACAGCCAATCCATACCCAAGATGACATCAAAATCTACCATATCAAGAAGTAGAAGATTCACACTAGCCTCAAGACTCCCAATAGTAACCACACACAAACTATAGACATGATCTACGACAACAGAATCTCCCATCGATGTGGACACACACACAGAAGTACTCAGAGAATCACGAGGCACAACCAGATATGAAGCAAAATAGGAGGACACATAAGAATAAGTAGATCCTGGATCAAATAGAACTGAAATATTTCTATGGCAAACTAGAACAATACCTGTGATCACGGCATCAGATGACCCGGCCTCAGGCCTATCTGGAAAAGCATAAAATTGGGACTGGACCCCACCACTCTGAATCGCATCCCTGGGACGGCCTCTAACTGGCTGGCCTCCATCTCTAAACATCCTGGCCTCCATCTCTAGCTGTCTTACCCCTGCCCCTAGATGGCTGGGCGGGTGGTGGAACAGCTGGTGTTGGAATTATAGCATGAGAACCCTGCTACTTCATGCTGCCCTAAGACCTGGGGCAAAATCTAGCAACGTGCCTAAGGTCCCCACAAGTATAACAAGCCCTCAGTTGTTGTGACTGCTGACCCTAGGACTAGCCATGTCGACCTGGATAACCACTCTGATGACTCTCGATCGGAGGTGAACTAATAGGAGCTAGAGGTGCACTATAAGCTAACTGGTCAGGATGAGACGCAATAGGACCACAGCTCCCTGAAGCACCATAAGATGCCTGGAGTGCTGAGTGAAATGGCCCGGGAGGATGGCCTCTACCAAAATTACCTCTGCCTCCAGACGAGGTACCACTGAACCTACCGAACTGACGAGATCTCTTATTCGACACCTGCCCCCTTTCCTGAGCAAGAACCATCTCTATTCATCTAGCAACATTTGCTGCTTCCTGAAAGGAAATATCACTTCCAGTCTCTTTGGCCATCTGAAGCCTGATAAGATAGGTGAGTCCCTCAATGAATCTTCTCACCCTCTCCCTCTCAGTAGGGAGTAAGATAGTAGCATGGCTGGCTAGATCCACAAAACGGGCCTCGTATTGAGTAAGAGTCATATTGCGCTGCTGGAGACGCTCAAACTGCCTGCGGTAATCCTCCATTAGTGTGACAAGGAGGTACTTCTCTAGAAATAGCTGAGAGAACTGATACCAGGTAAGTGCAGGTGATCCAGCTGATCTGGTCAACATATAATCTCTCCACCACCTCATGGCGGAACCAGTCATTCGAAACACAGCAAAATCCACCCCATTGGTCTCGACTATACCCATGTTCCGCAGCACCTCATGGCAGCGGTCAAGATAATCCTATGGGTCCTCAAAAGGTGCACCACTGAAGTGAATCGAAAAGAGTTTAGTAAACTTGTCCAACCTCAATAAAGCCTCAGAAGACATGGCGGGCCTATCACCGGCCTGTGCCGCAACCGCCGGCTGAATTACCCCAACTGGCGGGGCTTATGGGGCCTGATACTGGGGATCCATCTTCTCCGGAGCGGGAGTAGTGGGAATTTATGCTCCTCCCCCATCTTGTCAGACGGCTGGTGCCACTGGGAATGTACCATTCTGGGTCACACCCTCCATTAGGCTTACCAAACGGACTGGAGCGTCCTTAAATACTGGAGTAGCTATGAATCCTTCTAAGACCTGAAATGGTCCAACAGGTACATTCTGAGCTATAACCTCCGCATCCAAATCCACCTGAGGTTCTACAACAGGTGCTGCTGCTCAGCTCTAGACTGAAGTCAATTACTAAAATAAAGTGCGGAAGACCATAACTACCGAATCATCCAAATACAGCCCTGAATCTGGTGTCACAAGTGCACGAGCTTCAAGAATAATATAAACAAAGGTCTGAATGAAATTCAAGCTGTTTGAAAGATAATACATAGCTAAAATAAAGTAGAAGGGGACTTTAGAACTGCTAACACTGTGCAGTTATATCTCAAGTCTCCTCTGGGTAGCTGAATCCGAGCAAGTCTATGGTACGTCGCTGGGACGAACTCCAAAATCTGTACAAGAAGTGCTGAGTGTAGTATGAGTACAACCGACCCCATGTACTCCGTAAATGTCTAGCCTAACCTCGACGAAGTAGTGACGAGGCTATGACAAGACACATACGTAAACAACCTGTGCAAGAATATACATATAGGAAGCAATATTGAACACAGTAATTAAAAAATTTTACAAATTTGGGAGGGAACATGTAGGGAAATGGTACAAAAATTTCAGCTAGGGAAGTGTCATGTAGCAGCCAAATAATTCACCAACTATAAAATAGGTAGCTGAAATAATAAAATGGCACGACACCACCCTTCGTGCTTTTACTCTCATCCTTCTCATGAAATGATAAATAAATAATATGAATGGCACGACATTATCCTCCGTGCTTTAACTCTCTTTCTTTCCAAAGTATGATAAATAAGTAATTTAAATGGCACGACATCACCCTTTGCGCTTTACCACTCTTCCTCACTTTATAAATCAATAATTAATAATGTGAAAATGGCAAGTCGTCATCCTTCATGATTTTACACTCTTCCTTACCATGACAATAATAATAGAAATAGTATAAATGGCACGACATCATCTTTCGTGCTTTTACACTCTTCTGTACCATGAAAATGATAATACAATTTCGGAAGAGTATTTAAATGCGGGTATCTATGCATATCAATCAATTCAATACCAGAATACCGACTTCACCTTCCAAAATATTCAACAATAATTAAATTATCCATAATTTCATGAAAACTTATCAATTAAACAATAATAACTTGAGCAGGAATATCTTAATTAAATAGGCAATTATTCACAACAAACAAATTCCACCCGCATGCTTTGACTCACCCACAATGCATAAGTACTCGTCACCTCCCATATACGTTGTATCCGCACATTAAATCACGTCGAAATAGACAAACAAGTCCTACCCCCTAAAGCTAAGGTTAACCACGACACTTACCTCGTTTTGTAACCAACTCAAGATTTCGATAAACCTTTGCCTCGCGAATTGGTATCCGATTGCCTCGAATCTAGTCACAAACAATTCAATATACTCAACACGAATTATAGAAACCAATTCAATATGAAAATACAAAATTTTCTAATTAAAATACGAAGTTCGATTCAAAAATTAAAAGTGGGGCTCACGTATTGAAACCCGACAAAAGATACAGAAATGTGAACCTCCATTCAACCACGAGTCAAACCATACAAATTTTACCAAATTCCGACATCAACTCGACCTTCAAATCCCCAAATTTTATTTTCAAATCCCTAGGCCCAAATCCTCGAATTTCACCTTAAAAACACGTAATCTAGTCGGAATACTCAATGATAATTCAATATTTTTTGACTATCAAGGATCACGAGTGATTACCTCAAGTTTTCCCGTGAATTCTCGCTAAAAAATCACCTCAATCCGTGTTGGAAATGTCCAAAATGACAAAAAGATGTCAGAATCCCTCTGTTTTGCAATCTGTCCAGAGGTTTCGCATCTGAGACCTCTACCAAATATATCAACAAGTATTAAAACATCATACGGACCTACTCGGGGTCTCAAATCACGTCGACAACGTCAAAACTACAAATTCGCACCTCAATTCGAATTTAATGAATTTATGAAAATTTCAATTCTAAAACTCGCGCCGAAACATGTCAAAACAGCCCGGAATGACCTAAATCTTTTTCGTGTGAGTCCCAAATAACATAATGGAGCTATTCCAACTTTCAGTATCGAAATCAGAACCCGATATCAATGAAAGTCAATTATGGTCAAACTTTGTAATCTTCAAACTTTTAAACTTCTAATTTTCAATAAATGGCGATAACTCGAGCAAGGGACCTCCATATTAAATTTCGGGCATACGCCCAAGTCTCAAATTATGACGGACTTACCGGAACCTCCAAACCACCGATCCGGGTCCATATGATGACCTGGATAAATTTCAAAATTGAGTAAGGAGTGCAATTACGAATTTTTAGTGGAATAATTTGTAATTAATTATGGTGGATATTAATTTCAAAAATTACAAATTAATTTTAGAATTGGAAGCCTTGTTAATTAAACTATGTGGTCCCTACTGTGCCTAAATAATAGGAAATAAAGGAATCATTTTCCTGGTGAAAAGGAAAACCCAACAGGTTTTGGAAAATGGTTTTAATCCTTAAAACTTGTGCTATAAATATATAAAATTTTCCACCTAGATGAAGTAAGACATGGTGGCCGAATTTCAGCCCCCTTTTTTCCCGAAAATTTCGTCCACACGAAATTACTATTTTCAAATATTATTTGGGTAATACAGTAGAAGACCGTGGAATGTTCGGAGATCATGATCGTGCGGGTGATGGAGATTTCATTGAGTTGCTGTGGAATTAGATGCTCACGTGATAGAGGAGCTTTCACGCTTCAAGAGGTAACCCGTGAAATTCCGTTAATACTAGTTGTCTAGATTACATGTGATTTTGATACTGGGATTGCTTTCGCTGCTTATAATAATCCATCAATTGGTATCAGAACCCACTCACATCTAATTAGATAACTAGGTTTTTCATTATACAAGACTATCGTGTTTATGTGCGTTTTTGAATACATAGATATGTATTTTCTAAAAAACTGTACTGTTATTTTGTGAATTAACTGTGCAAACTTTTGGATTATTCTTGTAATCATGAGATATATGTTTTCTATTGATATTTGATTGGAATGATCTGAAATTGTTTTGCGTAAACCCTAGAAAAACGCAAAACCCGATTTTGACCGAATTGCCGGTGTTTTCGGAGGTTAACGAACTTGACGGATTCCAATTGAGCCGAAATTTGGTGGATCCTTCGAAAACGACGTGGTGAGAAAAACACTTTGCTATGCAATTGATCATGTTATTTTTCGGCATTTTGAGGTCGTTTAGATGGTGTTTTGGATGTTTTTCTATTTTCTGAAAATTATTTTTTAATAATTTTAATTCGTTTTTAATTTAATGGTGTGGGGTGGCTCCCCATGGTCTCCATGATTAAATACTAGTGATATAATGGGTTTACACATTGGCTATTAGTAAATAGACTTTGTTGGATTGAATTCAATAATAGAGGTGTACGATGTTATTAACTAGGTCTTACAAGGTACACTTGATATTGTGTGATGATATATCCATTTTGTAAGAAAGTGAAATCCTCTGTTTGATATCTTTGAAGACTAATGATCGGTGCATTTGGCATATTTGTGCACAAAAAATTTCTCAAAGTTTTGTTTATGATTTCATGCCCTACATTATTACTATTCTTGGATTTTCGATGAAAAATTTTGTTCTCTGGTTGGAGGTTGTAATTAAGTTAAATATGACTGATTTTTGTATGAGTTTTTAAAGTTGTGGTCCATATTCTTCCGTTAAATAGTTTTATGAGCTACATGTCACCCGTAAATTGAGAATTTTGTGAAAGTGGTTTGTTTATTTGAACGCATGAAAAATTCTTAATAAATTTACACGTGTGTAATTATGTCAATTCATGGATTGAGCATTATGATTAATAAGTAGGATCCACGAAAATGGTCAATTTATTTGAGTCATTGAATGTGCTTAATGGAACATGTGAAAGTTATCCTTGATAAATCTACACTAATGGTGGAGGTTTTAACTAGACAAAGAGTTTTATCTTTGGGTACTAGTGACAACAACTCCATCCATGAGAAGAGATATTGGGTTTTCAACGAAATGGGAGAAAAAATAATATTAGGTTCTTGTGTGTTTAATAAAAGGATAATTTATTGCAAAGGAGGTATTATTTATCCTATAAATAGAAAGAACATAATATATGCCTTGAGCTCATAGTATAATGATAAGGAGAATGGAAATTAATATAATATTTATTTTAATTCATGAAACTGCTTAAAAAGGTTATTCTCTGAGTTTGGTTACAGGCTGGTGGTCATGAATTTGACGAACTCCGATTGATCTGAAACTTGGTAGGTTTATAGAAAACGATCTACTGAGTAAAACTCATTGCTAAGCAGTGAATCATGCTATTTTCGGCATTTTGAGGTCGTTTAGATGTGTTCTCAAGTAGTTTTAAATTGAATTTGTTATAAATATGAAAAATATTCTTTATATATCGGCTATATTTGAGTTAAATCTGGAACATAATAACACACGATGATTTAACTTAATATGATATATAGTAAGAATGCAAATCACATAGATTTAATCCTAAATACGCCAAAAAATAATATACTCGAATTGGTCTAGTTTTTGGGCGATCGTGAATTTTATGATCTCTGAATGACCTGAAATTTGGTTTGATCATCGGAAACGATCAGTTAAGAAGAACCCACTGCTATGCAATGAATCACATCGTATTTTGATGATTCGGGATCGTTTAGATGAGTATTTTGGAGATTTGGCAGATTAAAATGTGATTTACATACGAAAAGTCATTCTTTCTATCATTTTATTTATGTCTAATTTGGAACATGATAACACATGTTGATTTGACATGAATTGGTATATGATAAGAATGTAGGTCATATTATAAATTCATAAAAAATGCTTAAAATAGCAATTTTCCAAATTTGGTCGCAGTTTTGGAGATTGCGATTTTAACTTTCTCTGATTGATCAGAAATTTGGTAGGTTTGTCAGAAACAACTCAGTGATCAATACTCACTTATATACAGTGAAAAATGTTAATTTTAGCATTTTAAAACTGTTTAAATGGGATTTGAGATTTTTTTTCAACTATGGAACTTAATCCTCAGAGAAAAGTTCGTGGTTGTGATCAAGTGGTGATAGGAATTAACCCCTACGGTCTCCACTTTTTTATTTATAGTGAGAAAATAAATTTACGCGTTGACTTTAGGTCTTTCTCCATATCGAATAAATTTATTATGAACTCATTGGGTATAATTACTAGTTATTGATAACCTGTAGTAACTCTCCATTTGAGTTTAGGGGTTGAATCAATTATTTATTTAAAATACAATCATGATTAAATGGTGATAGAAATATATTTCTATGGTCTTCCATTATTAATTTCAAGTGAATAATAAATTTACGCGTTGAAGGTCTTCCTCCACATCGGATAAATTTATTGTAAGCTCACTAGGTGAAATACTAGTAATTGATATTGTGTACTTACTATCCATCTGAGTATACATGTTAGATCAATGGAACTAGAGCTATTAATTATGGTGTTCATTTGACTTAAATTAACAGTATACTCTCCATCTGAGTTGGGTTTGTTTTAATTTATTTGAGTGAATAATCTGGCATTACATATGTATATTGCAGGAGTAATTCTTTTCCCATCGAAATTTTCTATTTAAGATGCATGAATTCATATATGTGTAGTGTGCTTGAAATTTTACTATTAAATGGTTATATAGAATTGTTTGAAAATAACATTGTGCTCTCCAGCTGAGCTAGTTCTGTTTCTTTCTGGATTGTATAATTTTTGTATTATATAATATACTTTGCATGAATGATTCTTTTCATATCGAAATTTATTATTCAAGATGCATGCATGTGTGTGTGTGTGTATATATATTGAATGGAGTCTGAATTTTATTATTCAGTGTTTTGACTTATTATGATCTATTTAATGTTTTATCTCAACTCCACAATGACTTCATGCTATTTGTCGTATTACTTGTTAAAATTTTCTTTTGATAGTGATAAGACATTAATTTAAAGGATGCAATATATGTACCTTTTGTTAGAAGGAGCAAAAGAGATGGATATTTATTTTATTTTTCGAATAACTCTTACTTATTGAGCCTGATAAAAATTTTATCTCTTGTGGTACATGAATGCATGACCTTGTTATTATATATTAATGTCTCTCCTGAACTGAACAACATTAGTCTGCCTCATAAGAGAATATGTTCTTCAAAATTGAGTAAAACTTATTTGTGCACTTTTGTCTAAGTTATATTAATATGGATAGGATTTCAAGTTGGTCTAAGATGGTTCTTAAGATTCATTGAAAGTAGAGGCACTACCAACTTGTGGATCCTGTTTGGAAGGAAATTTGACTAAAGGATGTTTCCCTTCAAAAGGAAATAAAGCTAGTGATAAGCTAGAATGAATCCCTTCTGATTTGTATAGTTAAATAAACATACTTGTAAGAGATTGTTTTGAGTATATTTGTGACGTTCATAAATGATTACTCAACATATTAATATATTTATTTGATGCACCGTAAGTCGTAATGATATAAGTAATTCAAGGTTTTTAAGACTTGAAACAGAGAAGCACCAAGGAAATATATTAAGTTACAACAATTTGATTGTAGTGGCGAGCACCTCTCTAAAGAGTTTTTTTGTTGCTTATCAGAAAAAGGGATTTGTAATGACTCGACTTGTCTTATTGAGCATTTACATCTCGTTCAACAATTTGAAGTCTTGCGTAGCTTCGTAATGTGTATTATGACTTGCATGAATTGTCGGCTTTAGTTTTCGGATGATTCGGGATTAAATTGAAAGAATTATCCTTGTTTAGAAGCTTAAATGAAAAGAGTTGACCGAAGTTTGACTTTTGTGCAAACGACTCCGGAATGGAGCTTTTATGGTTTCAATAGCTCCGTATGGTGAATTTGGACTTAGGAGTGTGTCCGGATATTTATTTGCATGTCCGTAGTTGATTTTGGATTGAAATGGCGAAAGTTGGAAATGGAGGGTTTGGAAGTTTGACCGGGAGTTGACTTTATTGATGTCATCAGAATTCAGTTCTAAAAATTCTGATAGGTCCGTTGTGTTATCTATGACTTGCGTGCAAAATTTGAGGTCAATCGGACTTGATTTGGTAGGTTCGGCATCGAATATATATTTTGGAATTCGTTAGTTTTTATTAATCTTGAATTGGGGTACGATTCGTGTTTTAGTTTTGTTTAACGTAATTTTAGGCATCGGCTAGGTCTGTGTCATGTTATGGGACTTGTTATTATACTTGGTGGGGTCCCATGGGGCTCAAATGAGTTTTGGAAGAGTTTGGTGTTTTGAGCATAAGCATGTAATGATCCAAAGGTTCATTTTTAGTTCTAGAGATCGAAAATTGATTTTGAGACTACCGAGAGTTTGATAATGAATTATAGGAATGATCTGGAATGTTTGGTCTAATATCATTAAGTCGCGATTGGGTTTTTAGCGCGAAACATGAGTTAATTGTTTAACAAGAGAAATTGGTATCGCATTGAGAAAATTAGCTCCGAATTGAGTTTTGATTAAACGACTAGGTTCGGATTATTATTTGTGACTCATAGGAACAAGAATCATCGAATTCTGAGTTCGTATGATGAAGTTAGAGCTTTTTTACTGAAATAGTAAATTGCTGGTGCAAGCGTATTCTGGTGCGGACCTTTAGTGACGGGAAATGGACTTGTAGTGACAGGATATTGACTTTTAGCGACGATATTAGTGTTTTTATTGAGCATTTTTTTAGCTCATTTCAACATTTTTGGGCGAAAGAACACGGCTTGGGGCGACCTTTCAGAGAAATTTCACAGAAAATCTTGAGATAAGTCACTTGTGATCATTGTTAGTCAATAATATTGAATTATCATCGAATATTCTGACTAGATTATGTGTTTTTGAGGTGTAATTTGAGAATTTGGGCCTACAGATTTGAAAATAAGATTTGAGGATTTGACGGTCGAGTTGATATCGGAATTTGTCAAATTTGATATGGTTGGACTCATGGTTGAATGAGCATTCATATTTTGTAACTTTTGTCGGGTTCCGAGACGTGGGCCTCACTGTTGACTTTTTGTTGACTTTTTCGAATTTATTGTAAAATTTAGCATTTTCATATGGAATTGATTCCTACACCTAGTGTTGATTGTATCGAATTATTTGTGACTAGATTCGAGGCGTTCGGATGCCGAATCGCGAGGAAAAGGCTTATTGGAAATAAAGAATTGCATGGTTTGAGATAAGTAATATTTCTAAACTTGGAGCTGAGGGTATAAACCCCGAAAATACGTGTTATATGATTTGTTTGGGGTGACACACGTGCTAGGTGACAGGCGTGTGGGCGTGCACCGTAGAAACTGTGAAGCATTTTCCATTTACTTTCATGCGTTAGAGAAATTGAGCTGAGAATCATGTTAATATTCATGCTGAGGCTATATGCCAGTATCATGCATTTTCCATGTATTCGGTCATGTTCATTCATTTCATATCATCTCTCCATCTCTATTGCTATTTATCCATTCATCATATCATCATTTTGGGCTAGTTTCATGATATTGTGAGCCCGAGAGACTGGAGAGATAGGTGACTAAGTGAGGCCGAGGGTCTGATTGTGAAAATATTTATGTGATGAGGCTGCATGCCACAACAAGCCATATTGGCTTTATATACTTTATTGTTATATGGATCGGTCTGCACGCCACAACAGGCATTATAGGCTTTATTGTTATGGGATCGGGCTGCACGCCGCAGCAGGCCTAAATGGCTTATTTTTGCGCTTAGGCTGAAGGAGCCCCTCCAGATTCTGCACCCCCCACAGTGAGAGCAGAAGACATTATATTTGGGATGAATTTCCCAGGGCATAGAGTTGCCTTATTTATTTATGTTTGGGATGGACTTTCCAGGGAATTGAGTTGCCTTATTTATTTATTTATGTTTGGGATGGACAGGGCATGAAGTTTCCTTATTTATTTATTTATATTTGGGATGGAGTTCCCTGGGCTGGATTGGTTCTATATAGTACTGAGTGACTGAATGTCAGTTATTATGTATATATATATTTGGGATGGATCTTTCCCTGGGCTGGATTGGCCATATCCAGTATTTAGTGATTGTGTGCTAGTTGTCATTTATATTTAAGCTGGATCTGTACTGTACAGTGCCGAGTGACTGAGTGTGCTGAATATTAAGTGTGATGAGAGGAAATGCGAGACAGTGAGATTGAGTACTCTAAGAGTGTGAGTACATGAGTTCATCACTGTGCTGCATTCCATTAGACATGCATACTTGATATGTAGGCATAGAGAATTATTTTTCCTCATGCCATCTGATAATTAAATTTATTTATCTGTCGTTAAAGGTTTGAGAAAAATCACAAATTTTAGACTTACTCATATTTTTGGTGACGTTCGGCAAAGGATTTGAATTTTACTGTTATATTGAAAAGAAAATATTTATTTACCGGAATATTATACGAGCTGAGCATTTTATTATTGAGTTATTACTTGTGCTGTTTTAAATTATATTGTTATGAGCTGTTGTTGGTTATTGGAGTTGGACTGACCCTTATCCCAGCTCGTCACTACTTTCAACTTAAGATTAGGTTTGTTACTTATTGAGTACATGGGGTTGGTCGTGACAAGTTGCAATCAGAGCTCTAGGTTCATAGGTTCTACAATTCATGAGCAAATATCTAGTAGAGTCTTGTGGATTGGTATGATGACGTCCATACTTATCTTCGAGAGGCTACAGGGAATTTAGGATAATTTCCCATCTTTCTTTCTTTATCGTGCGAAATTGATTCGGCTTGAAACATAACTCTTTGAACTCCTTCCACGCATTCATGTGCGCATGTGAGCGCTCAGTATCAGTTGTGCATCACCTTGTGATTCCATGAACGAGGTTCGATATGAGTATTCTGTGTCATGGTGATGGGCCAGTCTGGAAGACTTGAGGCTAGGATTAGACCACAACATAAGCTCAGTAGTTTCGGTTGTGAGAACTTGTGCGTTGGACTTATGCGTCTAGTAGTGTCCCTATGAGTGAAATTTGTGGCTCGATGAGCAGTTGAATGACTATGTGATTGTTTGAATGTGACGAGAAGAGTTTCTCGAGATGTAGAAAGGGCCATTTGGTGCTTGATGTATGTCTTGATTTGACGTATAGTCTTGAGTATGAATATGTTGAAGGATCTTTCACGTTGTTAAATTGCGGGACAAATTAAATTCTCATTCCTTGTTAATGAGTTTGGACTCAGAAAGATTAAGTGATTATGTAGTAGTTGTGGCTGTAAAAGGGTATAGAAAGATGCCAGTTTGAGGCCAAGCAGGCGGGTTAACACCTACAGGGTAATTTACGGATGTGTGATCCTTATAATATTGAGTGGAGAGTTTATTTTCTACCAGCGGAGTGTATGTGTTGGGATTTGAATTTGAATCTGGGTGAGAAAGTTGACTTGACTGTCAAGAGAATAAATGCGAGCTTAGTGGATGATTAGGGTATTTTATTGTTGGTGTTGCATGAGCTTGAGAAGAATTTTCGTTAAACTGACAGCAGTATTATGGCAGTAATACAGTATGGGTATTATGAGTTATTAGATGTTTTATTCTATGGCTTTGAGCCAAGTGGGGTATGTTAAATTTTAGTTTTGGTCTGAGGCATACTTGTGGGTTAGTTATGACTTGCAGAGGTTAAGATCGAGGATGACTCGATTAAGGAACATTCCTGGATACGGGTTATATTGCACGTTATGAGTATATTTAAAAAAATCTTGGGATGAGTGAGTTGTTATTTGTGAAGGATGTAGTGTGCATAGAGTATGAATTTGCTCGGTTGCAATAAGGTGGGAGTCACTTCTTTGAGTGTTGTTTTGCTAATGGGGCACGTGACTTTCGACCCGTTTGGGCGGTGCAATTTAGATCTAAGTAGAGTGGATGACTCTCAATAAGGTTCTAAAGGGTTAAAGATTTATATGTAGCAATTGAGAATTTCGGATTTATATATCGCTAGAATCGGTTATATTGGATGGTGCCGGGACTTCAGGTAATTCTGTATGACTAGGGATTCTACATTCTAGTATAAGAAAGGTAAAGGAACAATTTTACGTTCACATAAGGTCTTTTCAGAGTTGTTGTCTCGGTTGAGATATTTATGGGGGGTACTTATGATGTGGTGAGGCTCTACAGATATTTTGGTGGCAATATTCTTGGGTTTGATAAACCCAAGAATATTCGGATATCGTGATCATGCGGGTGGTGGAGATTTCATTAAGTTGCTGTGGAATTGAAGGCTGACGTGATAGAGGAGCTTTGTTCACGCTTCAAAAGGTAACTCGTGAAATCCTGTTTGTACTAATTGTCTAGATTACATGTGATTTTGATATTGGGATTGCTTCCGCTGGACGTAATAATCAGATTAGTGCCTTTCCGAACACGTGCTGAAGCTCATATATGAATTCTTCAATTAAATCATACTGTAATAGATTCGCTATAGAGATCCAAACCATATTATAGCTAGCAAGATTAGTACGTCTACAAAAACTCGTTTGATAAAATTAGGAAGTTGCATATTTGCAACCCGTATCTGTGGTTAAATAATTTGTTAGGTAAAATCAGGAAGTTGCAGATATTTTTGCAGCTTAATTAAAGATCAAACTCTGTTATATATTTTCTTCGATATTATTATATTATAAATCATCACATAGATTGATTTAAATAAAAACATCATTCCTTACAGGAGTAACCACTCTTATTTCAAAGTTCATCGGTTTCACCGTTCCGCTACAAATGTTATCAAAATATTTTACGTACTATTCGAAAAGATAGCCTTCGTAAGAGGAGAATATTGAACCCATTATATACTTATGTTAAAATTGTACAATAATCGTTTCTTTTTTCCTTTCCAAAACATAAATAAAAATAAAAATAAAACTAAAATGAAAGATGTTGTTGGAAATTAAAATTTTGATGATTAACTAAATCTGCAGATGTATTAAGTGGTTGTTGCATATTAAAGACCCTAATCATGTTGGTAGTTCTTGTATAGTGCCTAGCGCATTAGATAACCTTGGCCAATCTTTATTACTTAAGCATAGGCCAAGTTTATAAGGAAGTAAACTATGTTTTGGAGACAAATAACAGAAACTTTTTTTTCCCTTTATTCTCAAGGGTTAGGGGATCCTTATGAATTATTCTTATCACTTAGCTTACTGCTAACTGTTGCTATATATTGGTATCGATCGCCTTCTTGCAAGTTCACGCACCTACGACGAGAGCACTGCGTGAATACAAAGAGAGAAGCAAATTCTGGGAGTGATGTTTTATATTTTAATGTCACACAAGAGGGAGGGTGATTTGTGAAGTGTCCAATTTTTTAGTGCACTAATTATGAAAGGACTTGATTTTTGTTACGGAAATAGTAAATGCGGAAAGTAAAGAACACAATTATTTTTACATGAAAAACACCCCGCTCAAAAGGTGAAAAAAAACTCACGACCTACTACTCAGTAGGATTTTCCTCAACACTTCACTAAATCACTAAGCCAAAACATCATTTACAAAAATCTTTGTAAACCTAAGGATTATCTCTAATCATGTTGTGGGAACCAGCCCCTAACTGTTGCCACAACTTCAAGTTAACTATAACTTGAATACTCAGAGTACCTAATACAATTATCTCTAGATAAAGCTGAAAGGTACGACTTGAAAACACCTACTATAATTGAACTAGAATAAAAGACAAACGCATGGAACTGGTTTTTCTATCTGGTTCATGTAGCTTCAGGTTCGAACACTTGAATCACACAAAATTGCTTGCAAAATGCCTTGCTATTTATTCTCAACTCACATTTAACTTCAGCGTTTTGTACGCACCTGTAGAATGAGAACATCCTGCAATATATAGAGTTAATAGAATAAGAAATAACTAGAGTTATAATGCTATACTCTTTCATGGTGGAAGAGTTCTAGTTATCTTCAACTTCTAACTCCTCCCTTATCTAGGATAGAGTTGCCTCGAGTAGAGAGTCCTTCTCCTTATCACTTATGCAACCTTTTCGATCAGGAGATATCAGATATAACAACTTGAGCTTATCTTCTTCACGTGCATCCCTTATGCTCGAATTTGCTCGTGTCTGTGTACACTGTGTATGGACGTGGTTCATGCTTGAGTTCCTTTGTCGATCATCAAAATAAAATTTTACTTGGGCCAATAAATTCTCCCTTTTTAATGATGATAAAATCTGTACTTTCATAAGCATAGGCCTTGTATCAACTCAAGTTAATATTAACACAAGGTTAGAATACTTTTCATTTTAAAGTCACTAATCATATAGGACCAGGTTCATTCGGTTATAAACATCACAGTCCAAAGTAAAAATCACAACCTATCTTCCCCCTTTTGGCATCATCGAAAAGTTGTATAAATATGTTAAATAGCCAGATTTTAATAGACATTACTCATGGCCACTGGGGCTACTTCAAATGCAATCGTGGAGTCAAACATCATATATCAATCTAATGATATTAGCCATCTAAGAAGCATCAACAAACAATTAGAGCACAAAAACAAATGATTATCATTGATACTAGTCATCGACAAAGCATAAAGAGAAATAAAAATATTGGATCATGAGCAAGATGAACAAAAAGAAATTCCATCCGGGTTACTGGTTTGTCTAACTAGGCGCGGAAGGTCTAAAAGCTGGGAAAGACCAGGTTCTTGGTTCTTGGCTTGAAGCAATTTCAGCATATCATGAAGAACGCCATCATTCTTCTCCTCCTCCTTTGCTAGCTCAGCTCTGAGAGCATCTCTCTCAGTTTCTACTTTTGCCAACCTCTTCTTCAGCCTTTCAATTTCAGCATCCTTAACCCCACTCTCTTGTACCAAGGCTCTCACTTTGCTCTTTCACAAGGTACCTTTTTGGATGAATCAGGTTCTTTGGGAGTGGTGTGGACTTCATATTCACATGCAGTCAAAGTATTTTTCCCAAAGTGATCCTTGCTTGTACCAACTCCCCATTTCTTGATGGGTACCTTGAAGTGTGCAAGTACAGCCTTGAGAATGACCCATAGGGTATGGCATGAGTTTTGGTGCCAGTCAGAACCTTATCGAGAAGCTAGATGATAAATCTAGGCCAATTGATTTGCCTCCCACTGTCGAGACATTCCATAAGAACCACGTCCATGAATGTGACAATGTACCTCCTTTCCTGCCTAGGCAGCACAACTTTGTTAACAAATTCGAACAGCACTTTGTGGGGTGGCTTCGTCTCACTTTTGTATATAGCCTTGGGCTCAAACTCTTCTTCATTGTCACCAAACTTTCTTGTAATGGCAAGGCAGTAGGGAGGTTCTCTAGACTTGGCCATTTGAGTTTTTTTTAATCATTGTGCCCTGCAGCAGGTACGCCTAAGATCTCTCGTAGTTCCTTGTCATCAAAACTCACTGTCACCCCCTTCACTACACTGGTTGCTCTACCATTCTTGATCTCACGATTTGCCATGAACTCCACAATCTCAGTTCTAGCAAGCTTTTCATCCATTCGAAGGACCATGTCTTTCCAACCTTGCAATTGTAAAATTTTAAGATGGTTCTTTTCCCAAACTTAACAATCTTGTCCTTCTCTTCTTCTCCGCTCCATTCTTCTTCTTCCACTATTGTTACTTTTGTGGACTTCAACGGAAACCTGGTTCTTTTGGCCAAGGTAGATGGCCCTATAGATTTTGTCTTTGAAACAGACTTCTTTATGGATGTCTTGATCTTCTTTGCCTTCGGAGTCACAACTTTCATTTCTTCTGCCTCCTCTTCATCATGAAGAACCAGGTCCATCTCTTCAATTTCAACTGCCTCAACAAGCTCGCCCATATTCTTCTTTCCATTAGCAGCAACTTTTCTCTTACTTTTTTCTAAGGCCTTTTTCAGTTCAGCCTCTACAGGGATAGATGAGGCAGCCTTCCTCTTGTAGGAGGAGTCTCTACAGGGACAGATGAGGCAGCCTTTCTTTTATTGTTTGCCCTACCTTTACTAGGGACTTTAACTCCTGAATTCCTTTTCTTTTTAGGATTATAACTGCCAGTCATCTTTTTCAGTAAGTCTTCAAGGGGTTCCTTCTCAGATGGAACAGATTCTTGAACTTTCTTCCCCAATCTAACCAACCCCTCAGCAGCTTCTTCAGACCCACTTCCCCCTTTTTCTCTCACACTTTCTTCTTTTCCAGCCGATTCCTCACTCCATTCTTCCATAACTCTAATTTTTTCAGTCAAACCAACAGGGATGAGTGAAGATTCAGCAACTCCTTTTCCTATTCGCCTCACATCACCTTGCGCACCCTCAGTCTCCTTTTCTTTCCTCCTTTTATTTTACCACCAATCTTCTCAGACTCACCAGTCTCTACCCCAGCCACATTTCCTACCAGAACAAATCTAGTTTCCAGATTTGCAGTAACCTCAGAGATTACTTCAGATGTAACTTTAGGACCATATGTTACCTGCTCTTTTTAAGATAAAATAGTTTCTTCCCTCTCAGTTGCAGATTTTAAAAAGTCTTCAGATTTTTGGGGTTCATCTCCCTGACTTGCCTTAAACTGCTCATTGATTTTCTTGATTTGTTCTTTTCCAGCAACAACCTTGCGAGCCAACATCCTGAACCTTCCTTTCTTAAAGGTGGGTGTGGTTGAAGGTGTGATGGATGGTGTGAGTGTTGTTTCCTTGGGTGGTGATGAAGGAATCTTTGAACGGTTTGCCATCGCTGTGTTTGGGTATGAGAGAAGATAAGTATTTGTGTGTTTGGAAGATGAGAGAAAATAGAGAGAATTTTTGATGACTTGAAAATTAAGAAGTGAAGAAACAACTAAGGCCTAATAAATTTAAAGAGCCAGAGTTTAATTGGGTAATATCTATATTTTCAGAAGTTTTGAAGTTCAGACGTCTCTTCAAACTGGGAGTCAGTTCGAAGAGACGTTGATGACTCTCCCAAGAATCTAGGCACATATTGCATTTTTGGAACTCTTTTGAATGAATAGGCTCATTTCATAATAGGATAAGCTCAAGGAGGGTAGGATTAAATTGGACTCTCCTCTTGATCATAATCCACATATACTTATTCCAAAATATGCAGAGTGGAGAATACGTACCAAGTAATCTTGATGAACCAGGTTCTTAACTGAGAAATCTCTTGTGTAAGTCAGAATTTTCTAAGAAAATAGAGATAATATCATTATAGATTAATGATTCATTTTAGCACATGGCACAAGAGTATACCGATGAAAGTATGATACTGAGCAAAATCTAATCTAATTATGTACAAAAATTCACAAATTTTCTAACCAATGTTTTTTTGAGTTAGAACTGGTTTCTTTTAGGTGATCTTAATCATTCCTAATTCTAACCTGTTCCTTTCAAAGTTATCTCTATTTAGAGCTTTTGTGAAGATGTCAGCTATTTGCTTGTCAGTAGCACATAATTCCACAGTGATCAAACCCTTTTCATAGTTATCCCTCAAGAAGCGATGCCTAATATCTATGTGCTTAGTTCCTTTGTGATGAACCAGGTTCTTGGTCATACTAATTGCACTGGTGTTATCACAAAAGATGGGATACATCCTACATCAATTCCAAAGTCCATTAATTATTGTTTGATCCACAACAAGTGAGCACAACATGAGGCAGCAACAACAAATTTAGCTTTAGTAGTAGATAAGGCCACATAATTTTGCTTTTTGGTGGCCCAAGACACAAGATATGACCAAAGAAAGTGTGCCATACCTGAGGTACTCTTTCTATCCACAAGAAAACCTGCATAATCAGCATTAGCATATCCCGCTAAGTTGAAATTACTGCCTTTTGGACACCATAAACAAAGGTTAGTGGTGCCTTTTAGGTATCTCAAGATTCTCTTGACAGCAGTCAAGTGAGATTCCTTTGGATTTTCCTGAAATCTAGCACAAAGGCCTATACTGAAAACAATGTCAGGTTTGCTAGCAGTGAGATACAACAAATAGCCAATCATTCCCCTATACAACTTTTGAGCAACAGATGAACCAGGTTCATCTACATCCAATTTTGTGGTAGTTGCTATAGGAGTGTCAATTTCTTTGGAATATTCCATTTAAAACCTTTAAAGAAACTCTTTCACATACTTCCGCTGATGGATCATAGTTCCATTTGAATTTTGTTTAAGTTGTAAGCCTAAAAAGAAATTAAGCTCACCCATCATACTCATTGCAAATTCACTCCCCATTAATTTAGCAAATTCTTTACTTAACTTATTAGTAGTTTCTCCAAAGATTATATCATTAACATATATCTGAAATACCAAGAGATCTTTACCCTTTTTTTCAAGAATAAAGTATTGTCGATTTTACCTCTTTTGTAGCCATGATCAAGCAAAAATTTTGATAATCTTTCATACCATGCTCTTGGAACCTGCTTGAGCCCGTAAGGTGCCTTGTCAAGCTTGTACACATGATCAGGACATTCCTTGCTTTCAAAGCCTGGAGGTTGCTTGACAAATACTTTTTCCTTTAGATAGCCATTGAGGAAGGCACTCTTGACATTCATCTGATGGAAAGTGAATTCCATATAAGTAGCAAAGGCTATAAGGAGTCTAATTACCTCCAATCTTGCAATTGGAGCAAAAGTCTCATCATAGTCCATGCCCTCCTCTTGCCTATATCCTTGAACCACCAATCTTGCCTTGTTCCTTTTAACTGTTCCATCTTCAACAAGTTTATTTCTAAAGACCCATTTTGTGCCAATTACTTATCTGTCCTTGGGTCTTGGTACCAGATGCCAAACTTGACTTCTCTCAAATTGGTTGAGTTCATCTTGCGTCGCATTCACCCAGTCTGCATCCTGCAAAGCTTCAGCAACATTTTTAGGTTTAATAAGAGATAAAAAATCATCAAAAGCACAAAGATTCTTCAACGAAGGTCTGGTTTTGATTCCAGAGGTTGGATCATAATTATGTTCTCAATGGGATGAGAAACTTTGATACTTGTAAGGTTTCACAACCAGCTGATTTCCCCTAGATGTTCCTTCAATGTTTTGTTGCTGAGGAACAGGGACATGGACAAGTTCCCTCGAGGTTTGAGGATCAGTTCCTCTTTGTCCAGTTCCCCCTGTCAAGTTGCCTTGGGTGGAAGGACCTGTTCCTTCCTTTGGTGCAGCTTCAGTCTGGGCTGTTGTTTCATTTGAGATTCTTACCAGCCTAATTGCTTCATCATCATGTTCTTGCCTCTCAGAAAGAATGTTAGTTTCATTAAAAACCACATGTACACTTTCTTCTACACACATAGTTCTTTTGTTATAAATCTTATAAGCTTTACTATCTGAAGAATTTCCCAAGAATACTCCCTTATCATTTCTAGGATCAAACTTACCTAGGGAATCTTTACCATTATTATGCACAGAGCACTTGCATCCAAATGGCCTAAAATGGGATATGTTTGGCTTTATACTTTTAAGTAACTTATAGAGAGTCTTCTAAACAAGAGGTTTAGTCATGCACCTATTTATGATGTAACATGTAGTGTTTACAGCTTTTTCCCGGAAACTATGGGGCGGCTTACTAGGAAGAAGCATAGTCCTAGCCATTTCTTCCAATGTCCTATTAATTTTTTCAACTACTCCATTTTGTTATGGAGTCCTAGGAGCAGAAAAATTATAATTTATGCCATGCTCATCACAAATTCAACAAATTTAGCATTCTCAAATTCAGTACCATGATCAGTCCTAATTGATGCAAGTTGATTACCTTGGCGTTTTTGAGCTTTTCTAACAAAAGAAGTGAACATTCCAAATGTTTCATCTTTAGATGTTAAAAACAATGTCCAAGTAAACCAAGAGTAATCATCAACAAGCACCATCACATATCTCTTACCACCTCTACTCAATATTCTCATTGGTCCACAAAGATCCATATGGACCGATTACATCATTTTGGTGGTGCTTACCACTTTCTTGCTTTTGAAAGAGGATCTTACCTGCTTCCCCCTTGCACAAGCCTCACAAACTTTATCTTCCTTGGACTTGATGTTAGGCAACCCTACCACCAAGTCCTTGGAGACTAGTTTGTTGAGTTGACTTAGACTGGCATGTCCAAGTCTCTTGTGTCAAAGGAGGGGATCATTATCTAACACACTTAAGCAAGTGAGTTCATTATCTGAAAGTGTGGACAGATCTACCACATATATGTTGTTCACTCTTTTTCCCTGCTATATTGTCAGTGGTAAGATTAATAACAAAGCATTTTGTAGAGGTGAATGCTACCATGTTACCTCTATCACACAATTGTGATACACTTATTAGACTGTACTTCAGTCCATCTATCAAGTAGACGTTCTTAATAGAGTGAAAACCAGTCTTACCTACCTTTCCAACCCCAATGATCTCACCTTTCTTCCCATTTCAAAAGGAGACATTACCTCCTTTAAGGTCTTCAAGTGAAAGAAACTGGTTCTTGCTTCTTGTCATATGCTTTGAGCAGCCATTATCCATGTACCATATTTGGCTGCTCCCTTTGACTTGGACCTGCAAAAGAGAAATCAAGGGTTAGTCTTAGGAACCCAAACTAGTTTGAGTCCCTTTCTATAGGCAAAAGGATGAATCATACTCTTTTTAGTCCAACTCGGTAGCCTATTCTTCCCTTGAACAAATTCTTAGTTCTTTTGACTTGCCTTCTCTTTTGCAGTGCATTCTCTTTAATAGTGCTGTTTTACAACGGTCTGTGCAAATCTTGTTCTTAGGAAATGTGAGGTACTTGCTATTGGGATCCCACTTAGGTACCAGTTTCCCAAAGCCAAGTCCTCTTCTGTTGCTACTATGGTGTTCGTTTAGCCATGAAAGTGCATCGGAGGACCTGTTCCATTTACAAGTTATGTCTAGCTCATGCTTAACCTTGCTTAGATCCTCCTTTAGGATTCTTACTTGCTCATCCCTTTTATGCAACTCATCTTTCAATTTTCCTACATTTTCATCTAGAGTGAGTTGTGTGTGATCAGTTATCTTTTTAACTGTTCCTAATTTCAGTTTTAGATTTTTAGATCTAAGCTCTAGAACAATTGAGTCAAGTGCATGAACCTGGTTCTTCAACATAGTATTTTCACTTACAGTTTCACTAACCCTAAGTTCCATGTTATTCCAATTAACCTTCAAACTCACACATTCTTTAGACAACTGTTCCTTTTCATTGTTTACATCATCAGATTCATCAATTAGTTCTAGAAGTAACTCAGATAACCTTTCTTTAGACAACAATTTAATCTTGTCTTTGAGATGAATTACACTTACCTCAGTTTCTTCATCAGATTCTCCAATGGCCATAAGTGCTTGTTCATCCTCATCATTATCATCTAAGCTTTCTCCCCAAGCTGCGATCATAGCCTTGGTTGATCCTTTGTTGTTGCTTTTATCGGGTTGAACCTGTTCCTTCTTCCTGTTCCTTTGTTCAGCTCTTTCCTTCTTCTATTCAATTTCCCATAAAGGACATTTCTTGATTTGGTGAGCAGTCTTTTCACCCTTGTAGTAGCTATCATTGTTTTGCTTCTCATGAGCTTTTGACTTGCTATAGTTTCCACTTCTTGAAAAGCCTTTTCCTCACCTCAGGTACTTCTTGAAGTCCTTGGTGATCATAGTCATTTCATCATCTTCTAGATGAGAACCTTCAGTGATTCTGAGTGCCAAGCTCATTTCCTTCTTAGGTACATCCAGTTTTATGGTTTGTCTTCTATGTTCATAGGCAATGAGATTTCCAATTAATTCATCCAGTGGGAGAGTGGCAATATTCTTTGATTCCTGAATGGCGGTGATTTTGCTCTCCTAAGTGATAGGCAAAACCCTACTCAGTATCTTCTCGTCTCTATCTTCTTCTGGAATAATCCTTCTAACAGACTTTATTTCATTTGTCAGTGTAGTGAACCTTGTGTATATCTCTTGAATGGGTTCTCCTTCCTTCATCGCAATGTTCTCATGTTGAGAATACAATAGAGTTCCTCTGGATCACTTCACCTGAGGTGTTCCTTCATGAGCCATTTGCAATGTGTTTCAAATTCGCTTAGCAGTGGTACAACTTTGGATTCTTCTATACTCATCTGGACCCAGTCCATAAACAAGCCATTTCTTGGTTTTAACATTCTTCTCCCATTTCTTCAAGTCCTCAGCAGTACAATCCGCTCTTGTCTTTGGCACCTCTACTCCTTCAGCATTTATCTTCAAGGTAGCTAGTGGACCATCAGTGACAATATCCCATAGCTCATAGTCCTCTCCTATAATGTGATCTCTCATCCTGTTTTTCCAATAAGAGTAGTATTGGCCATTAAAGAGTGATGGCCTAGCAGTGGATTGTCCTTCCCAGTTTCCAGGTGGTGCACTCATATTGATCTTCTCATAAGGTTTAAGCTTCTTCAAGGAGAACCTGCTCTGATACCAATTGATGTTTTATACTTCAATGCTACACAAGAGGAGGGGGCGTGATTTGTGTGATGTCTAATTTTCGCGTGCACTGATTATGGAAGGACCTGGTTCTTCTATGTGTTCCTTATACTACTGTTCCGAAAATAGTAAATGCGGAAAGTAAAGAACACAAGTATTTTTACATGGAGAACACCCGGCTCAAAAGGTGAAAAAAAACAACGACCTACTACTCAGTAGGATTTTTTCCAACACTTCATTAAATCACTGAGCCAAAACAGCATTTACAAAACTCTTTGTAAACCTAAAGATTACCTCTAATCCTGTTGTAGCAACCAACCTCTAATTGTTGTGAATACTTCCAGTTAACTCAACTTGAATACTCAGAGTACCTAATACAATTGCCTCTAGATAAAGCTGAAAGGTACAACTTGAAAGCACCTACTATAATTGAACTAGTGTAAAAGACAGACGCTTGGAATTTGTTCTTCTATCTGGTCGATGTAGCTTCAGGTTCGCACACTTGAATCACACAAGAATTGCTTGCAAAATATCTTGCTATTTTCTCTAAACTCACTTTCAACTTCAGCGTTTGTGCGTACTAGTAGAATGAGAACATCCTGAAATATATAGCGTTAGTAGAATAAGAAATAACTAGAGCTCTAATGCTATATTCTATCATGGTGGAAGAATTCTAGTTATCTTTAATTTCTAACTCCTTCTTTATCTAGGATAGAGTTCTCTCGAGTAAGGGGTCCTTCCTTATCACTTATGCAGCCTTTTCGATCAGGAGATATCAGATATAACAACTTGAACTTATCTCCTTCACGTGCATCCCTTATGCTCGAATTTGCTCGTGTCTATATGCACTGTGTCATGAGGTTTTCTTTTCTCTGAGAAATCTTTTAGTTTTGTGCTAAGAGTTTAGCTTAGAGAGTGTAGCTACAATTACATTGTTTATAGTAAGTGTAGCTTCAATTACATTAGTTCTTACTCCCTTGAGTACGTAAAAATTCTTGTCTTATTAACATTCTGCACCTATTCGTTATATGGATTAGAAGAACCAGTCCTAAGAATCTGGTTCTAGGTATAAATTAGTAAATTGCTGGTGATTATTATAATGTAAAGTTTTAATAGGTCATTATCTATTAATACACTATTTACACTGGTGTACCATCTCAACAAATTAAAGGTGGATCTAGGATTTAAATTTTATGCGTTCAATTTTTAAGATTTTTAGTATTGAACGCGTTATATCCTTAAAGTTATGGATTAATATCTATAATTTTATTGCGATTTCAATTTAATGAATTTTTACACACTCCGCGTTGAAAGTTATAGGTCTAATTGAACATATTGCTATATGGCCACATCCGCCCCTGCAGCTCAACATATGGACACAATTGTTCAAATTAGTTGTAAAGGTTAATAAAATTGTAATAACAACTCTCAGCTGAAAGAAAGATGGACAAGAAACACAAACATCTTCTCATTAAGAAACACACATCTTTGTTTCCACAAGAGACAAGCCTGCTGCATGGTTGCAGTTATTGAACAACAATACCTAATTCATAAACATGCATGCATGATTTATTGTAACGATGCATGCGTACGAACATTCTTCAATACTTGTTTCTCAAAGTACAGTAATAGTAATCTTGAGACCTTTAAGGCAGTCAGTGGCGACAGAAGAGATGTACTGACGAACTCCAGCTTTGTCCAGAGTGATAGTTGTATTCCCACTGGCATCCCTGTACAATATATTTGTTGGAACGCAAGATTTGTAGCCATCAATGTCCACTTGAACCACGTCGTGGAGCTTTGGGACGTATTTGAAAACTGCACAAAACAAGTTTCATTACATATTGCATAGTACAAAAAGTTTTCATACATGATTCAATCGACACTAAAGGAAAAAAAAAAAAAAAGACTTACCCACGACATCGCCAACGTTTAAGGTTAGGTCCAGATTCAGGGTAGCTTCCAGGCTCCAATCAATGTTTACGATGTCTGTGGCGAAGCTAGGGGCAGCAAGGCCCAGAATGAGGAACAAGCACATCAACTTTGTTGCAAAAGTTGCCATTTTCATTGAGGGAAATGTTTAGTAGATGATTGAGGAAACGTAGTGAGTGATGATGATTGTTTTGAAGGAGCAGGAGGCCTTTATATAGATAGATGTACGAAGGAGCTTCGGTTTGATTATACAACGTTATTTTACGAGCAATTCATCCCACTTGTAGAATTTTAAATTTCATCCACAGCCGCCCCACGTGGACCATTGACCTACATTTATGAACTCAAACACACGATTAATGATGTTAGCAAACCCTATAGCATTTAATGAGACTCTTTAGTACAAACAATTAATAATATTTCCTCCGGTCCATAATAAGTGACCAATTTGCTTTTTTATTTTAGTTTTAAATAAGTGTCTATTTATATAATCGAGAAAAAATTCAGTTTATTTTTTCAAAATTGCCCTTATATACGTATCTTTAAAAAGTCTTTTACTTCTCATATTAACTACGCTGCAACATTTAATTAAGGGTAATTTAGTCACACTAACTATTTTTGTCTAGAATTTTGTATTTCCTTAATGGGTGTGCCTAAGGCAAATACTTATTATGGACCCGAGAGAGTATTATTACGGTATTGTTGAATAATGATGTACACGTTTAAAAGTTGAGATAATTGTGAAAGAAAATAAATTTTACCCATAAGAGATTGAGGTGGAAGATATTTTCTTGGAAACTTTTTTTTTTTTTGACAATCCAACACCATGTATATTTCTTATGTTATATATAAAATATATCCGTAAAGAAATACTTTTTGTCCTACCAAACCCCAAAATTTTACAGTAAAATAACCTAAATAAAATTCATTTTATCCCAAGCGTTTTCTTCCAACTTTTTTCCGAACCCCCTACTTTCTTCTGTTTCAGGTGGTTTTCATTTAATATACAAAAGAAAAATATAATGGTAGAAGACCTTTTAAATTCCACAATCACAGCTTATTCGAAACATAAAATGGACCAAATAAAGTTTTCGGAATTCTAAATACAGGCTGCACAACATCCATGTCCAATATTGTTTTCCAAGTAGTCATGTTGCTTGTAGCGCTAGGTAAATAATTTATGCCTTTTTTTTTTTTGAAAGACTGAAATATCCTGGTTAGATGCACTATATATCGGAGAGACTTTTACATCTTTGAAACATGTATAATCAAGAAGGAGAGGAAATGAAATCTAGGACTTCCCAAGGATTTTAAAGTTCTCTCCATAGATTATGTCTAGTAGCACATTAATAATAAAAAAGTTACGCCAAGTTGCTGGAGAAATCAGGCACATGCCAAGGAATCTTGTGTTCATGTGTGTAACGATCTGATCGGTCGTTTTATTTTCTAGATCCCTGTTTTCTTAATTAAGACTCTTCTTATTTACTTTACTGTTTTATAACTTGTCGGGATGGTTAGTTCGGGTTTGGAAGGATTGGGGTTGAAATTGGAACACTTGTATCCTTAATATTGGCGTAAAATGGTTAAGTTTAACTTGAGTCAGCGTTTTGAGTAAACAACCTCGGAATCGGAATTTGAGGGTCCTAGTAGGTTCGTATATTTATTTTGGACATGGGCGTATGTTCTGATCGGGTTTTGGAAGACCTGGAAGGGTTTCGACGCTTAAAATTGGAAGTTGGCGCATTGAAAATTTTCAAGTTCTTTAAGTTTAATTTGAAGTAGGTTTTGGTGTTATCGAGGTTTGTGTGCGCTTCCGAGCATTTTGCACTTCGTAATGCATTAATAGACCATTTATGGGAGCATAATAGAGGTGGAAGTTGAATATTTATGTAACATTTAATCTGAATTTTACCATAATGTAATATGTATTTAATTATCTTGTATCTCAATGATTTCACTTTTATTTGAATTATCCGTTAATATATATAATCTATGATATTTGCTTACAAATTATATTATTAAAAATTTATGGTATAAAATAATTTTATATTAAATTATATGTGATGAATATGTAAAAAAGAAAAAAGATAGAATTTTTTTTATAGAAATAAGAAAATAAAATTTAAATAAAAATAATAATATAATATTGAAGAGCAAGAAGAATATAAAATGGAATATACTTTTTTGGAGTAAAAAATAGAATAATAGTTGGAGTAACTTTACTCAATTTTGAAGTTTACTGCATTTTAGAGAAGAAAATGAAGACAAGAATTGGAGATGACTTTAAAGAGATTGAAAATTACTTAGCGTTAGTAGCCAGGGACAAATATTTGGCCAAAAAAGAAATTGTATATAGGTGTAACACACACCATCTCGACTATGATCCTTAAGATCTACAGTAGCTTCTTTTAGCTGCTGAATTAATTTTGATAAGATTCCTATTCAGTTAAAATTTTCAATACAAAACCTGGTGTATGCAGTTAGACGATTTGTTAAGTAAAATTTGGAAGTTGCAGATATTTTTGCGGTTAAAGATCAAATTCGCGTTATCTTTATTATGTTTCTTCAACATCGTTACAAATCAACAAAAAGTTGATTTGAATAAAAACGTCCTTTGTTAATTCAACTGTTTGAAAGTTCCTCCCCTACAAATATTATATGTCAGTTATCTTCCTAGATATATCAAAAATGTGTTCCAAATCTTCTTCCGGGTAGCAAGACCAATGGAAGGTGTAAATTTTTGTGGAGAATATTGAATCCTTTATATTACTGTGTCCGTCCCAAACCTTTCAGGTTTCGAGATTCAAACAAATTATTTTTTTATCGAGACTTTTTCATATACTTTTTAAATATTTTAAATTGTTAATTATTATGTCTTATATTATTTTTTATATAATTTTTAAATATGCAAAATTTTATTTAAAAAATATAAATTTCTATGCCCGAATGGTCAAACTTGTTTCGAAATTTGAAAAATATCTTCTTTCTGGGACGGAGAGAATACTCATTTGAAATTTCAATTATTTCTTTTTCTTTATCAAATAAATCAATACATAAATAAAACGAAAACATGGAGGCAATTGTTCAAATTAGCTAAAATTCTACTAAAAATGTAAGAATGACTCTCAGCTGAAAGACAGATGAAGAACAAAAACAAACATATCAATCTTCTCATTGAGATAGGTCAAAAACTCGACGAACATTTTTCCCCCACAAGAGACGAGTCTGCTGCATGGTTGCAGCTTATTGACGACAATACTTAAATCAGTTTCCCTTTACTTGTGTAATCCCAAGAAGGAGAGGAAATGAAATCTAGGACTTCCCAAGGATTTTAAAGTTCTCTTCATAGATTATGTCTAGTAGCACATTAATAATAAAAAAGTTACGCCAAGTTGCTGGAGAAATCAGGCACATGCCAAGGAATCTTGTGTTCATGTGTAACGATCTGATCGGTCGTTTTACTTTCTAGATCACTATTTTCTTAATTAAGACTCTTCTTATTTACTTTACTGTTTTATGACTTTTGGAGATGGTTATCGGGTGTGGAAGGATTCGGGTTGAAATTGGAACATTTGTATCCTTAATATTGGCGTAAAATGGTTAAGTTTAACTTGAGTCAGCGTTTTGAGTAAATGACCTCGGAACCGGAATTTGAGGGTCCTAGTAGGTTCGTATTTTTATTTTGGACGTGGGCGTATGTTCTTATCGGGTTTTGGACGACCTGGAAGCGTTTTGGCCCTTAAAATTGGAAGTTGGTGCATTGAAAATTTTCAAGTTCTTTAAATTTCATTTGAAGTAGGTTTTGGTGTTATCGAGGTTTGTGTGGATTCCGAGCCTGGGAATAATTTCGTATAGTGATTTAGCTTTTTGAGTATCGAGGTATGTTTTTAGAAGTTTTTGAGCTTCATGATTTGATTCATGCATTTTGGAGTCCGATTTATGATTTTAGATGTTATTTCGGTGTTTCAATCACGTGGGTAAGTTCGTATGGTATTCTTAGACTTATGTGGACGTTTGGTGTGGAGCCCCCGAGGGCTCAAGTGAGTTTCAAACGCGTTCAAAGGGATGGAAGGACTTCAAATTTCTATTTTTTTGGTGGTGCCTCAGGAATCGCAAATGCGAGGTTTTGTTCGCATTTGCGAGGTTGTCTTCGCAATTGCGATGAAGCCTGGACAAGGCAGGACTCGCATTTGCGAGCTTTTCCTTCGCTTTTGCGACCAGCACCCCTTCGCATTTGCTAACTTCTTGGTCGGATTTGCGAACTTTTTGGTTGCATTTGCAAACTTCTTGGTCGCATTTGCGACCCTGTCAGAGAAGGCCAGCCTTTACATTTGCGATGGTTTTTATGCATTTGCGAACAAGATGTGGCAAATGCGACATCTGCGACTGGTGTATGAGCTTTTTATTACGGGACTCGGCTTTATTTTCCTCATTTCCCACTTGGTCTTAAGCGATTTTGAGAGCATTTTGTGGACGGATTCCATCAACATCAAGAGTTAAGTGATCCCTATCAATTCTTTTGCTAAATACGTGAATCATGGATAGATTTAACATGGAAAAGTGGTGAAATTAATGGGATTTTGAGGAAAACCTTGGGTTTTGGTAAACATGGGATTAACCACGAAAATGGTTATGGAATTAGGTAAAATTTATATATTTTAGTTCGTGAGATTATGGGTAATATTTATCTTCAAAAATGTACGGAATCCGGGCACGTGGGGCCGGAGGTAAATTTTAGGAATCTTCCAATTTGGGTTGGATAATTTCTCTAATAGTTAAATTATGAACTTGTGAGCGTATAATGATTAATTTATATAATATTTAGCTAGTTTCGGGTTGTGTGGTACCAAGTTGAGGCTTTAGAGCTGATTTGGGGATCGGAAGTGAGCTTGAGAACGAGGTAAGTCTCTTGCCTAACCTTGTAAGAGGGAACTCATCCCCTTAGGTGTATCTTGTTGTGTACTACTTGTGTAGGGAGCTACGTACACACTAGGTGACAAGAGTCCGTGTGTAGCTATATTCCATGAAATGTCTGAGTAGTCTTAAATCCACATCATGCTTTAGTTGTAGTGTTATTTTTGTTATGCATATTAATTGTCTTAAATAATGCTAACACTAGGGATTTTAAAGTTGAAAATTTCCAATTTAGATTTCTTATTTTTTGGAAGAATTGAGAAATACATAATAACTCTGAGAAATCCATGTCCACTCGCGTCGCAAGTACTTTCGTGAGCGAGGTAAACTTCTCTACTCTCACGGGAGCGGGCCGTTCGCCTCGGCAGTATAATAGATGCATCAAGGGTTCGTGCCATTCGGCCCTCGGAGTGCACACAGTATTTTAGATAATCGTGCGTGATAATGCTCGGAGCCCGATTACACTCGATATTATATTGTGACTTGGGAGTTTATAATTTATTTAATGACCGAAATTGATTTGGAACTAGTATGTGTTAGATGGAGATTTTGGAATTTACTATCAGTTAAAGGATCATTTATTCTCTCCTTGCCATTGTGTTATTTTTAATATTCACGTATTAAATGCCTATTTAGAATTCCTGTATTTTATTACTGGCCCACAGTAAGTGTTGATGTCGATCCCTCATCACTACTTCTTCGAGGTTATACTGGATACTTACTGGGTACATGTTGTTTATATACTCACGCTACACTTTTGCACTAATCGTGCAGGATCTTAGGCAGATGTATCTGGCAGTCATCCCGGCGCGCACCCCGTTACCCCGAGGCTTAGTGGTGAGCTGCTCTCTGAGGCTGTTCTGCAGCACCCGTAGTCTTTTTTGTTTTTGTATATGCTTTCCTTCTACTCTATTTCAGATAGTAGCTTAGTGTTTTGTATATTATACTAGTTGCTCATACATTTGTGACACCAGGTCTTAGAAACATGCTAGTAGACTTTATGGCCTTTGAGCATTTATTTCACTGCATTCGCTCTTTCATTAGTTTTTGCTTTACTTTATTAAATTTTCCATTTCTCACTTATTTAATAAATAAAAATCAACTACTCTGAAATTATTAAAAAGAATAAGTGCACGGCTAATTCACCGTTAGCTTTCCTAGCTGCGACGTTGGGCGCCATCACAGCCTATAAGAGAAATTTGGTCGTGACAACATAGTATCAGAGCACTAGGTTCACATTGGTCTCACAATTTATGAGCAAGCCTAATAGAGTCTTCCAGATCGGTACGGAGACCCGTACTTATCTTCTAGAGGCAATAGGGTGTTAGGAAACCACTCTTTCTGCATCTCCTATCGTGCAGTTGATATTGTGCTAAGTATCTTTCTTTTATTCTCCCAGAGATGGTGAGAACGTGCGCGACAGATCTACCTGACCGTGGAGGAGCTGCTCCCCCCTGTTGGTAGAGGGTGAGACAGAGGTCGAGGGAGGGCTCCAGCTCGTGGTAGAGGACGAGGGTGTCCTAGAGTTGCTCCAGTTGCCACTAGTGGATCCAGTCGAGGATCTTGTAATTGAGGGGCATGGCGAGGTGCCTGCAGCTGAGCCGACCCCAGTGGATTTCATGTCCGTGCCAGGATTCCAGGAGGTCTTGGTCGTATGCTACGGTTCATGGATTTTATGATTACGGATGGTTTATTTCCACCAGATCCAGCCACAACTCAGGCGGGAAATAGAGCATAGACTCCTACTGCTCAGGCTCCAGGGCATGCAACTTCCGTATATCAGACCCTAGGCGCACTACCCGTGGGCGGAGCTCAGCCAGCTGAAGCAACTATACGTGAGCCCAGACCAGCTGCGGCCGGCGAGCCGCATAAGCTTTTGGATAGATGGACCAGGCTACATCCTCTTGTCTTTGGAGGTGAGCGACATGAGGACCCCAGGACTTTATTAATCGTTGCAGGGACAAACTACACAACATGAGGATACTAAAGTCCTACGGGGTGGAGTTTACCACCTTTCAGCTGGAGGGCAGGGCCCGTAGATGGTGGAAGTCCTATCTTCTTGGTAGGCCAGAAGGTTCTCCTCCCTTGACTTGGGACCAGTTCACACGCCTCTTTTGAGATAGATATATTCCACGCTCTCAGAGGGAAGAGCCGCAGTTTCAATTCGAGCAGCTCCAGCAGGGTTGGATGTCGGCGACCGACTATGAGGCGAGATTCTGAGTTGTCTCGCCATGCACTTATGATACTTCCTACCGATGCAGAGCGTGTGGAGGTTTGTTGCGAGTTTGCACTCTGGTATCCAGGACACTATGGCTCGAGAGGTTGAGATGGGGTCTTCTTACGAGTTGGTTGTGGAGACAGCTCAGAGGATCGAGGGTGTTCGTCAGCGTAGCCGAGAGAAGACAACGAGGAACAAGCGATTTTAGTATTCTGGAGGGTTTAGTGGTGCTCCGTCTGTGGGCAAAGGTCAGTTTGTGAGGGGTCAGTCTAGCAGGCCCACATATATAGCCTCGCCACATTCTCGGGGTGCACTAGTGCGGCCCTATTTCAGCGCCATTCCAGAGAGCTCCTACCGTCCACCGGCTATTCAGGGTTCCTCCGGTGGGTATTCAGGCCATCGGGGTCAGATTCAGGTCAGCAGCCCACCATTCTGAGGGGTTGTTTCAACTGCAGGGATCCTGGCCACATAAAGATATTCTGCCCCAGACTTCGGGGCAAGGCAATATAGTAGGGTCATCAGCCTATGATTACAGCATCAGTTGTTGCACTAGTCATTCGGCCGCCCAGAGGCGGAGGCCAGTCAGGTGGCGCTCCACCTAGGTTCTATGCCTTTCCAGCCAGACCAAATGCAGTAGCCTTGGATGCCGTGATCGCAGGTACTATTTATGTCTGTGGTAGCGATGCTTTGGCACTATTTGGTCCGGGGTCTACATATTCATATGTTTCATCTCTGTTTGCTCATTTTCTTGGTGTCCTTCGCGAGTCCTAAGGTGCTCCCGTATATGTGTCCATACTAGTGGGCGATTCTATTGTTGTGGATCGGATCTTTCGGTCCTATATCGTGACTTTCTGTGGTTATGAGACTAGAGCGGATCTTCTGTTGCTTGATATGAGCGACTTTGAGGTCATCCTGGGCATGGATTAGTTGTCTCCATATCATGCCGTCCTTGATTGCCATGCCAAGACTGTTACCTTCGCGATGCTAGAGTTGCCTAGATTGGGTTCTCTCTTTTTTGAAGGCTCGACACATGGTCGAGAAAGGTTGTTTGGCTTATCTAGCTTATGTTCGGGATACTACTACAGAGACTCCAGTGATTGATTTAGTAACTGTGATCCAGGAGTTCTTCGATGTGTTTCCTTCTGATCTTCCAGACATGCTCCCAGATCGTGATATCGATTTCTGTATTGATTTGGCTCCAAGTACCCAGCCTATATCTATTCCACCATTTCGCATGGCTCCAAAAGAGTTGAAGGATTTGAAAGAACAGCCTGAGGAGTTGCTAGCAAAGGGGTTCGTCAGACCAAGTGTGTCGCCTTGGGGTGCACCATTGTTGTTTGTGAAGAAGAAATATGGGTTGATGCGGATGTGCATTGATTACCGCCAGTTGAACAAAGTTACCATTAAGATCAAGTACCCGTTGTCGTGTATTGATAATTTGTTTGACCAGTTGCAGGGTGCCAGGGTGTTCTCTAAGATCGACTTAAGGTCGGGGTATTATCAGCTGAAGATTCGTGATTAAGATGTTCAGAAGACGACTTTCCGTACTAGATATGACCATTATGAGTTTCTAGTAATTTTCTTCGGCTTGACTAACGCCCCATCAGTGTTTATGGATTTGATGAAGCGGGTGTTCAGGCCATATATTGACTCATTTGTCATTGTCTTCATTGATGACATATTGATCTACTCGTGTAGCATGGAGGAGCACGAGCAGCATTTGAGTGTGGTGCTTCAGACCTTGGGGGAACAAAAGTTATATGCTAAGTTCTCCAAGTGTGAGCTATGGTTAGATTCTGTGGCATTCTTGGGGCATGTTGTGTCAAGCGAGGGTATTAAGGTAGATCCTAGGAAGATCGAGGCTGTTCAGAGTTGGCCTCGTCCTACCACAACAACCGAGATCAAGAGCTTCTTGGGGTTAGCAGGTTATTATCGCCGGTATGTGAAGCGCTTCTCATCTATTACAGCACCTTTGACTAGATTGACCCGGAAGGGTGCTTCATTCCGATGGTCCAATGATTGCGAGGCAAGCTTTTAGAAGCTCAAGACCGCATTGACTTCAGCACCGGTGTTAGTGTTGCCTTCCGTTTCAGGGATGTATAATGTGTATTATGACGCTTTACGCGTTGGTTTGGGTTGTGTATTGATGCAGGAGGGGCGAGTTATTACTTATGCTTCACGTCAGCTAAAGCCCTACGAGAAGAATTACCCCGTGCATGATTTGGAGTTGGCCGCGATAGTTCATGCTCTTAAGGTCTGGAGGCATTATCATTATGGGGTGTCCTGTGAGGTTTACACCGATCATCATAGCTTGCAGCATTTTTTCAAGTAAAGGGATCTCAATTTGAGGCATTGCAGGTGGCTGGAGTTACTAAAAGATTATGATATTACAATCCTTTATCATCCGGGCAAGGCGAATGCAGTTGCAGATGCCTTGAGCAGAAAGGCGGAGAGTATGGATAGTTTGGCATTCATTTTAGCAGAGGAGAGGCCTTTGTCTTAGGACATTCAGTCTTTCGCTAACATACATGTGAGGTTGGATATTTCCGAGCCCAGTCGAGTTCTTGCATGCGTCATCGCCCAGTCTTCACTATTCGAGCAGATCAAGGCTCATCAGTATGACGACCCGCACTTGTTGGTTCTTAAAGAGACGGTACTACAGGGTGGTGCCAAGGATGTTACTATCGGTGAGGATGGTGTTCTGTGACTCCAGGCTCGTGTATGTGTTCCTAATGTTGATGGATTTAGGAAAATGATTCTAGAGGAGGCACAAAGTTCTCGTTATTCTATTCATCTAGGTGCTACGAAGATGTATCACGACCTGAGGCAGCATTATTAGTGGCGGCGAATGAATAAGGACATAGTTGAGTATGTAGTGAGGTGCCTAAATTTCTAGCAGGTTAAGCATGAGCATCAGAGGCCAGGTGGCCTACTCCAGCGGACGGTTATACCTGAGTGGAAATGGGAGTGCATTACTGTGGACTTCATTATTGGGTTGCCATGGACCTTGAGGAAGTTTGATGCAGTTTGCATCATTGTCGACAGGTTGACCAAGTCAGCACACTTCAGTTCGATTGTGATCAGGTATTCTTTAGAAGGATTGGCCCAGATTTACATTCAGGAGATTGTTCGGTTGCATGGTGTGCCTATTTCCATCATATCGGATAGAGGCCCTCAGTTTATTTCACAACTCTAGTGGGCAGTACAAAGTGAGTTGGGGACCCGGGTAGAGCTCGGCATAGCCTTTGATCCAAGGATCGACGGGCAGTCAGAGCGGATGGTTCAGATCTTGGAGGATATGCTCAGAGCATGTGTGATTGACTTCGAAAGGCAGTGGGAACGATTCTTGCCTTTGGCCGAGTTTACTTATAACAACAGTTATTAGTCCAGCATTGAGATGGCTCTATTTGAGGCTTTGTATGGTCGGCGATGTCGTTCACCCATCAGATGATTTGAGCCGGCGAGGCTAGGTTATATGATACTGATTTAGTGAAGGATGCCTTGGAGAAAGTGAAGTTGATTCAGGAGCGACTCCGCACAGCATAGTCCAGACAGAAGAGTTATGCAGATCAGAAGACGCGTGATTTATCATTTATGGTGGGTGAGAAGGTTCTCCTGAAAGTCTTGTCGATGAAGAAAATCATGAGGTTCAGGAAGAAGGGCAAGTTGAGCCCAAGGTTTATAGGTCCATTTGAGTTGTTGAGGCGAGTTGGGGAAGTTTCTTATGATCTTGCTTTGTCTCCCAATCTATCGGGAGTTCATCTGATTTTCCATGTGTCTATGCTCCGGAGGTATCATGCCGACAGGTCACATGTGTTAGATTACAGCGTGGTTCAGCTAGATGAGAGCCTGTGTTATGAGGAGGAGCATGTTGCCATTGTTGACAGGCAGGTTCACTAGTTGAGGTCCAAGAAGATATCTGCCATAAAGGTTCAGTGGAGGGGTCAACCAGTCGAGGAGGCAACTTGGGAGACCGAGGAGGATGTGGAGTAGATATCCACACTTATTTGGCACTCCAAGTACGATTCTAGACCTGTTCGAGGACGAACATTTGTTTAAGAGATGGAGAATGTAACGACCCGACCGGTCGTTTTACTTTCTAGATCCCTGTTCTCCTAATTAAGACTCCCCTTATATGCTTTTACTGTTTTATGATTTGCGGGTATAGTTAGTTCGGGTTTGGAAGGGTTCGAGTTGATATCTAAACACTTGGTTCCTTAATATTAGCTTAAAATGGTTAAGTTTGACTTGAGTCAACATTTTGAGTAAACGAACTCTGAACCGGAGTTGACGGTCCCAATAAGTTCATATGATGATTTTGGACTTGGGTGTATGTTTGGATCGGGTTTCGGACGACACGAGAGCGTTTCAGCGCTTAATATTGAAAGTCGGCGCATTGAAGGTTTTCAAGTTCTTTAAATTTGGTTTGAATTAGGTTTTGGTGTTGTTGAAGTGCGTTTAGGATTCCGAGCCTGGGAATAGTTTCGTATGGTGATTTAATACTTTCATGCAAAAATTGGCATTATTCAGAATTTATTTGATAGGACGCGGAAGCGTGGAAGTGTTTTTAGAAGTTTTTGAGTTTCATGATTTGACTCATGCGTTTTGTTGTCCGATTCATGATTTAAGATGTTATTTTGGTGTTTTGATTGCGCGGGCAAGTTCATATGATGTTTTTAGACTTGTGCGAACATTTGGTGTGGAGCCCCGAGGGCTCGGGTGAGTTTCGAACGCGTTCGGAGGGATGGAAGGACTTTAGTTTTTTGGTTTTTTGCTAGCGCCTCAGGTATCGCAAATGCGAAGTTTTGTTCGAATTTGCAAACCTCGCATTTGCGAGGTTGTCTTCGCAATTGCCATGAAGCCTGGACAAGGCATGACTCGCATTTGCGAGCTTTTCCTTTGCTTTTGCGAATAGCACCCCTTCGCATATTGCATTTGCGACCCTGTTAGAGAAGGTCTGCCTTCACATTTGCGATGATTTTGTCACATTTGGGACCCTGGATTTTGTGAACAAGATGTCGCAGATGCGACATCTGCGACTGGTGTAGGAGCTTTTTAGTAGGGGATATAGCTTTATTTATTCGCTGCTTGCCATTGTGTTATTTTTAAATTCACGTATTTCATGCCTATTTAGAATTTCTGTATTTTATTACTGGCTCATAGTAAGTGTCGATGTCGATCCTTCACTACTACTTGTTTGAGTTTAGATTGGATACTTACTGGGAATATATTATTTATGTACTCACGCTACACTTCTGCACTAATTGTGCAAGATTTGAGGCAGGTGCATCTGGCAGTCATCCTGACGCGCACCCCCGTTACCCCGAGGCTTAGTGGTGAGCTGCTCTCTGAGGCCGTTCTACAGCACCCGCAGTCTTTTTTTTTTTTTTTTGTATTTACTTTCTGTCTACTCTATTTCAGACATTAGCTTAGTGTTTTGTATATTCTACTAGTTGCTCATACACTTGCGACACCAGGTTTTGGAAACATGCTAGTAGACTTTATGGCTTTTAAGTATTTATTTCACTGCATTCACTCTTTCATTAGTTTTCGCTTTACTTTATTAAACTTTTGACTTCTCACTTATTTAATAAATAAAAATCAACTACTTTGAAATTATTAAAAAGAATAAATGCATGGCTAATTCACCGTTGATTTGCCTAGCGGCGACGTTGGGCGTCATCACGGCCTATAAGAGAAATTGGATCGTGACATTATGTCAAGTAGGACATCATAAATAAAAATATTATTTCGTGTTGGAGGAGTAATATCATTGACTTTATTTTGATTGGTAGAAAAATCTCTTTAAATTCTGCAAATTTGTCCTAAAGGAACGCAATAAATCTAAATACATTAGATAGCATGTAAATCATAAATAGAGGAATTATTGTTCTTTGTAGCGAAAGCGGAAGACGGATAAACCGCGGCTGGAATTACTAGTCGGTGGTGGTTATCACAGTGTATTGGATCAACCCCCTACACCACAGTCTAAACCCTAGTATAATTGTAGGAGAAGACTAAGTGTAGGATAAATATTTGTGTATTCTGTATTTTTAGTTGTACATTGTATGTGTACTTATATAGGGAATACTAGGGTTATAGTAATTACTAAAATTACTGGGTTTTACCCTAGTGGGCTCTAAGAGCATCCCTTATGGTTGGACTCTATTTCCTACATCTCCCACTTACACATAATGGAAGTGTTCATCTAGTCTGAGAAACATATTCTCATCTCATCTCCTCAATCATTCATATTGGGAAGTAGACCATGCAACCATCATAGTGTGAGAGCTAAGTGCTATACATCTTTAAGGAGTATATAGCCTCTTGTCGAGTGCAAACCTGCAGTATATCATAAAGTATGCAGTACCCTAGATCATATAAATCACATTTGATATAGTCTCAAAATCTCATATATCATTATTTCTTGTATTCACAACCAGAACTCATAAGTTATAATTGGTGCACCAGTGAATACAAATAAATGAGATTCCATCAATGATCTTTCTCTTCTCACGATTCCCTTAACATTAGTATGACTGCTTTTCTAGATATGTTCTGCTAGACCGAATCTATGTTCATGGTCTTTTGAAAACACACTAAGATAGATAACATCGCACCAAGTCTCAAGTATCTGATCGAAGTCTTTGAGGGTACAAAATCTTGATATATATGTGATATATACGATAGAATCCCACCCAGGGCGCCCGAGGCAGCGGAGGCTACTGGAATCAGCGCCACAGGCAGCGCCCGGTGCCACCTGTGGCGCCCGAGGCAGAAAGACGTTATAAAACGGGGGTTTTGGCCATTTTAACATATTTGGGGCTAGGGAGCTCGGATAGAAGCGTTTTTTGAGGCTATTTTCAAGGAAAACATTGAGGTAAGTGTTCTTTATCATAAATCCTTCATATATCATGATTCCATACTCATTTACATCATGAATCCATGAATTTATGGAAGAAAAATCAGATTTTTACCAAATCTTCCAAGAACGAAAATTTAAGATTTGAAAGCCAATCCGATGTCAGAATTTGATAATTTTTGTATGGGTGAACTCGTGGGGAGATAAGGAACCCGTTGATGTGAAAATTTCTGAACTTCGAAAAGTGGGCTCGGGGCTCGAGTTTTGCTAATTTCAGGATTTCTTAGTATTTTTGATTGTTTTCGCGTGGGCTTTGTTCCCTCAACATATTGTGACGTATTTGTTCTGAATTAGGATAGATTCGACGCACGTGAAAGCCAATTCAAAGGGCAAAGGCATCGCGGGCTAAGGATTTAGCCGGTTTGAGGTGAGTAATGATTGTAAATGATGCTTTGAGGGTTTGAAACCCCGGATTGCACATCGTAGTGCGATATTGAAGTAAGGCACACGCTCGATGATGAGCGTGGGGTCGTTTACTACTGGGGATTGTGACTTGGTCCGTCCCGAATGATGATTTTACTACCTATTTGATTGGAACTGATTTGATAATATAACGATTTGGGCTTCTAGCCATATTTGGGCTTCGTGCCGGTTATGTGAACCCTTCAGGGGTAATTTATCACTGTTTACTGAAATCATATTTTGGCTTCACGCCGGTTATATAAACCCTTCGGGGGTAATTGTTAATGATTTGAATCGTTATTTGAACTCAGTCTTGATAACTAAATGATGTTTTCAAATGATTTTGAAATGGATCGGGTGGCACGCCGCCACGGATATGTTGTAAATGGGATCGGGTGGCACGCCGCCACGAGATATGATATAGCGCTTGGGCCGTAAGCAGCCCCTCCCGGAGTCTGAACCACCCACAGTGAGCGCAGGGTACCCATTATGATAATTACAGTTGGTAACAATGACAACTGTAGGTTACAGTTGGTAACAATGACAACTGAGCGCAGGGTACCCATTATGATAATTACAGTTGGTAACAATGACAACTGTAGGTTATGGTTGGTAACAATGACAACCGGTAACCAGAGATAATACAGTTGGTAACAATGACAACTGTAGGCTACAGTTGGTAACAATGACAACTGGTAACCGGAGTTTGATAGATTTACAGTTGGTAACAATGACAACTGTGGGTTACAGTTGGTAACAATGACAACTGGTAACCGGAGTTTGAAAGATTTTACTGTTTTAAAAGATACTGAACCCAGGGATGTTACAGTTGGTAACAATGACAACTGGTAACCAGAGCTGGGGAATTTTTACTGTTTTTAAATGATATTGAGCCCGAGGGGCATGTATTCAAATGATATTATGCCCGAGGGGTGGTTGTAAAGTGCTTTCTTTTACTTCACGTTATTTACTTGAAATATGTACATGTTTTACCCGTTGAAAGGAGTTTCTACTTGATTTTACACTGGTTTACTATTTCATTGATGTTTCATTGCTTCATTATGGATTGCCTTATGCTTTATGTATTTTCTTACTTTCAGTCATTATTTATGTGTATTACTCACTGAGTTGGAAGTACTCACATTACTCCCTGCACCATGTGTGCAGATTCAGGTGTTAACGGTTCCGCTTCGAGGCATTGACTACTACTGCCAGGGCGGTGATTCGGAGGTTACGAGGTAGCTGTTGGCGTCCGCAGCCCCGTATCTCTTTTATTTTGTTGATTCCACTTTCTTCAAACAATTGTGCCAAAGATATTGTAATAGTTATTTTGTTATTAGGATTTCATTAGTGGCTCATGACTTAGTGACACCCCGATCTGAGGGCTGTAGTCGGGATGGCTTACCATATTTTCTCGCAAATTACTGTTACTTAACCGTACTTATATTATTTTTGTATTGTTAACTGTTTAAATGAGGTTTGCTTTAAATCGGCTGGCCTTGTCTTCATGAGAGGCGCAATCACGACCGGGTTGGGATTTTGGGTCGTGACAAAAGAAACTTGCATTGTTGAAAGAGATACTAGCATTATTGATGCATAGTTTGAATAAGTGGTAAGTTTAAAGATTTGCTTGTCTTATGATATCCTTTTGTTATTTATAATTAAAAATATTTTATTTAACTTGTGATCTTATCTTATTTTGTAGGTTCAACTAAGCCTCGTGGTCCTAAAATTTTGAAGCATGGTTATTTTCTGGATTTTAACAATCTCCTCGAGCAAAGCACCACCACCATCACCACCACCACCACCACCACCAAGCAGCAGCAGCAGCAGCAACAGGCAGTAGCAGCAGCAGACAGCAGCAAGCAGCTACTACTTAGTTGGATATGGGGTTTGAACTTTTATATTGCTCCATTCTCATATTATATTGCCTTATTTTGCTTATTGTAGATATTTGCGAGTCCAACATATGATTTCTTGGATACAAAATATGAGATTAAAGAAAGTGCAGTTGCTGCTCGAAATCTAGCATTTAGATCTCTAGTTAGAGGTGGTTATCTAGTGGCTACTACTTTCTTACCTACTTTATTACCTTTCTTGGGAGATTTCATGAGTCTTACTGGTGCTATCATTTCAATTCTGCTCACGTTTATTCTTCCAAATCATTTGTATCTTATTGCCATAAAAAAGCAATTGTCGTCGTTATAAAGGAGTTGGCATTTGCTTAATGTTGTCTTGTTTAGTGTCATATCTGCTGCTGCATTGGTAGCTGCATTTTGGATTATAGCAGTGGACTCAAAAACTTACCACGCGTTCGTTGATTTATAGTTTTTAAGTCATTATTTGGAGGGAATGTCCCTCATCTTATTCTACTGGCATAGTGGCATTCATATTATTTTCAACTTTCTCATTTCTTGGCCTTAGTGAGGTATTTGTACTGTATATTGGATGAATGATATTAAATAGATTTAAATTGATTTGGATGAAATGTGGAAAGGATATCTTGTTTTGAAATATATACTAGCATTGAACATATTGAGTCTACATCGGATATAAAAATCTTGAACCGTTAATAACCGAAAAACTAAACCGGAAATAACCGAACCGAACCTTGAAAAAACCGTACTGAACCGTAAAAACTTTGGTTTGGTTTGGTTATTAATATTACAAAACCGAAAACTAATAAATCGAACCGTACTTTCATACTAACCGATCGAACCGACCGACGCCTACCCCTACTTTGATGAGAAACTAATTCATCATCTGCTAAAATTCTCCCACTCGAATAAAGTGATCCTTGTACTTCTTGATCCATTATTCAAATAAGGTTTGGTCTTGACCTACCTCTCCCTTATTAGGGAACTCATCCTCTAAGAATGTGACATATTGTGATTCAAACGCAGTTACACTCGCACGGTCTTGCTGACCTATAAACACATAACCCTTTGAGGTTTCAGAGTATCTTATAAAGATACTTTTCTTTCCCCTCGGGCCCAATTTGTCATATTTGTGAGAGGAATTATGTGTATAGGCAGCAGAACCCCAAGGTCTTAATACACTCAGGTCGGGTTATCTTCCAGTTCATAACTCATATGAAGTAATTGTAACTGATTTTGCAAGCACTCGGTTAAGTACATAGGTGGCAGTAAGCAACGCATCATCCCGGTAACTAATTGGGAGGTTAGCTTGTGCCATCATTGACCTAACCATCTCTAGGAGCGTTCTGTTTCTTCTCTCCGTAACATCATCTTGTTCTGGAGTATTTGGGATAGTCAACTGATGAACTATTCCCTTTTCATCACATAAATTATTAAACTGGGTTGATAAGTATTCACGACCACGATCAGTTTGAAGAGCTTTTATCTTCTTGTCTAATTGATTTTCCACTAAGCTCATATAGCGTTTGAGGCAACTTATTGCTTCTGATTTGCGGGAAATTAAATAGACATAATTGAAACGGGTAAAGTCATCAATAAATGTGATGAAACAAATTGCTCCGTGCGTAGCTCTAACATTCATAACCCCATAGATATCCGAATGGACTAATTGCAAAGGATTTTCAGCTCTAGTCGTCTGACCAAAAGGTTTTCTTGCAGATTTTTCAGCTAGACAATTTTTATAAGCAGACAATTCCACATGTTCGATATTGGAAAGCAAACCTTGTTTTACTAACCTTTGAATTCTTTATTGGCCAATATGACCAAGTCTAGCATGCCATATGTTTACATTATTATCATATTTACGTGAAGAAACAAATATAGAAAAACTAGTATTATTATTAAATGAATCATAATCCAAATCGATAATAATTAAGTCACCGGTCACATAACCAAAATCAAATAAAGTTTAACCAAAAGCCAACTTGGCAGAATTGCATGGCAAAACAAGTCAAATCCTAGCTTAAGCAAAACTGAAACTGAAATAACGTTCCGGTGAATTGTTGGTGCAAATAGAACATCATGTAGTATCAAGTCTCGACCACCACGCAGGACTTACTTGCATGTACTGATCCCTTCAACAGCAACAAAATTTGAATTTTTAAATCCAAATTCAAAAATTCAACTAAACACGGGATAAAATAATTCTGCATTTAATCTCGAAATTATTATCCCTTATCCAACATATCAAACGACCCTAAGAGTAGGATTAAATTTTGAAGGTACTCTATAATATATACTTCTAATTAAATACTATAATATTATTGCGCTTTGCATTACTTTAGAAACGATGTGTGCGGATGGTAAACAAATTCTCTATAGATCTTAGATCTTGAGTTATTCTATGAAGAAGAAGAACAAGAAGAAGCAACTTCAGTAAGAAGCAGTTGAAGTGCTCCATCTAGCTAAACTTTAAATATATTATAAGAAATGGTTATAGCTTAAATCGCAGATCTAAAAGCGGCTACTAGACGCTATTTCTACAATTACAAAGACACAAAGTACACTTCGAAAGCCTCCTCTCGGGATTTTCTCACTGAGGCTCTGTCTTTACTAAATTTGTGGTAATCTTTGTTTTGAAGGATGCCATTTAACATGAAGAGTAATAGTATTTTTATTTTATTTTTGTGATGTGTTAGACTGTTAGTAATATGAATTTTATGGCTCTCACAATTTTCTTGAATATTTGGTAGTCGTTTTATCATTGAAATGATTATCGTACCATAGACAGAAGAAATTAAAATAAGGTCAAATCAAGTGTTGAATTGATTGTAGGATTGGTGACTCAAACATCTAATTAAAGGAATTAAGCCAATTAATGTGTCGATGTTATTATTGTTATATATCATTAGAAATGTCGATGTTATGCCAAAACGACTTTGCATTATTTCTACGTTATAAATAGCGAAAACAATGATGAAGTTGAGACGGAGAGTATGTTCTTTCATGGCGCTCTAAGAGAAATATTTTGAAGAAACATTGGTAGGATGTCTAATGTAAGCTACTATCAAATCAAGTTTAGCAATGTGACAAAATAGTTTTTAACAAGTTCAGTGCAATCGTTAGAACAAGATTAATAAGGTCATTTGCAGTAACTTACAGTAACAACATCCTTAAACTTCTCTCTTATACTACAATTAACAATGACGTTACTCTGTTACTAAGAATGAATGCATAAATATAAAAGCTTAATAATCCTATCCAGGAATTTAGACCGAAATCTTATACAAGAAAACGACATTTATACTTGTCATGGTCCAAAATTCAACTAGTCGTGATAGCACTTAATCTATCCACTAGATAAACCAAATGACATTCAACACAACTTAAATGAGAATAATAAGAGTAAATGAGTAAAATAACTAAATTTCTATACAAACAACCAAGGATTGGTAGTACAAATCATGAGCTTCTAAGACTAAGAATTTACAAAGCAGGTAAGAAATAAATACATCATTTGTTCCAATTATACATAAACGGATTTGCAAAATCTAAAGCGACCAAGGGCAAGTGGCAGCTAGAACTGTAATGCAGGTACATCTTCATTATCATCTCCCGTCATACGCATAAACATCAGCTCCAAGATCTGCACGCAAGGTGTATAAATGTAGTATGAGTACAACCTACCCCATGTACTCAATAAGTAACAAACCTAACCTCAGGTTGAAAGCAGTGACGAACTTGAAATGAGGTCAGTGTCCAACACCAATAGCCCATAATAACTCTAATAATATAATGAGAAAAGTAAAGGTAAATAGCTCAAGAGATATATGCTCGGCTTGTTCACACTTAGGGGAAAGTAGGCATATTTTTCAAGTACAATAATCAGATCCAAATCTTACTACTGAAAATCAACTAAACATGAATTTATCAAAAGAACTGTATTCCCATTTCACAACACCAGATAAGAATTTCCGTTTACCAATTAGTATGAGAAAAGTACATCTCTATGCCTATATGTCAATATACATGTCAATTATCAATTATCCTATACCGTCTAGCATGAGGAATATACATCTCTATGACTACATGTCAAATATACTTGTCAATTATCAAATGTCATATCACCATCTAGTATGAGAAAAATGCATCTCTATGCCTACATGTCAATTATACATGTCAAGTAAATAATCTCATAATGATACCATCAAGTACCATCACGCCTTTCTCAAATACACCACTCCATCACACACACAATCACTCAGCACTGTACGGGTGCCTGACTCAAAAGCCCCTCACCAAAGCACATGTATATAAATCATTGTGCTTGCAGTCACTGCTGGCCTGCTACGACGTGTAGCCCGATCCACATAATAATACTAAGTCAATAAGGCTTGTTGCGGCATGCAACTCGATCATCATCATCATCATCATCATCATAATAATAATAATAATAATAATAATAATAATAATAATAATAATAATAATAAAGCTTCATATTAACGATGCACTAGACCTAATTAAAATCAAGAGATTCTAAATATGAATAGTTAACTTATATTATGTAAATCTTTAGCTTGGTTCCAAGATGGTGGTACAGTCGTGCTATATAATACAGACTTCAGATTTGCCTTAGTGGCTACGTCTAGCGTCTGGTGATAAGGCCGTTTATTTTGAGTTGTTTAAGACCGTTGAGATACCAGTGAATCCTTCGGGATGTCCTAGACATATGGTCTAAAGTCACTACAGTACTTAGTTACTGACAGGCCCCTTGCTTGGGTAAAAAGTTTACCATACAGCTAATTATCTACATAATCATAAGGCTAAAGATTCATATCATAGAATCCCTTAATTTTGATTCTTGTCAACAAAGTAAGGATACAATTTTGATCAGTCTAGTGACTCCGTGCGGACTACCGCCAGCCGACAAGATCCTGGTCTTTATGAATAATAATAATAATAATAATAATAATAATAATAATAATAATAATAATAATAATAATAATAATAATAATAATAATAATAAAGAAGCCACTTGCTGCGGTGTGCAGTCCAATCCACATAACTCTCTCAAATGGCTCTCAGGCCCGCCTCAGTCATCAACCTCTCAAGTCTTACGGGTTCACAATCTCATATCACTTAGCCCAAACGGTACCACAAATGGAAGACAATAATGACATGTGATGTAACAACGAATAATAAATAGAGACTGAGATATGATATGAAAATGAAGAATCATGACTGAGTGTATAATTACAGTTAAATCAAATAGTCCAAAACAATAGAAATAGTCTCAATAGGTCTCAACCAAATAATCACATAGCCTAAATATGACTTCTAACATGAATCACAGCTCATATAATCAAAAAAGTAGGGAGAACACGGATATAACAAGTTATAACAGCAAAATAAGTCCGGTAATAGTCTAAAAGTCAACTCGGATCATGATTACCCCGGTGCACGCCCACACGTCCGTCACCTAGCATGTGCATCACCCCATCACATCACAAATAACATAGTTCCCAGAAATAATTACCCTCAAATCCACGTTTATAAATGTTATTTACCTCGAACAAGCCAAAGTCAATACCGAGCAAGTCAAAGAATACTCTAGAAATGTCATCCCACGCGAATCATCCTCCAAACGGCTCAAAACTAGCCAAAAGCAACTCAAACATATCAAATAATGCCAAAGGGAATAATTGCAAACGATAAAGGTCGAATCTTTAATCAATTACTCAAAGTCGACCAAAAGTTCACCCCGAGCCCTCACCTCAGAACCCGACAAAACTAATAAATTCTGATAACCCATTCAATTACAAGTCCAATCACACTAATTTTACTTAAATCCAACTCAGGGTCGATGCTCAAAACTCAAATATTAGGAGAGTTTATGCAAAAACCCACAATTTCTCTTTAAAAATCATAGATCAAATACCAAAATCGAAGATGAAATTATGGAATATAATTAAAACCAAGTCAAAAAATATATACTGATAAGTGGGAATTTTACCTGCTTATTAGCACCTTTTAGCTGTCTTTTTAGTCTGAAAGTATTGAAGTGTGTTCCCGAGACTAATGAAATTATGCAAAATTGCAGGGATGCTGGAAGTTTGGTCTCCCCAGATGAAATCCGACTCAAAAAGGACTGTTCCGAAGCACAAGGAAATAATGGGCGCAGAAGCACAAATGTGTGGTCCGCAGAAGAAATTGCGGACTGCAGAATTCCATCTGCGGCCGCACAACAAGAAGAAAAATGTTGCAGACCTTTCAGCAATGTGCGGAACACACATGAATTGTGCAGCCGCAGAACTGGGCTAGGAGTTAAAGATCAGAGAGAATGCAAAAAGACCAAGTCCAGGAGCCTTTGTGAATTGTGGACCGCACAAGAATTGTGCGCCTGCAGAACATGGCCTCGCAGCCACAGTACAGAAATGTGCAGCCGTAGAAGATTGCCTCGCGGCCACAGTTTAGAAATCTTCGGCTGCAGAACTCCACTTATTGCCAGCTGAAGAAATCTGACCGCACATGGAATTGTGCGGCTCACAGAACCTCCCGAGGGGCGTTTTCGCCCGAGATTTTTGGCCATGTATAAATAGATGACTTTCACAAAATTAGGTCAAGTTTTGAACACCTGAAGTTGTTGTAGCCGTTTTTCTTTACTACTTTAGGAAGTTTTATATTATTTTGGTGTATTTACATTAGATTTCATCATTTTAATATTCCATTATGAGTTTAATTAGCTTTTCTTCTTTATTTTCTTCAAAACCAATTATGAGTAGCTGGACTCTTATTAGGGTTATGACCCAACCCTAGTGTGTAAACCTTATGGGTATCTAATTTATTATTTTTTTATGATTGGATGTTTATTGTTTAGCTTAGTTCGTGCTTCAATTTTAGAATTAATGGTTACAAATATTGATTCATGCCTATTTGAGTTAGTCTCTACTTGAGAAAGAGGGACCTAGTCTAGGATAACTTAGCTAACAAGGAATTGGGTCAATTGAGAGATTAATTAACCCAATTAAAGGGTTCAACCTAGAGATAGTAATCACCCGACTTGAGCTCTTATCAACGATTTTGGTTGATACCCATTTGGACTTGAGAAAGCTAAATTAGGCAAAATCACTCTCTAACCGAGAGGTATTGAGAGGGTAACATAGAGTTGAGAGCTAAAATATGCCCCAATCAACAAAACAAGAATTAACATCTTTATCCCATTAGGCAAACATCTAGGTTATGATCACAGCCCTAGGCCTTAAAACTATTTGGAAAAACACCAAAAATACTGGTTCGCTTCTAGGTTCTTTTCTTGAATTTATAATTGCTAGAGTAAAATTTTAATTAGAAATCAAAACTTGTTGTGGAAGTGCAATTTAGCTATTCCTTTTGCTTTCGTCAAGTGTATACTCCTAAAACCCCTAGTAACTCCTTGTGGAAATTGACCCCGTCTCTTTTTGGGTGCTATTCTTCCAACGATCGTTTCCACTAACTATTGTGCGCGGATTGGACGTGCATCAATTTTTGGCGCTGTTGTTGGGGAGTTAAAACGGTGTTAGCTATACATTTGGGTGTGTTTTCGGAATATCTTCTTTTACTTTCGTGTTATTAACTTGTTTGAGAAATCGTAGGTACAACCATGGCGAACAATGAGCTCGGAAATTTGCCTTTGGAGATGTGGACGTCAAGGATGACCAAGTTGATGAGGTTCTCTTGAATCTCAAGCTAATAGAAGAGGTCGAGTGCATTATGACAATGACCCGCCCCACCCCCACCTCCACCACGAGCGGCTCCACACTGGGTGTTACCTAATGATGGATATGCCAGTGCAATTGTCCATCCCCTTATTAGGGCGGACAACTTTCAAAACACCAATGTAATGCTCACTTTGCTAGAGCAATGGGTTGCTTCACCGATGCTCCATACAAACATTTGAAGGGGTTTGTGGACACTTGTTGGGGGAGAAAACAAAAAAATATCTCCGAGGATGCATTGAGGCTAAGCCTTATTCCCTTCTCTCCACGGGGGAAAGATTTAGATTGGTTGGAACATTTGCCAAACCATTCCATTCACACTTGGGATGAGTTGGTAGAAAAGTTTATCGCTAAGTTCTTCTCTCCCGAGCATATGGCTACACTTCGAGATGAAATTTTGGCATTCAAGAAAAATCCCAATCAATAACTACACAAGATATAGGAGCGGTATGGAACAATAGTCAAGGAATGTCCCAACAACGATATAATAGAAAACATGATTCAACAAACCTTCTATCGTGGGATTAACACAACCAACCAATGTGTAGTGAATCATCTTGCCGATGGGAAACTTATGACTACGCCTTATGCGAAGGCGTGTGAGATTTTGGATAAAATGGCAAAAACATTATCGACATGGCAATCCCGGGCTAATGTTTCACAAGGTGATCCGAACGTGATCCACCGTCATAAAGAGTTGCATGACCATGGGCAAGCCACTGCCGAATTTACTACCACCATGAATCAAATAGCAAAGGCTCAACTTTTACAAGTGCAAAATCCTAAGCAAGTCAATGCCATGGAAGGGGTGAACATGATGGTAACCAAAAGGACCAAGGGTCCACAAGTACAAAATTGAGTGGAGAATTATGTGCAGGAGGATAGTGGTCTTGACCAAGATAACTCTTACAATGAACAAGACGATGAGATGCAATATGTGAACAACTTTCAACGGCAAAGAGACAACTTTCAAGGCCCAAACCAACAACAATGGTGACCTCAAAACAATCAAGGCAATTGGAATTCTAACAACCAAGGAAATTGGAGTGGTGGCAGAAATCAAGGGAATTCGCATACAACCATCAAAGAAATTGGAGTGGCCATAATCAAGGATATTGGGGAAGTAATAATCAAGGCGGCTGGAACAATAATACAGGCAACTGGGGTTGGGTTTTCAAAGGCCCCCAATGTATCAACAACCGAACAACCTGACGCCTTATCCTCCCACGGTCCAAGTTATTCAAACAATGAGATAGGGCGTATTGAGAATATGTTCAAGAAAATGATGGAAAAGAATGCCGATTCAGATGCCCAACTTGCCACGCATAACACATCGATCCACAACTTAGAAGTGCAAATGGGGCAAATCTCTTAAGCTCTAAATTCTCGTCCTAAGGGGGCACTACCAAGTGACACGATAGTAAAACCAAAGTGTGGAAACAACACGGGGCATGCCATGGCCGTTACAACAAGAAGTGGAAGAGGTGGGAACGCACCCTCCTCAAGTCTCAGGCAACTTGTGGATGATGAGCAAGTGGTACAAGAATAAGAGGGCCCGAATAATGTGGTTTAATCAAATGAAGAAGTTCAAATTGATATTGATTATAGTGTGAAAGAGACTCATGAGGAGGTGAACCCGTCTAGGGATCACATTATTGACATACCGGAGCCGGTAATGCAAAAGGCTAAGGTACCATTGCCTAAGCCTCCACCTCCATACCCTCAAAGACTTGCCAAGCAAAATGGTGAAAATCAATTCAAGAAGTTCATTCAAATGATGAAGAGTCTCTCAATCAATGTGCCATTAGTTGAAGCTTTGGAACAACTGCCCGGCTATGCCAAGTTTATGAAGGATCGCTTGATAAAGAAGCGGTCAATGAATTTTTATACCATCAAAGTCACTCGTCAAGTGAGTGCAATTGTGCACTCTATGCCTCCTATGTTGGAAGATCCTGGTGCTTTCACGATTCCTTGTACAATTGGAAGTGCCAAGTTTGCAAAAGCTCTTTGTAATCTTGGGGCAAGTATCAATGTGATGCCCTATTTGGTTTTCAAGACCTTGTGAATTGGGCAACCAACACCCACCTATATGTATTGCAAATGGCCGATCTTACTATGGAAAGACCTTTGGGAATGATTGAAGATGTCTTAGTTTGTGTTGATAAATTCATTCTTCCAGCGAATTTTGTCATTCTAGGTTGATGACTATGAGGTTCCAATTATTCTTGGGAGACCTTTCCTTGCTACGGGGAAGGCTCTTTGTGATATTGAAGCTGGAGAACTTACATTCCGGGTTGGTGATGAAAAAGTGGTTTTCCATGTGTGTAAGTCAATGCGGCAACCAAATAGCAATGAGGTGTGCTCTTTTGTTGATTTGGTGACTGATGTTATTGTTGACGAAACAAGGGCTATGATCAATGTGGGTGATATGTTGGAGACCATCTTGCTAAACTTTGATGATGACGAGATGGATGGCTTCATGGAATGTGTGAACTCTTTGCAAGGAATGGGGTCGTACAACTACGTACCCCGAAAATTGTCCTTAGATCTAGCAAATAGGATGACTCCGCCTACAAAGCTTTCTCTTGAAGAACCTCCTACCTCAGAGTTGAAGCCATTGCCTCCACATCTGTGGTATGAATTTCTTGGTCTACTTTACCGATTATTATATCCTCTTGTTTGACTAACGTGCAAGTACACTCCACTTTGGCGGTGCTACAAAAGAGGAAAAAGGCTATTGGGTGGACTTTTGTGGATATTCGGTGGATAAGTCCCGCATTTTTCATGCATAATATCAACTTGGAGGAAGGTTCCAAACCATCTATTGAACATCAAAGGAGACTCAATGAGGCTATGCAAGAAGTTGGCAATAAGTAGATTATCAAGTGGTTGGATGCCGAGGTTGTCTACCCCATCTCCGATGGTTCGTGGACTTCTCCGGTTCAATGTGTCCCAAAGAAGAGAGGGCATGATGGTGGTCACCAATGACAAGAATGAGTTGATTCCTACATGAATGGTGACCGGATGGAGGGTATGTATGGACTATCGCAAGCTCAACAAAGTCATGATGAAGGATCATTTTCCACTTCTTTTTTTAGATCAAATGCTTGATAGATTGGCCGGTCGTGCTTTCTATTGCTTTCTTGATGGGTATTCGGGCTACAACAAAATTCTTATTGCTCCGGAGGATCAAGAGAAAACAACCTTTACATGTCCATATGGCACATTCGCCGTCAAGCTGATGCCATTTGGTTTGTGCAATACAGCGGCGACTTTTCAAAGTTGTATGATGGCTATTTTCACGGACATGGTGGAGGACTACCTTGAAAATTTCATGGATTACTTCTTGGTGGTTGGAGATTCTTTTGATGATTGTCTTGCAAATTTGGATAAAGTTTTGGCAAAATGTGAAGAAACGAATTTGGTGCTCTATTGGGAGAAGTGTCATTTCATGGTCGAGGAAGGCATTGTCCTTGGCCACAAAATCTCAAAGAGTGGAATTGAATTTGACAAGGAAAAGATTGAGGTGATTTTTAAACTTCCACCACCAACTTCGGTAAAGGGTGTGCGGAGTTTCTTAGGCCACGTGGCTTCTACCGGCGCTTCATCAAAGATTTCTCTAAGGCGGTGAATTCGTTGTGCAAGCTTCTTGAGAAAGATGCTAAGTTCAAATTCAATGATGATTGCATGAGAGCTTTTGAATTGTTGAAGTTCAAGTTGACAACTACTCCCATCATCATCGCTCCAGATTGGAGTGTCCCTTTTCAACTCATGTGTGATGTAAGTGACGTATCGGTTGGGGCTGTTTTGGGGCAACGCATCAACAAGACTTTTCACCTGGTCATCTATGCTAGTAAGACCATGAAAAGTGCCCAAGTCAACTGCACCATTACGGAGAAAGAGCTTCTTTCCATTGTGTTTGCAATTGAGAAGTTCTGCTCGTACTTAATGGGTGAAAAGGTCATTGTCCACACGGATCATGCGGTGGTTCGTTATCTTATAAGCAAGAAGGAGGGGAGGCTGCATCATGATGGCCTTGAAATCAATGACTCCTTCCCTGATGAACAACTCTTGGCTATTTCAATGAAAGAGGTGTCATGGTTCGCGGATCTAGCAAATTTCCTTGTGTGTGGGATCTTTCCGGATGAGTTCTCTTCAAACCAAAGGAATAAGCTCAAACGAGATTGCCAAGATTATTATTGGGATGAATCGTACCTTTTCCGGATTTGTACGGATGGGGTGATTCAAAGATGTGTACAGGAAGAAGAGCAAGGTGAAATTCTTGGGGCTTGTCATTCTTCGCCGTATGGTGGTCGTCATGGGGGAGCGAGAACGGCGGCCAAAGTGCTAAGTTGCGGTTTCTATTTGCCCACTCTTTACAAGGATGCTAGTGAGCTAGTGAAAAGATGTGATGAATGTCAACAGGCTTGGGGAATCTCAAAGAAAAATGAAATGCCTCCCACTACCATTTTGGAGATAGATATTTTTGATGTGTGGGATATTGAATTCACGGGTCTTTTTGTGAGTTCTTGTGGAAACACCTACATTTTGGTTGCGGTGGATTATGTGTCCAAGTGGGTTGAGGTCGTTGCTTTATCCAATAATGAGGCCAGAAGTGTGGTGGCGTTCTTGAAGAAGAATATTTTCACAAGGTTTGGTACTCTGCGGTTAATTATAAGTGATGGGGGATCACATTCTTGCAACAAGGCTTTTGACACTTTGCTTAGCAAGTATGGTGTTACTCATAAGGTCACGAATCCCTATCATCCACAAGCTAGCGGTCAAGTGGAAGTCTCAACCGGAAGATAAAGAGTATTTTGTCCAAAACGGTGAATGCTAATTGGACGGACTGGTCCAAGAAGCTTGATAATGCACTATGGGCTTATCGGAAAACACCTATCGGAATGTCACCATACTGGTTGGTGTTCAGAAAAGCTTGTCATCTTCCAGTGGAACTTGAGAACAAGACCATGTGGGCTTTAAAGAAGTTGAATCTTGATTGGTATGTAGCCGCTAACTTGAGAGTTGCACACTTGAATGAATTGGATGAGTTCCGCTACCATGCTTATGCAAGTTCATCCTTGTACAAAGAAAAGATGAAATATCTTCATGAAAAATACATTTGGAACAAAGAGTTCAAAGTGGGCGATCTTGTATTGTTGTTTAACTCAAGGTTGAGGATGTTTCCCAGGAAGCTAAAGTCTAAATGGAGTAGTCCTTTTGAAATTATGGGTGTGACACCTTTTGGTGCATTGGACTTGAAGAACAAAAACAATAAATATTCCGAGTCAATGGTCACCGGGTGAAGCACTATTTGGAAAAGGTTGGAGATAGCCACGTCGTGGCGGTCATTCATTTCAATTGATGGTATTTTGCATCGTGTCGCGATGTTAAATCAGGTGCTTCTTGGGAGGCAACCCATGTTTCTTTTCCTTTAATTCTTTCGTAGTTAGGTGTTATTTTTGTGCTAATTTGATTTGAAGTATGCTACATGACTGAGTGTGACTTACAGGACCTGTGGACAAAAATTTGCCTAAGTGTTGAAAGAAGTGTGGACTGTAGTTGATTTATGCGGACTGCACAATTTGGAGTGTTCTAGCAAAAGAGCAACATGACCGCAAAATTATCTTGCGGACCGTACAAATGAAAAGTTAGAAATGTAAACTCTATAAAGTTTAGTCTATTAGAGAAAAGGTCGATGTGCGACCGCAAGAGGAAATCTGCGGCAGCAACAAGAAATCTGTGGTCGCACGCAGAATTTTGCGGACCGCAAATGGAGAACAAAAAACAAAGCCCCAGGTAACAGAGTGCGGACCGCACATGAAAATGTGCAGCCACACTCGACCTTCTTCCCCCTTTCATAGACCATAAAGTATAAATAGAAGGGCAGGGGCAAGGGTTACATTTTTTCACTCTCTGAGCACAAAAATAGCACTCTCCTGAAATTTCTTGGTGAATCTATCTGTCCACACACACAACATTTTTGTTCAGTCACTCATCACACTCATTTATCTGGTATGCTTCAATTTCTGTTAATCCTTTTCTTTTAATTTGAATATTTTTAGTCATTTTTAGGCCATTTGTCAGTAAAATTCAATTGTGTATCCATGTGGGGTAAATCTATAGTGGGTTAACTAATGCGTGCTCTATGGGAACCGGGTCAACATATTTTCATGCCTCTATGATGTTACCATGTCAAATTGTGCACAAAATTGCAAAACCTAGGATGACCTAACTAAATTGTTTAAAGTTTTTGAATTCTGCGGTCGCATCTGAAGTTGTGCGGTCCGCAGAAATTGATTCTAGGGCATCATAAGTGAAGAAGGGGTCTGCGGCCGCAAGGTAAAATGTGTGGACCGCAGAATTCCCATTGTGTCGATAGAATAGCCCTTTTACATTCATCAGAGAGTCAACACTTTGTGACTCAAATGTGTGGTCGCAATACTAATTGTGCAGATTGCAGAAATCATGTTGCAACTGCACATCAGCCAATTCTCTGTTATTGAAGAGTTGGCATATTTTGGGTTTCTGAGATGCGGCCGCAAGTGAAATTGTGCGGATTGCACTTCACTTTTGCGGCCGCCAAAACAAAAATGTGTGGTCCGCAAGGCCTCATCTGCGATCGCAAAAAAATTATGCGGACCGCAGATCCTTCTCCTGTAAGCAAGCTTTAACTGTGAACCTCACTGTGTTTTTTGGTGTATACTTGCATGTCTCCTATGTATGTTTGAACATTGAATTGTAACTAACAATCGCCTTTGCTTGAACCTTCTTGGGGTCGAGGAAAGAGTGCCTTACCCCTTGGCCAACAAAAGACAATTGCAAAGAAAGCTACAACCTGTAGGGGAGAGGTATAGATCTTTCTGACACGAGCTCATATGTCCCGTCCGGGGAGGCATCAGAGGGCAACTCGGCCTCTGTTCAGGAAAAGCCGGCTGTACAGTAATGCCACAAGGGAGGTACCAACTTAGGGACGAGCCCTCCTCATCTCATAGCACTTCGAAAGACTCGGAGAGTGCTAGTAAGGCTTCTTAGCCATCGGCCACATTTGTCTCTGAGGCACAAGTTACACCAGTTCAGGATATTCCTGATGATGGCAGAGGAAGAGATGCTACAGCTGTCGGCCTTAAAAGGTCGAAGAAGAAAGAGGTTTGGGAGGATCGATTAGTTAGCTTGGTTGCCTTCACTAGATTTCGTACATAGTGGCCAGTGAGGTCGCTAACTCTCGAGCGACAGTTTCTATTGAAAGATCTGGAGAAATACAACCCAACAGTGCTGAGACAGTTCAGGGAACATAAGGGTGGATGCGGTTCACTCAAAGTGTAGTGGACGCTAAAGAGTACCTGGTCTATGAATTCTATGCGAATGTAGCTCACATCAAAAAAGGGACAAAAGTGACCAAAGTACGGAACTAAAAGTGAGATTTGATCAACATATACTTAACACGTACTTGGGATTCGAAGATGTTGAGCCAAAGGAATATATGGAGAAGTATGCATTGGGAGACGCAGCCCGTCCTTGGTTAGCGAAGATTTTAGCAGCACCAGGGCCACCACCTCCATGGATTGCTGCTGGGGTTCCTATCCCCCAGAGCACCCTCAGTTTCGAGGCAAACGGGTGGCAAACCTTTGTCTACAACAGACTGGACCCGAGTAACAATGAGACTTACCTTCTAATTCCTCGAGCAGTTTTGGTTGCTTTTATTATGGCCGGGTACCCTATCAATGTGGGTGCCATGATTTCGGCCAACATCTCAGTGATTTCTCGGCAAGATGACTCATCCTATTCGTACCCCAACACTATTATAGAATATCTCACGGATGCAAGGGTAGAGCTGAGAGATTATGACACAAAGGTGAGGCCGAAGAAGCCTTTTACTTGGTATTCACTTATGGATGCGAACAATCCAAAGAAGAAAGTTCAGCCTCCTACCACCGCGGGCCAGTCTGATGAGACAGCTATGATAGCTGCTGAAGCAGCTGATGTCCATCCACTTCAGCCGAGCCTTCATCCAGTGCTGCAGCTATGCCTCTGCCATCATCCACAGCCCTTGCTGCAATTCCTTCCACAGCTCCCACCTCGGTGTTGAAGCCGTTGCCCATGTGTACTGTCCCACTCTCTGCGCTGCGAGTCTCCCAGACATTGGCGAGCCTCAACAACTGGATGCAGACAGTCACTCCAAAGATGTCTAACTTATCCAGTATTGTTGTAGAAAAGTCTTCTGTTCAGGCACCTCAGTTTCCCCCGACAGTTAAAGAGACATTGAAGAAGCTCCTTGAGAACCAGAACACTATTACGGCTACCTTAGTACTGCACGAGTCAGTGATCGAAGAGCTGGAAAAAGAAGTAAAGAAGATGAGTAAGTACCAGGCCAGCAAGAAATCAGCGAACAAGCTCTAGAGACAGGTGACTAGGCTGGCTACAGCCGGAGTCTTCCATTTGATATGTTGATTGATCATCACCAGTCAGGCCTAGATCCTACAGCACCAACAGCATCGGTGGCACCAGTTGGCCAGTCTGAGGAGCCAGACCTTGCTGCCGATACTATCGAGGCAGTGCGTTAGATGTTCACCAACCCAGCCACACCCAGAGTTGAGGATGATGAGATTCAGTTGGATGATCCTATGGGCGGTGACATAGGGAGTTTTCTTCACTATTTCCCCTTTTTTACTCTTGTTTGTTAAGCATTAAGGACAATGCTTATCTTTATTCGGGGGTGGAGTTTATTGATTATATTTGATACATTCTGAGATATTTGGCCTGTAATAACTTGATATTATTTTCTCTTTTCTTATTATGTATATACTCTCTCTTTCTCTCATTAAATATATTCATTCTACCTTCAGTAGTTTTTGCTTATTAGCTTCTTTGTTTTTGTTTCTTTATTAGTTCTTTGTTTGATTTAGTAGCTTCTCTTTATGTTTCTGTAAATAATAAGCCTTTTGTTTTCTTAATGCCATGGTTCTTTCTAAAGGTAGTTGTTGTGTGAACCGGGTGACTTGTCCCAATGATGGATGGCGTGACAACCTTTTTAAATCAATGAGATTTTTTTTTATGTTTAGGTAATAATAGTAGTAGTAATAAATAAAAAGACCTAATTAAGTCATGCTCAAAGAGTCAACCATGCTTCAATTGGTACCAACACACTTAATTACGTGCTTACGGTTAGAAACATGGTTTTTGAAATAAATAGTTGTAGTTAGTGACTTTTGTGACTCTTGTGTTGACTTTGGCAATCATCGAGTTTTTAATTGAATCATACTGATCTTTAAACATGAATGTGGTCTTTGTGGGCCCTCGACTCTGTCCTCTTTAACAATCCGGTTGCGTGAGGGGTGAGATGACTTGTTGCTGGTCCATATATCCGTGCGAAGGGTCCAGAACTTGCTCTGAATGTGTTTCAAGGCGAAATCCTAAGTTCTACTTGGTTTGAAAAGTTATAGTAGGCCCTCCTTGGCCCGTTTGAGTTTTCCATTACCAATCAATATCATTATCCCTAGTCAACCCCTTTGAGCCTCTAGCTTTTCTCATTTGATAATCATGTTACAAGTCTTTACCCTTTTTGTCGTGACTTTCTCTTGGCACCCGAGCTTTCCTTAACACTCTTGTGAAACAAATGGCTCAAAACGTAAGTTTGGGGGAGAGATGAGGAACTTGAAAAAGGTATCAAGCACAAAAAGAGAAAAGAAATTATCTCAATGAGAAGAGAAGGCAAGAAAAGAAAAGAACAAAAAGAAAAATGCAAAAAAAAATAAGTGGAAGGGTTGAATGGATTCAAAAACAGGTAATGATCCCAAACGTGGAGAAATCAAAAAGGGAGAAAAAGAATGGAATGATCAAGAAAGAGTGATGTTAAGTCTCTCTAGTCCCCAATGAAACAAAAGTGCCTCTAATAATTGGCAAAGTGCGAGCCGAGAAATGAAAGATGGAGTGCTTAAGGAAATGTATAACCACTCACCCATATTGCATCCGACCCTAATCCAAAAGCCTTCATTACATTCCTGAAGAAGTTCTACTTGATTTCAAGCCGAGTGAGCTTACATTAGTGGTGATATACATGAGGCGTAAGCCTATGGTATTTGAAGTTGTACTCGCGACATTCTCTTGAGAGAGATGAGTGAAAATTTCATAAATCTTTGGATTGATTGCTAAATTTCTTAAGTGAGCTAGGCAAATGGAAATTAGAGACAGAAGAGTTTGGAGTCCACCATAACGTACATCATAGAGCAAGAATCGTTGATGAGCAAAGTCAATTCTTGAAGCTCAAATGTCACATTAAAACTATATGTGCATGAATGTTTGAATTGTCACCTTGTTGATAATGCATGAATAGTATGGGTAATTATTGGTTCCAACAGATATGTGGATGGCTCATCTTTGACTCGTTGAAATGACCCTTAACTTTTGGAGGTGGAAACTAATTTATCTACTTGAGGACAAGCAAAGACTAAAGTTTGGGGGAATTGATAAGTGGGGATTTTGAATGCTTATTAGCACCTTTTAACTTTCGTTTTAATCCGAAAGTATTGAATTGTGTTCCCTGAACTAATGAAATTATTCAAAATTGAAGAAATGCTGGAAGTTTGGTCTCCCGAAATAAAATCCGACTCAAAAACGAGTGTTCCGAAGCACAAGGCAATAAAGGGCGCAGTCCGTAAAAGTAATTTTGTGGCCGCAAAAGAAATTGCAGACCACAAGAATTCCATTTGCGGCCGCACAACAAGAAGAAAAATATAGCAGATCTTTCAGCAATGTGCAGAATGCACATGAATTGGGCGGCCGCAAAACTTGGCTAAGAGTCAAAGACCAGAGAGTATGCAAAAAGACCAAGTCCAGGAGCCTTTGTGAATTGCGGACCGCACAAGAATTGTGCAGCCGCAGAAGATGGCCTCGCAGCCGCAGTATAGAAATGTGCTGCCGCAGAAGATTGCCTCGCGGTCACAGTTTAGAAATGTGCAGCCACAGAACTCCACTTCTTTCCAGCTGAAGAAATTTGCGGCCCGCACATGGAACTGTGCGGCCGCAAAACCTGCCGAGGGGCATATTTATCCGAGATTTTTATCCCTGTATAAATAGACGAGTTTCACAAAATTAGGTCAAATTTTGAACACCTAAAGTTGATGTAGCCATTTTTCTTTACTACTTTAGAAAGTTTTACATTATTTTGGTGTATTTACATTAGATTTTATCATTTTAATCTTCCATTATGAGTTTAATTAGCTTTTCTTCTTTATTTTCTTCACAACCCATTATGAGTAGCTAGACTCTTACTAGGGTTGTGACCTAACCCTAGTGTGTAAACCTTATGGGTATCTAATTTAGTGCTTGTTTATGATTAGGTGTTGATTATTTAGCTTCATTCATGCTTCATTTTTGGAATTAATGGTTGCAAACATTGATTCATGCCTATTTGACTTAGTCTCTACTTGAGAAAGAGGGACCTAGTCTAGGATAACTTCACTAACAAGGAATCTGGTCAATTGAGAGATTGATTAACCCAATTAAAGGCTCAACCTAGAGATAGTAATAACCCGACTTGAGCTCTTATCAACGGTTTTGGTTGATATCCATCTGGACTTGAGAAAGCTAAATTGGGAAAAATCACTCTCTGATCGAGAGGTATTGAGAGGGTAACGCAGAATTGAGAGCTATAATACGCCCCAATTAATAAAACAAGCATTAACGCCTTTATCCCATTAGGCAAACACCTAGGTTATGGTTACAGCTCTAGGCCTTAATACTATTTGGAAAAACACCAAAAATACTAGTTCACTTCTAGTTTCTTTTGTTGAACTTATAATTGCTAGAGTAAAATTAGAATTAGAAATCAAAACTTGTTATGGAAGTGCAATTTATCTATTCCTTTCGCTTTTGTCAAAATACTGGTTCGCTTCTAGTTTCTTTTCTTGAACTTATAATTGCTAGAATAAAATTAGAATTAGAAATCAAAGCTTGTTATGGAAGTGCAATTTAGCTATTCCTTTCGCTTTTGTCAAGTGTATACTCCTAACACCCCTAGTAACTCCCTGTGGAAATTGACCCCGACTCTTGGTTGGTACTATTCTTCCAACGACTGTTTCCACTTACTATTGAGTGCGGATTGGACGTGGATCATATATCCAAATCCATGTGGTGAAAATCCTCTCCAAAATCACCCAAATCCAAGCTCCATAACTTAATATGTGATAAAATAACTCTAGGGTGCGAAATAGAGTACTTATATGTCTGCTCCAGGGATACCCTTCGCGATCGCGGGAATTCTTTTGCGATCGCGAAGCCCAAAATTCACAGCTCCAAAATTACTCTACGTGTTCGCGACATATACCACGCAAACACGATGCACTGCTCAGATAACACTACGCGAACGTGGCTGAGAACCTTGAGAACGTGAAGACAAAATCCTCCAGCTCGTAGCTTCCAGCTTAACTCTACGCGAACAGATTAAACTGAAGCGAACGTGATACTCAGGCCTCATTAAGCTACACGAACGCGATGAAATAAATCACCAAGCTCCCATAATACACAACGCGATTGCGTAGAAGAACCGAAACATCATAAATCAGTAGAACAGCAGCAGTGCATGCAAATTCGAAATGGTCATAAACCACCTGAAGCTCACCCGAGCCCCACGTGATCCTATTCGAACATTCCAATAAGTCCCAAAATATAATACTGACCTAATCGAGGCTTTAAATTACACATAACAACATTAAAACCATGAATCTTACCTAAAATCAACTCGGAATGACCTCAAATTTGCGCACGAGTTCCAAATCACATGACGAACCTTTCCAACTCCCGGGACCATAATCCGAACCCGATATCATCAAATTGCAAACTTTCTTCAATTAGCCCCAAACCCTTCTAGAAACATCCATGTGCAAATTCAGGCACACACCCAAGTCCAAAATTCACCATATGAGGCTATTGGAACCATCAAAATAATATTCCGAAGTCGTCAACACAAAAGTCAAACTCTGATGAATTTTTCCAACTTAAGTTTCCTAGTTGACAATTAGTCTTTCAAATTAATCCCAAATCACCCCAAAATCAAAATCGACGATACACACAAGTCATAATATATTATACGAAGTTACTCATGCCCTCTAACCACTGAGCGAAATGAAAATGCTCAAAATGATCGGTCGGGTCGTCACATTCTCCCCCACTTAAATATATATTCGTCCTCCAACGTGCCAAGGGTCATCCCAAAGCCATCAAATCACTATGTAACTCACCATGCACATGCGCATGGCTGATCCCACGTCACCCTAAACCATGTAAGCATGACACCACAACCTAACTGAAAATCTTTACTTTAATCTTAGTCCATAAATTTTAAAATCAAATCTCTAACATCTGGAATCTATTACAAGGCCTGAATCTCACATCCATACACTGTGTAAGTATGAACAAGCTGTGCCACGCAATAACCATAACCCAAGATGTAATCACATGATATACCACATAACTCAGATACTCATAGCAATAACTTCCCACCACCATAGTTGATCAATGACAAATTCAATACCAGTAACGAACTTCATATCAAATAAAACCTCGTTCTATCCCTTTATATGATGCAAATGATGAAAGAAACACATAGAAACTCATAACCACTCATCAGATCAACAAGTCATGGAGCTTTCTCTCGTTCGACAAAACCATTGCCAAATTTTGATCAGACTAAAAACACTATTCTTCAAAATATACGGTAATCAAATCTGATAGCACTTGTTCCAGGTCCAATAACCTCATATACAAGTTGTTTTACTAACATGCCACACCAATACCACCTAAAGCCATAAACCGTGCAACCCATGCACCAATAAGCAACAACTCAAATGTACCAAAAAATGAAAAAAAACTCAAATAAGAGAATCGTCCTACAAGCTCAACAGGTACCACCACGAGCACAATGCTATAAACACATCACACAGGGAGAACCAAGACACAAAATCAAACCAAATGATCATAGCAAACATAACGTCGCTGCAATGCGTGACCCCATCCAAACACCGGTCCACATGAAATAGCTCAGGCCATAATGCTCAAAATCAACAACCATACACAAATCAACAACAAGCGCACAACGTGTATGACCAAAACCATGGGGAAACGGATAACACAATATACCACCAACATAAAGGACCATGACCATGGCACAAGCAGCCATTCAACACTCCAATAACCATCTCACTCGGATTTTGCCACAAGGCACAAACAAAAACGCATCATGTGTGCAATAACCAGCCGATCACAACCCATCGTAGAATAGAAGAGTAACACATAGAATATATCAGAATAAGAACAAGCTCAAATTTAGCCGAATAACACATCCCCCAACAATAGCAGTGTTGAGTCAACAAATCTGACCTGGTGTGGAATACACATCCTCATCAGACCTACTAATAGGTCCCCAAATCAAGTTAGGTCATCCACAAATAGATAAATAACCCTTCAAAGTGCACAATAACCTAACTATAACGCATACTATTAGCTGTCTAACTTTGACCATACCTTCACCGGCTGCAACCAAGGAACATACCACCTCTGAACTCCAGGCTCCAAATCCCTAAAATACATGAATCACCATATCTGATCCCAACTCTAGCACTCGAATAACCAACACATCTTTCATACACAATCATCTTACAAAAAATACTTCTATAATTCTTCTGTACCACATAGAAAAATCTGAACTTTAGCAGTCGATCATCCAGGCAATTATCATAATACCAGTCAAGCATCCGTAAGTCAAAACATAGTGCGCCTTCTGAAATGCGCATCCTTCTCAGGTAATACCAAGTAGTACTAGCATTCATCTAAACATCTGAGACCGTCCCTACTGTCTAAAATTCATGGCCTTCCCATCAAAACGAAACCGCAACCTTTCACATGTAAACCTCAATCGCAAACGTTGCACCACATCTGTCATGTCATCGTATGAAAACACGTGAATCCCATTATCGACCCTGAGTCTCAAGCAAGATACATTCCCTGTAGGCTAGAAAAAAAACCTTTTACTTGATCCCATCCATGAGATAATCATAACACGCAACATGCTCCTCATGCCGATAGAAAATATCCATCTGAAGACGTGACAGAAATCAGCGAGAACTCTTTGAAACCCACTTGCACATAATCAAGCCATCAAAACTGAGTCTTTCTAACTCAACCAACTCACGCATGTTGCCAAACCCAATAGTACTGCCACAAAACACCGGTAAAGCCTCACCACATCATACGAACTAAATGATCTACTTGTATCCATTACCATGCTGACTCGAATCATTACCAAGCTGATCAATTTCCTTGAATTCTCCTCGACTTGCCTTCAAGTTAACACTTATTTTTGCCAGCACACTACGATCCTTAACCAAAGCTCACCACAAGAGATCCTAGCATGTAGTCACATCATCGTAAAGCCCATAAGCCGTGTATTCTCTCTTAAGCATCCCAAAATTCCATAACCAAAATGTCCATTCTAAAGAGACCTTCTGTGAGCTGAAGTCGTTTCCTTAATATCTCTGATAGTGAAATATAGAATCCATAATGATACAGAAATATCGCTAGTACAGACAACATCCAATGCAAATCTCAGATCTTAGCCATTTACAAGTCCGAAAATCCCTCAAATACCACGTATGATTCTTGAACCCATTTGAACCTTTTCGAGAGTCATCCACTCTGCTCTACTCTCAATTGTACTGCCAATACAAACCAAATGGCTTGTGCTTTATTGGCACACCAATACCCAAAGAAGTAACCCTACCTTAACGCAACCGAGTGACTCCCTTTTCATAGTACATTACATCCATCACGAACAACAAACCTAAACCATTCCAAGACTTCCATATATCCATAAAGTGTAAACATCATGCATCCAGAAATTTCCTTACCCGAGTCAAACTCAAAACCAACTTATTCAAGTCATAATTTATCCTCAAACATGCATTAGATCAAAACTAATACAACACATAACCATGCACTCTGACAATTGATAGAAGACTCCTCCACTTGGCTCGAAGCCATATGACATAATATCCGATATCCCACAATACCCTTATTCCAAAATTGCCATAATCATGCACTATAATTTCAACAAAATCCTTCATGAACCCACGTAGCACTAATCATAGAAATATGTTGAATCATCTGCTAAGCTCACATTCCTTCTTGTGATAGTCATTCCAGCCTCCTCAAGCGATCCAAACTCAGTTGTAACGCGTATAACCCACCCGTAAGAGAAAACTCTCCACATAAACATCATAGGAATACTCCCCCAAACTTAAGTTTTTGCTTGTACTCAAGCAAATAAAATAGTTCCCACCTCCACAAGTTAAGGACCATTCCAACCAATCACAAGTGAGCCATTCACAAATTTATTGGGACCAACAATTACCCACACTACTTTTGTATTATCAACAAGGCGACAAGTTAAATTTTTTATGCACATATAGTTCTAATGTGACACTTGAGCATCAAGAGTTGACTTTATTCATCAAGGAAGCTCGCTCTTTCATATAGGTCATTGTGGATCCCAAACTCCTTCTCCTCTACTCTCCATTTGCCTAGCTCACTTAAGAATTTTAGCACTCAATCCAAAGATTTTTGCAAGGTTCACTCATCTCTCTCAAGAGAATGTCGCAAGTATGGCTCAAGTACCATAGTCTTGCCCCTCATGTAGATCACCACTAATGTAAACTCACTCGGCTTGAAATCACGTAGGTCTTTTTTGGGATGTAATGAAGGCGTTTGGACCAAGGTTAGATACACTATGGTTGAGTGGGTTCACCTTTCCTTAAGAACTCCATATTCTCGGCTCATGCTTTGCCAATTCCTTGAAGCATTTTCTTTTCCTTGGGGAACTAGAGAGACTTAACATCACTCTTTCTTGATGGCATTTATTTTCTCCCTCTTTGATTTCTCCGTGCTTTGTATCATTACTTTTCTTTGAATCCCTTCAACTTTTCCACTTATTCACTTTCTTTTTGTATTTTTCTTTTTGTTCTTTCCTTTTCTTGCATTTCCGTCTCATCATTTTTTTTCTCTTTTTGTGCCTTGATACCTCTTTCAAGTTCCTCGTCTCTCCCCCAAACTTACATCTTTAGCCACTTGTTTCACAAGAGTGTTAAGGAAAGCTCGGGTGCCAAGAGAGGGTCACGACAAAATGGGTAAAGGCTTGTAACATAGTCATCAAATGAGAAAGGCTCGAGGCTCAAATGGGTTGACTAGGGATAACAACATTGGTAGGCAAAGGAAAAAATTAAGCGGGTCAAAGAAAGCCTACAATTACTTCTTAAGCCAAGCAAAACTTAAAATTTCGCCTTGAAAGACATTCGGGACAAGTTCTAGACCATTCGCGCGGGTACTTGGACTAGCAGCAAAAACACCTCATCCCTCACACAACTGGATTGTTAAAGAGGATAGAGTCAAGGGCCCACAACAATCATATTCAAGATTTAAAATCACTATTGTTCGACTAAACCACTCAATGATTGCCTAAGTTAACAGAAGAGTAACAAAGTCACTAACTAGTGCTATTTCTTTCAAAAACCTTGTTTCTAACCATAAGCACGTAGTTAAGTGTGTTGGTACCAAGTGAAGCATGTTTGACTCTTCAAGCATGACTTAATTAGGTCTTTTTATTTGTTACTACTACTATTATTACCTCAACTGCAAAAACAGACTCAATCCCTTAAGAAGGTTGTCACGCCATCCATCGTTGGGAAGAGTCACTCGGTTCACACAAAAACTACCTTTTGAAGGAACCGTGGCATTAAGAAAACCAAAGGCTTATTATCCAGTTAAATATAAAAAGAAGCTACTAAATCGAAAAGAGGCTACTAAATCGAAAAGAAGCTACTAATTTGAAAAAAAGTTACTAAATAGAAAAGAAGCTACTAAATTAAACCCTAACTAGTAAGAGAACCAAACATAAAAAAGCTACAAACAAAAGCTATTCAAAGCAATACGAATATACACAATGAGAGAAGATATATACATAATGAGAGAAGGGAAGAGAGAATATATACAGAGTACGGAAAAAGAAGAAAATATTGTCAGTTATTATAAACCAGTTGTTTGAGAATCATCAAATCATATCAAATAAACTCCACCCCTCCCCCCTCCCCCGATTAAAAATAAGCATTGTCCCCAATGCCTAACAAAATAAAACTAAAGAAAGGGTAAGAGTGAAGAAAACTCCCTATGGCTCCTTGGCCATCTCAGTATCCACAGCAGCATCACCACCCTCAGTCTCCTCCAACTGGATCTCATTGTCCTCAACTCTGGGAGTGACTGTGTTGGTGAACATCTAACGCACTACCTCAGTAGTGTCTACAGCAGAGTCTGGCTCCTCAGACTGGCCAACTGGTGTTGTAGGTGCTGTGGGATCTGGGCCTGGATGGTGTGGGTCAATCAACATATCAAATGGAATATCTCCAGCTACCGCAAGCTTGGTAACCTGTCTCTGGAGCTTGTCCACTGACTTCTTGGATGCCTAGGACTTTCTCATCTTTTTCACTTCCTTGCCTAGTTCTTCTATCACTGACCCATACTGCACCAATGTAGCCATAAGTGTTCTGGTTCTCCAGGAGCTTCTTCAATGTTTCTTCCACTGTTGGGGGCATCTGAGGTGCCGGAATGGAGGACTGTGTTGCAATAATACTTGATATGTCAGACAACTTTGCAGTAGCTGTCTGCATCCAGTTGTTGAGGCTCGCCAATGTCTGGGAGACTCGCAGCGCAAAGAGTGGGACAGTAGGCATCGGCACAGACCTCAAAGCCAAGGTGGAACCTGTAATAGGGGCTGTTGAAGGCACTGAGGCTGGAGGTGGAGGCATAGCTGCTGCACTAGCTGAAGGCTCAGATGAAGTGGATAGAATGTCAATCGCCTCTGCAGCTACCATCGATGGCTCATCAGACTGGCTTGTGGTGGTAGACGGCTGACCCTTTTTCTTAGGGTTTTGTGCATCCATCAATGAGTACCATGAGAAGGGCTTTTTCGCCCGCACCTTCCTATCAAAATCTCTCGGCTCCACCCTCGCATCCGTAAGATACTCAGTAATGGTGTTGAGATACGAATAGTATGTGCCAGCTTTCCTGGCGACCACAGAGATATTGGCCGACATCACGGCACCTACATTGATCGGGCACTCGACCATGACGGAGGCGACTAGAACTGCCCACGCGATCGGAAGATTTGTCTCATTCTAACACGGGTCTAGTCGGCTGCATACAAGGTCTGCCACCCCTTTGCCTCAAAGCTCAAAGTGTTTCTGTGAATAGCCACCCCTACTATGATCCATGGTGGTGGTGGCCTAGGAGCTGCTAGCATTTCAACTAGCCACGGGCAAGCTGCATCCCCAAGTGCCAACTTCTCCAAATACTCTGTGGGCTCGACATCATCAAACTCTAAGTAGGTGTTCAATGTGTGCTGGTCAAAATGCACCTTGAGGTTCCTCACTTTAGTTGCCTTTGTCCCTTTCTTAATATGTGCCACATTAGCGTAGAATTCCCGTACAAGGTATTCCTTTGCATCCACCACGCTCTGGGTGAACCACATCCATCCCTTGCGCTATCGGAACTGCCTCAAGACTGCAGGGTTATACTTTTCTAGACCTTTCAATTGTAATTATCGCTCAAGAGTGAGCGACCTCACCGGCCACCACCCACGGAAGCTAGGGAAGGTAGCCAAACTGATGAACCTATCCTCCCCCACCTCTTTCTTCTTCGACCGCTCAAGGCCGGTAATTGTAGTATCTCCCCCTCGGTCATCATCTAGGATGTCCTGAACTGAAGTCTCTAGTGCCTGGGGGGCAGGTGTAGTGGAAGGCTTTGAAGCCTGACTAACACTCTCCGAACCCTCGGAGGTGCTATGTGATGAAGAAGGCTCATCCTTGAGCTGATATCTCCTTGGTGACCTTGATTGGACAGCTGGCTGCTCATGTACAGAAACTGAGTTTCCCTCTGATGCTTCCGACGTGGAGCATAAGAGCTAGTCTCAGAAAGGTCTATACCTCTCCGTCTGCCAGCTGATGTCTTCTTTCTAACTTCAAGTTTTTGGGTACTAGGTGATGTGCCGGGTAATTTCGGCACATATTGATACTATTTGTTTAGAAATTACTTGTTCCACCTGTTAATTATCATGCTATTTACTTAGTTTTAGTGTAATTTCAGTATATGGATGGAAGAGAACCAGAAGCGTGAAGAGAAGTCCAAAAGCCGTCCAAAGGCAAGAAAAGAGATCAAGATTACCGCAGGTGCAATTCTGCGACCGCAAAGTAGATATGCGAGTCGCAGAATTCGCATTTAAATCGCAAAGGCAGACAGTACTTCAAGCCAAAGTTCAAGTAAGAATGGGGTCACAAATGCGACCGCAGAATGGAAATGCTAACCGCATCTTCATCGCAGACACGGACAGAGTTTGAGATGAAAACTAGAGGGGGATCGCGATCGCATTCTGCGATCGCAGAATCACTCTGCTTACCGCATTCTCAAATGCGATAAGAAGGAAAAGTTCTGATGCGATCTGCGATAAAGTGTGAAGACTTTGCGGACCGCATTCTTGTTCTGCGACAGGAATGCGATCGCAGACGGGTAACTAGGTCAGACGTTATTTCTCTCGCCTCGGTTTTTGGGCCTCTATAAATAGCTTTTCTAGGGTTGTGTGAAGGGGGACTTGTCAGAATTCAAAGTGCAAAAATACCGCTTTTGGTTATTTTCGAATTTAGAGAGATTTTTGGGTGATCAAAAGAGAGAAATCGATATTGTCGTAAGATGAATTCAATTATTCTTATTTGTTCTTCAGTTTTTAACATGTGTAGCTAAATACTAATGCTAAGGTTGTGAACCCTAGATGGGTGGAATGTTTTTGAAAGGTGGATATTGATTTCAATTTCGAATAAAACTTGATATTTATTTGTCTCTTGTTCTTAAGTTAATCGTTAGTGGTTGCAAACATTAACGAGTGCCAATTTACGCTATCATATCTTGGAAAAGTGAGATAGAGTTTGTAGAGATAAATAACAATAATCCAAGACTTTAACTCTTGTTTAACGAAATTACTTAGGAATAAGTAGATTTCAATTTGGCGAAAAATTAGGTGTTCTTAATTTTGACTCTTTAGTATTCGGGAGAATCATAAGAGGATACGTCATCTAAGTGTTGGGAAACATTGGATAACACGTTAACACGAACCAATTGCATATCAAGAACGGAAGTCAACATTAGTACCAATATATTCTACTACATTAGGGGGAACACAACCTTAGTATCTCAACTTCATATCTGTACTTTCAAATCATTTTCGAGCTGCAACTATTAGTTTACTTTACTTTACGTACTTAACATTAATTTACTCTATTCGGTTACTTGATCGAATTACGACTAAGTATAGTACTGCTTTAATCGGATAATTGTTTCACGCCTATTCCCCGTGGGATTCGACCCCAACCTCGTTGGGTTACTATATTTGACATCGATCGCTTACACTATTGTAAAGGTGTAATTTGAGCAGATCAAATTTTGGCGCCGTCCGGGGAATACGGTTTTGAAATTTCTGATTATTGTGTGCTTTACTATAAGTCTAATTCCATTTAATTGCACGTTGTTTGTTTTGGTGGTTGTAGAAAGGAAGATATGGCGGATCCTATAGATGATTTGGTGGGGGAGCAGGAAGAGAATCCGTTTGCCGACATCGAAGAGTATATTGAAGATACTAATGCTATAGTACCTCCAGCTATAGGTGCTGCTACGTTCAAAGTAGAACATGGGTTGATATTGATGCTGAAAGCTGAAGGATACTTCAGAAATTCTACTGATGACGATCCGACGCAGCACCTCAGGAACGTTTTGGGTGTTTGTGCGACGCACAAACAAAACAACGTCTCTGACGATGCATTAAGGCTCAGATGCTTTAAGTATTCGTTGGCTGGAGATGCGAGGAGATGGCTGCAAAACCTTCCTCCAAATTCCATCCGTTCATGGCCTGAGTTGGTCCGGGCTTTCTTGTCAAAGTGGTTTCCACAAAGCAAGAAATCAGAGCTCCGGGATAAAATATTTTTCTTCAAACAACTACCGGGTGAACAGCTGCACGAAGCATGGGAACGATTCAAGTTGTATTTGGTGAGGTCACCAAACCAGGGCTTTCCAGACTCCATTTTGCTGGAAAAGTTTTACATGGGTTTGGATCCTATGAACCAATCGATAGCGAAAAATGTTGCTGCTGGTTCTTTCATGGATAAGACTTTCGCTAGAGTCACTCAGATTCTGGACAAGATGGCTAAACATAATCAAGATTGGCATTCTGAGGACACTACAGGTGGCATTACAATTGGGTCCCCTTCCATGAACAATTTGATCAAAGAAAACCAAGAAAGGCACCAAGTGATTGCTGAACTTGCTACTAATGTCAATGTCCTGACAAAGTTATTCACTGAAAATCAGAAGAAAAAAATTAATGTAGTAGAGGATGTGATACCAACACACAGTGAAGAATATGAAGAGGCAAATTTTGTCAACAATACTCATGGTGGTTATCAAAGGCAGCCCTACTAGGGTCAAGCAGCACAAAATCATTGGAGACCAAACCCGCAAGGGCAAGGTTCCCAACAATGGCGGAGTGATCAAACTAGACCTAGTCAGGGTAATTGGAACAACAATAACCATTTTCCAAATCGGAGTTCCAATCCTTATGTTCCTCCGAAAGGGCACTATCCGAATCAGAGATCATCTAGTGAGTCTAAATTGGAAAGTATGCTCGAGAGGATAATACAAAACCAAGAGAAGTCAGACACCTCAATGAAGAATATGACTGAATTGGTTGGCTCCCACACAGCAGCTATCCAAAAGTTGGAATTGCAAATGAGGGATCTCTCTCGTGAGCAATATCCACCGCAAAAAGGAACGCATCCTAGCGACACGATTGCAAATCCTAAAGGAAGTGGAAGTGGTCCAACTGCTCACATCATGGCTGTCACAACTAGGAGTAGTAAGACATTACAGGGTAAAGATGCTTCTGAAGAGTTTCAGACGGAGGTTGGAAGTGAAATTGTTGCTGAAAGAAGTAATGTTGTTGAGGTAGGTAAAAATCCAGAAATTGGTGTGAACACAGAGGATATTCAGGAAGAGGTAAAGGATAAGGCAGAAGAAACACCAATCGTTCTTCCGCTGATTCCTAGACCCCCTCCACCATTTCCCCAGAGACTTACAAGGAGAGTTGACGATAGCAAATTTGAGAAGTTTTATGACATTCTCAAGCAGCTATCAGTCAATATACCTTTCTTGGAAGCTTTCCAAGAAATGCCGGGATTTGCCAAATACTTGAAGGACTTGATCACTAAAAAGAGAACCACCAGGAATGAAGTGGTCAACGTGACTCACAAAGTAAGCTCTATCATAGCAACAAACCCGATCCAGAAGAAGGAGGATCCAGGAGCTTTCACTATTCTGTGTACTATTGGAGTACGCGATTTTGCTAAGGCCTTGTGTGACAATGGAGCTAGTATAAATCTAATGCCTTTAGCCATTTACAAACAAGCCGGGCTAGGAATGCTAAGGCCGACAAGCATGAGATTGCAGATGGCTGACCGATCCATCAAGAGACCAGTGGGTATTGTGGATGATGTGATTGTCAAGGTTGGAAAATTTCAGATTCCAGCCGATTTTGTTATCCTTGATTGCGCAGTGGACAAGGAAATCCCCATTATTTTGGGAAGACCTTTCTTAGCTACAGGAAGAGCTCTTATGGACTCGGAACGTAATGAAATAAAATTCCGGGTAAATAATGAAGAAGTTACTTTTCAAGCTAGCAAGGGGATGAAGATGCCAGCCGAATATGAAAACATTTCATTAATCGGTATTATTGATGAAGTTGATGAAGCAGTGGATATAAAAATGGAAGAGCAATGTTTTGGTGAGGCCCTGGCGGCCATATTGGTGAATTTTGATGGAAACGACTTGGATGGGTTCATGGAGTCAGTAAATGCCTTAGAAGGCCGCGGTTCTTACTCATATACTCCACCAAAACTGTCACTAGACTTGGAGAATCGAGCTACGCCTCCAGCAAAGCTTTCCATTATTGAACCACCCCAATTAGAGCTCAAGCCACTTCCATCGCATTTGAGGTACAAATTTCTTGGTTCGAATAACACTTTACCGGTAATCGTGTCGTCTTTGTTGAATGATGTGCAGGTAGAGCAGTTGCTGAAAGTTCTTAGGGAACACAGACAGGAAATCGGATGGACGATAGCGGACATCCGAGGTATTCCAGCTGGAATTTGTGAGCACAAGATTCAACTTGAAGACGGAACAAAACCAAGTGTGGAGCACCAGAGAAGGCTGAATCCAGCAATGCAAGAAGTGGTGAAGAAAGAGATCATAAAATGGCTGGATGCAGGAGTTGTTTACCCGATTGCCGATAGCTCGTGGGTGAGCCCAGCACAGTGTGTGCCAAAGAAAGGATGTATGACCGTGGTAACGAATGAAAAAAATGAGCTGATTCCAACACGAACCGTAACTGGATGGCGAGTATGCATGGATTACAGGAAGCTCAATAGTGCCACGTGCAAGGATCACTTTCCTATGCCTTTTATTGATCAAATGCTTGATCGGCTAGCTGGAAAGTCCTTTTACTGCTTCCTTGACGAATACTCCGGGTAAAATCAAATAAACATTGCTTTGGAAGATCAGGAGAAGACAACGTTCACCTGCCCGTATGGGACATTTGCCTTCAGTCGAATGCCCTTCGGCTTATGCAATGCTCCAGCTACATTCCAACGGTGCATGATGTCGATTTTTTCAGATATGGTGGAAGATTTCCTCGAAGTCTTTATGGATGATTTCTCGGTAGTTGGGGAAACATTTGATCAATGTTTGAAACATCTCAAGACAGTGTTGAAGCGATGTGAAGAAACAAACCTTGTATTAAATTGGGAAAAATGCCACTTTATGGTGGACGAAGGTATTGTTTTGGGGCACAAAATCTCTAGACATGGTATTGAGATGGATAAAGCAAAGATTGAGATCATCTCCAAGCTCCCTCCTCCCACATCAGTGAAAGGTGTCCATAGCTTCCTGGGGCATG
>MCJB01015109.1:7737-25679 GCA_002018475.1 Nicotiana obtusifolia
TATCAATTCAAATAGCGAGAAGCAAAACAATATATAGTTCATATCACGAGTAAAGAAATTATTGCCTTAAATGACATCTAGAAGTTAGAGGATATCTGTTTGATGCATTGCAACTTTCATGACTTAACAGATAATGCCAATAAATACTCAAAACAATGAGGCCACTTGTATAAAGATGTCCAGGATCGGAAGAACTTCTGCTTTAGACAAGCAAAGGAGGAATAAGAAGAAAAAGGTATATTTTTTCTCGGTGTCACCAAAAATACTGTACTTTGATCTGTTTGGTGTACCAACATGCCACAATACTATATTGAGCATTTTAGCAGGCTGTAATGCTTTGGATTCTGGTCTTTCTGTTTTCAACTTCTGATCTGATGAAGCTATTTTCATGTATTTGATAAAAAGTTTTGAGTTCTTTGTTCCTTTTGCACGCTTTGCAGGTTTATATATGATGGGCCACTGCATAATGCAGTTTATGGCACTCTCGTCTCTGAGTCTCATTTCATCAATATATAATCATTTTTTTCCTCCTTGTCTAGAAGTTTCCAACTAGTTTGGAATTGATGTATAGTAATAATTGTTGTTTCTGTTGTTTCTTAGCTAGTTTGCTTCAGGCACTTGCTATTTCTTTATCAGGATATTAAATAAACTGTGAAGGACCTATATATAAACCAAATGTTTAGGTGTTCATGTGGAGATTATACAGTCAGTTAGACAAGAGAAGTTGCTAGTTAGATTACTACTGCTAGGATTCTCACCCTGTATTGATGAACAGTGTGACAGAGAATCAATCGAGCGCGAAAGCGAAGGAATGTATCCCTGGAGCGCTATGCTTGTCAACAGCAAGAAAATGATACCACGGAAAGTAAAGTCTCAAAGATATAGCTCTAGTACTGAAGACGACGGACCATCATTTTCTAAAGGTAAATGCAACCGATGCAAGGAAGTAGGTGACACCAAATCATTTTCTAAAGGTAAATGCAACCGATGCAAGGAAGTAGGTGACACCAACTGAGAGCCATAAAGCTTCACTAACCTCAATGTAACGTCACTGTTTATTTCAACCATCGTGCCTTTTCTGTTGGTCCAACCATGGAAGGCAAAATATTAGTATCTTGTAACTCTAATTGTGATTTGTAGGCATAATGCAGTTCATATTCACTAGTTTTTATTATTTCCAGGTCCAATCCGTTAATTTATTGCTTATCTTCAGTCCATTAAGTGAACATCAGAGCTTCATAGTTGACCTACTGCAGTAGTAAGTTAAATCATGGTATATATCACCCAAAAAAAAGCAGGCAAGGTGCACCCACTATGTGCGGATCCGGGGAAGGGCCGGACCACAAGGGCCTATCATGTACACAGTCTTACCCTGTATTTCTGCTGCAGAGGCTATTTTCACGGCTCGAAACCGTGATCTCCGTTACGTGACAATAACTTTACCAGTTCCCTGCCCAATATATACACCAAGAATTAGTCAAATATAAAATGAGGAAGATTGTATGAGTATCATTGTTTGGTGGTAAATAAACAATTCCGACCTTAGCTCAGTTGGTAGAGCGGAGGACTGTAGTCGGTATAACCGCAGATAATCCTTAGGTCGCTGGTTCGAATCCGGCAGGTCGGATCTCATTTTTTTCATTTTTCCCTTAAATTTTTAAGCCCTCACTCCCTCTTCTCTGCCCTCCAGCCACACCAAAATTAGACATACTGAGAGGGAAAAACAGCAGCGTATCTTTAAAGTGCCATGCCACTTTCTGCCTTTTCCATTTGGGAGCAACGTAGGGACTTTCAATTAATTTGTTTTTACTAATAAAACAACCGGAAAAAGAGATGTGAAAATCCGAGTAGAGCCTAGTTCAGGCTTATCCTTTAAAAAGTTTAAGTTATTTATATACATAGTCAATTTAAAGAAATTATAATAAAGTTTATTGCAAATAATTTTTGAGTGATCAAATAGTTCAATTTTTTCTACACTAAATGTTAATGAGCCTAGCAATGACCGCTTGCTGGGCTTGTAACATGTTGAATATCATCCTGAGACTAATCTCATCTCCTTCGTCGTTTTGAGTTGTTGAATGGTATTCTCTTCAAACACTATTCGATGGGCCAGAAGTCCGTTCCACATCGATCGCCATTTGAGAATTAGCGTCGACTGGAACTTCATCACCGGGCGCCACATTGTTGTTTTCGCCCTGATGGTCAAACTCGCCATCGACGAACTGAGGTACAGATTGAGAGTGCGACATAATTGTATTATAACCTGAAATCAAAAAGATTATGCAAAGAACAAGCGTAAAATAGTTTGTGTGACAGAAAATTGTATCAAACGTTCACTATTATCCTTAGCCCCACAGTGGGCGCCAAACTGTTTATCCTTGGCTACGAATAGCAATTAAATTTGTACGTGATTTTAAGGATACGCGACTTGGTTTGATACAACTAAAGAATGAACTAAAATAGATATTAAATTCAGTGAATAAGGAAGAAAGCAAACCACAAGTATTGAGTAGCATTATTGTGATAGAATCCTCTAAAGCAATATATGAAGGAGATAGATTGAAAAAGTAAGTAGACTATGGCCTCGTGTATATTGATCATAGATTGTTCTGTCTCATTTACAATAGTGCTTCATGTTTATATAGGGAGGGAAAAGAATCCAATACAAAGTAAAAAACCTTCCTACAAGGTAAGATATCTATATAATTAATTGCTTCAACGTCTTTACTGATTTCAGCTGCGATTCCAGTCGAGATATTTATATGTCACAGGATTTCCAGTCCTTCAGTTACGCCAATCTAATAATTTTACCATAAGGTGTTTTGCCTTGATCGGCCTCGACGATCTCGTCTCGAGCGCTTTGACTTTGAGCTTTGTTACGATGGAATCCGGTCTTGGACTTCTCCTTTCGATGTCCCGATCTCGGCCTATCAAGTAACGACTTCATTCGACGCTGTTAGTCAAACTCCAAAACCGATATCCGCTATGCAAGCGACCGAATTCGACCCCATATAGTAATCTTTTCGTGGGGGTTATAATATATGAATTTTTGATTTTAGCTAAAGAGGGTGGAACCGCCGAAAACGAAGACCGAATGAGGGGGTCGTTGGGAAGATGATTTGCGGTGGGGTGGGGGGTTTTTGTTTGTCTTAAATTTTTTCTATTTCTTCAAAAGCCTTTTAAAAAAAATTATTTAAGTTAAATCCATGTATCTCCGTTCTATTCATTCACTTTGGAGTGTGAATTGTATGTATCTTTTATATTTGGCTGCCTATCAAATTTTGCGTGCTTGAAAAATAAGGACAACTTTAAGGGATTGTTGGTGTATTTAACCAATAATAAAACATGTTCTTATATATTTACCATTAGATTAAATGATATGAATTTTATGTCTTCAAAAGATGCTATTCGAAATTTATATACAATTAATCAGTGCATCTATTTATATATAACGAAATAATTTTTAAGTATATCTCTGATTATAGTGTCATGGATGGAGAAAACATTGTACTGCAACTTTTCCTATAAAGAAAAACTATATAAAGATCCTAAGCTTTTCAGTTTCAAGGTAAGTCCCTCAGTCCTTGCACTCTCTTTCGTGATCGCCGTATTCTTCTTCTTTTTTTTTTTTCCGTATGTTTTTTTAAGGTAGAATTTTATGGGATCTTGTTGCTGAATTTTGTTCCTAATATACTTTAATTTTCAGAGTTATATCGGGAAGACTGATCTGCTTACCTGGAATCTTAATTCAGTTCGCCGAAACTTGTACAAATTTGATTATTTTCTTGCAACTCTGCTGCACTTTGAATTGCTTTTTTTTTTTTCTATTAATTTATGGGATATTTTTCATGTAGTTTTTTCTCATGATTAAAACTTTTTAATGACTATAGTCCTTCACCGGGTGTCTATTATGTTTATTCGAGTCTTCGTGGATGTTTAGTAAACCCTTGCAATAGACCATATTAAGTATTTATGATATCCCAGTAATCTATGGGTTTGAATATAATTACATTGTTCTTGCAAGGTTAATCGATAAGAAGAAAACTTATGTATCGTTGTTCAGGTCAATTATTTATGCTTCTTCTTTTGTTTTCATTTTCAGTATAAGTCTGAGCCTGTTTAGCTGGAGATAGTGTAGAGGCGAGGATTTGAAGAATTTAAGCTAGGAAGTTTCGAAGGAGTGGGTTGCGGAAGATTTAATCGAAAATGAGTGACAACAATTTGTTGGATAAAGTCAGTGCCTTTGGGGAGCGGTTGAAGATTGGGGGCACGGAGGTTGGGCAAAAGATCACTGCTGGAATGACCTCGATGAGTTTCAAGATGAAGGAGCTTTCCGGTCATAAATTTGGAGAGTTTGCTTCTACACGGAAACGAAGACCTTCGAGAACAAATATTGGCCCGGGAAGAAAAAAGGGGAAAAAGTAAAGTTTAAGCGCATATGGCACGAGAGGGAAATCCAATTTCGGTAAGACTTGATCTAAATACAAGGCCCAAATCAGGCTGATAAGCTTGTCGAGGAAGCCACAGCTGAAACTCTGGATGAACCTGATTGGTCTATGAATCTTGAGCTTTGTGACATGATTAATCACGATAGAATCAATAGTGTTGAACTGATAAGGGGCTTGAAGAAAAGGATAATGCTTAAGAGCCCCAGGATTCAGTACTTAGGATTGGTGTTACTTGAAACTATTGCAAAGAATTGCGAGAAGGCGTTCTCAGAGATTGCAGCTGAGAGGGTTCTGGATGAGATGGTGAAGCTGATTGATGACCCTCAAACTGTTGTTAACAACCGGAACAAGGCCCTGGTGTTAATTGAAGCTTGGGGAGAATCATCGAGTGAGCTTCGCTATTTACCTGTGTATGAAGAGACTTACAAGGTATCATTATGATTTTCAGTTTCACATCCATTTCATAGAAAATTTAAGAATCAAATGTTTCAGTTGTCTCTATGTTTTTGTTGACTTGGCAAAGTAGATTATTAGCCTGGACCTTTCTCAAATATACATCACCAACCGTCAAAATAGTACATTTTAGACAAGGGCATTGTGAAAATACATGAATGATGTCAAAATGAATGATTCTTTCAGCAATGAAGAGTAGATACATGCTGTCTGATATTCATTTCTTCACATTCCTGTGTGATACCTCTGTCTTTTTGTTATCGTTTTAGAGTTTGAGATCTAGAGGGATACGCTTTCCTGGTCGTGACCATGAAAGTTTAGCTCCGATCTTCACTCCTCCAAGAACAGTATCAGCTTCAGAACCAGATGCTACTGTGGCACAGCAAATCCAACATGAAATTCCACGGGAGAATTTTTCAGCTGAACAGACAAAGGAGGCATTTGATGTGGCTAGAAACAGTGTAGAGCTTCTGACAACTGTTTTGTCCTCTTCACCTCAGCAAGATGCTCTGCAGGTACTTCTGTTTTATTCCCATCAACATGTTAATCTCAGGGTCTGAAGATATTGTCTTAATACATCCTCAGGGTGTCAGTGTGGACTACTATGTTGTGGGTACATTTGGGGTCTATTATTGACTTTTGTGGTTTCGTGAAGTAAATTAGAGGAAAAAATTGTGTTGAGAGGAGAAAATGCTGGCCTCATAGAACTCTTATGTATGTTAGGATGTAGACACCATTTAAGGCTGACCACAAAGGAAAGTTGGACTGCTTTTTGAGACAGAAGGAGAATCATACTATTGACTAAATCAGTCCAAGTTATATAATAGGCTCACATGAGTTGTGTAAGAGTTTTGAAAGAGGGTTATAAAGGTTTTGTGCTACTCCATCCATTACTTTAATGTGTGGATGCCAGTTTTTCTTTCACATCATATCACAGCCCGCTCCTCTAATGGTTTCCAAAGAAGTTTGATTTAAGATTTTTTGTTCGATGCTCATATTCTATTTTTCCTGATAACTGAGAAATCCTTGAAGGCCAGTGTGTATCACGGTTTGCTATTTTGTGGATAATGGACCCGCCCTTCTGCCATTCTCCAATTAAATACCAAGCTTTGTCTGCAGCAGGATTCGAATTCGAATCGTGATGTGTGCCTAACCCACACATCGCCCAAATGTGCTCTTATCACTAGAGTAAGACCATGGATGCTCATGTTCTTCAACAAATAAAAATATCTTTTTGATGTTAATAGTGCCAAATTTTTTAATATTTTGAAATGTGATCCTAAAATAGTTAGAGTAAACATATATTTTGAAGTTCAGACTCGTTCATCCTTGAGGGCTTTTGCTGTTCCTAGCCAAGCTTGAACTCAAATTTTGCAAAATTATATGAGTCGAGCTCAAGTTCAACTTAAAAATTCATTTAGATGTGTTTAATTCTTGTGTTGCTCTAGCCAAGCTTGAACATCTAAAACTGCAGGTTTATTATTTTCATCTTTTTGTTATATATAACATCTTTCTAGCTTCGTGATTTATGCATTTGTAAATCGTGCTGTCTAGGTCTGTGAAGCCTGTTTTCTATTATGAAATATCAAGGCTATCTGTATTCTAGTCCAAATGAGCTGGTTGGATTTGCAAAACTAATGGTAAAATTGTTGCCTAGTACAAATATGTACATGGCGATGCTGTTTTATGCAAAGAATTCACTTCTTAACCAATTATCTGAGCAACGATTTATGGATGGATTGCTGGTATAAAATTAGTCTTTGTAATGGATACAGCGGAGTTATATATCAGATCCCAGCCGATCTGTGATTGACATACAATTAATTGATTGAGATCAACATGAATTTAATATAGAAAAGAAAGCGAAGAAGAATATGAATGGATGATGGCGATGTATAAAGATTCTGAGTTGTGTTTGGAAGGAAAAATTGAACTACTGGAATAATGAAGATAAGACGTCAAATTTTTTTGGTTCCAAAACTTAAGAGGAGTCACAGTCACTTTAAGAAAAAAGAAAAAAAAACCTTAAAGAAATGTCATCCATTTAATGGATGGGAAAGGATTTACAGTATGTTAAAATTGTCAACTTATTGCAGCCATTAGCTGGTTTCTTGACATTGCAGTTGAGGATTTAAGTTTAGGTTTTCAATGCATCAGATTCTGTTTTAACAAGAAGTTTTGAATTTTGATGGTCTTACGACTAGCAGAGTTGAATCGTTGTTTGGGTTTCTCGTGCATCTTTTAGTAGTTGGTTATCGGAATGCAGTTGAGCACATTGTGCCCTCCACCCTAAGACTGAGTTTTGTTCTTTTCATTTAAAGCTTTCTTTTGCTATATTTGGTGCATTTGGTGTTGGAATTCTGCGGTGGAACTGAGTGTTGTTCTTTTCATTTAAAGCTTTCTTTTGCTATATTTGGTGCATTTGGTGTTGGAATTCTGCGGTGGAATTGTTGTTGCTTGTGTGATTTGATGAGGACCAATTCTTGATAGCGAGTGAGGAGATCAATTTAAAAATTTCAAGCTTCCATGTCAGGGCAGAGATTCCATTTGGGATTGGAATATGTGTCCGCAGTTTCTTGGTGAGCCTCTCTACCATCACAAGATAGGGATAAGGTCAACGTGCACATTACCCTCCTTAGATCCCACTTGTGGGATTACACTGGGTTTTTTGTTGTTGTTGTTGTTGTTGTTGTTGTTTGCACTTTCTTGGTTAATAGTGTTTGAGCTTAATCTTCTAGGTTAAAATAGCTAAATTTCAAAACCCACGGACTAATGCATGGATAGAATGATTTATCAAGTACTCCTTTAAGCAGGAAATTTTAACCTGTATAATGGTTTGCTAGATATTAGGAGGCTTAATGTGTACTTACAAAATGTACTTTTATAAGATGACATCTACATGGTGTAGCATTATATACTTTCTGATTTATCCCGAAACAAGGAAAAGAATCATCAAGTACTTTAACTGTGTTTTTTTGTGACCTTATATACTTAAAAGTTGTTTTGTAGTGACTATTGAATGTTACTCTGAACCTTCATTTGTATGCCACTGCTTATTGCTCTAAAGGTAGTGGCTGAAAAGGCAGTGCAAGTCCTAGGTAAAGGAGAACTTTTGTATCGTGGTGCATGGTTTGTCGCCCACTGTGCATGTTGTAAAATTGTTTGGTCAATTGTGGTTATCTTTTCTTTTCATTGTTTTCTTATTTTTTTCCTTCACATGGCTTTCTACGAAGGACATGGCTCTAGGTGCGTCAATAGTACTTGGCTGACACGTGGGTTCACATTTTTAGGTGGTAGAGATTATAATCTAGATGGTTTGCAATTGAGTATGGCAAGATGTAGTAAATAGTTAGTAATTAGTATATGTTTTTTTTTTTTTGTTTTGATGACCGTGGTGTCTGGGCCAGCTTGCACTATTCGGCTAATTCCATAGGGTACTTGCTACCTCCCACCACCTGTATATGTTTCTTTTATCATTGAGATATTATGTTCCTATCTTAATCCCTCCACCCTAAGTTGATTGTTCGGTTTATTTTACACTCTTGTGAGGGGACGAGTTGACTATGTTATTGTTTATGAGTTTATTTGTTATGCGATTACATGGAGCTCATACGCTTTGGTGTTTAAGGATCAGAATAAGAAAAAGCACCTTATTGAGAAGAGTAAAATGGGCCGTGTGACACATTTGGCGCAAAACAATTAGTGAGCCCAAGGTCTTTTTCTTAATGTAGATGTTTATCAACTGTATGACTTGGACGAATGCCAGTGTTGTTTGACAGTCTGGAAGTTCATAGCTATCCTTCCATCACGTTGTGCCAAAGTTTATGTTTGAGTGGACTGTTGTTGATGAGCTATTCTTAAACTTCCATCACTTAAAGTTTCTTAAAGTGCTATAGACTTGTGTGGACATTTTGAACTGCTGCATTTTAAATTAGTGATCTGAGTAAATGTTTAAGATATATAGATTAATCATAGGAGCTATCCTGCAAACCAGCAGAGACACTAGTCATGTCTCTATTCTCAAAATAGTGGCCATCAGCTGGATCTTTGTCAAGTTACTCATTAATGAAGTAGGCTAGATCTTTGTCAAGTAACTCATTAATGAAGTAGGCTAGATCTTTGTCAAGTAACTCATTAATGGGCTGTCCTGTGATCGTGAAGATGTGGTAGGCTAGATCTTTGTCAAGTAACTCATTAATGGGAGTTCCTTTTTTAAACCCCTTCTATTATTCTGTTTGGTCAGTGTCAGCATGTATATTTTTTCAATCTCCAATTCTGCTTTCACGTTTCTCACCCTTCCTTTAGGAATTGGGTGTAGTTTTACTGGTTCTTTTATTAGTTGAACCAGAGTTTGTCAAGGTTTTTATGGATTTCGATTATTTTGGGTAACTATTGGGCCAGATTTTGAAATATTTTCTGGTATATGTTTCATTGAAGGGGCTTCTCAGAAAAGGCCACTTTGTCACGCTGTTGCTGCATGATAGAGCAATCTCCTTACAGAAATTCGTGATTGAGGATTTAGCTCCTTGAATACTGGGGTCATATTCCTCTAATTTGTTGCCGACCTCTCTTATTGGTTTTTGCAGGATGACTTGACAGCTACGCTAGTACAACAGTGTCGCCAGTCCCTCAATACTGTTCAGAGAATCATCGAGACTGCTGGAGATAATGAAGCCCTCCTTTTTGAAGCCCTGAATATAAATGATGAAGTCCAAAAGGCCCTCTCGAAGTACGACGAATTAAAGAAACCTATGGTTGTCTCATCAGAGCCAGAACCTGCCATGATTCTGTTGGGAAAAATCGGGTAATTTTCCCACTACGACAACACAACTAGTGAAATGAACTAGTTCAAAAACAAATGAACTAGACAGAACACTAATACAAATACCCGACAAATAATATTGAATATTATACTACAACAGAAAAGAAATAAAGCGGAATAATAAAAGAGACAAAGAAAGAACACACCCGAAAATTTGTTAACGGAGTTCGGCCAATTTAGCCTAGTCTCCGAGCACCGCTCAAACAGCCTGCTTTTTATTAATGTGGGAGAAGAGAGTTTGTTGGGATGCTAACATTGAAGGAGGTGGAGTTAATTTATAATCTCCAAACCTCCTTCCCAAAACAAAACCCACCGATGTGGGATGAAAATAAGCCAAAAAAGTCAACAAATCTCCACCTTGGCTTAATTTCAAGTCCCACCAATACAAATCTTCTCAAACAAACATAAAAAAAAAACAATTTCGTGGTGCTTCAAATTTGCGCCTCCGGGCGCCAAACTTCAAATGTGCAAGACATTNAGTTTGTCAAGGTTTTTATGGATTTCGATTATTTTGGGTAACTATTGGGCCAGATTTTGAAATATTTTCTGGTATATGTTTCATTGAAGGGGCTTCTCAGAAAAGGCCACTTTGTCACGCTGTTGCTGCATGATAGAGCAATCTCCTTACAGAAATTCGTGATTGAGGATTTAGCTCCTTGAATACTGGGGTCATATTCCTCTAATTTGTTGCCGACCTCTCTTATTGGTTTTTGCAGGATGACTTGACAGCTACGCTAGTACAACAGTGTCGCCAGTCCCTCAATACTGTTCAGAGAATCATCGAGACTGCTGGAGATAATGAAGCCCTCCTTTTTGAAGCCCTGAATATAAATGATGAAGTCCAAAAGGCCCTCTCGAAGTACGACGAATTGAAGAGACCTATGGTTGTCTCATCAGAGCCAGAACCTGCCATGATTCCAGTTGCTGTGGAGCCCGATGAGTCGCCTCGTGCTGGAAAGGAAGATGCTCTGATCAGAAAACCAGCAGGCTCTCGGTCTGCAGTTCACGGAGGGAATGATGATATGATGGATGATCTTGATGAGATGATTTTTGGTAAAAAAGCGGGCGGCACATCTGAGTCAGGACATGACACAAAGAAGCAGCAATCACCAAAAGATGATCTCATCTCATTTTGAATTCCTTCCCGTGCATTTGACTTAATACTGGAATCCACAGGCTTTGGTGATGTTAATATCAGGCTTGTTCAATTTCTACCAACTCTTGTGCTCGTGATTGAACCTTCATAAATGGATGTAGAAACTTCGTCGATTTGTTCTCACATATACCTGAATTACTTAAAGTTTTAATGTTGGAACTTTTCGGATTAAACTGCTTGAAAAAGATATACCCTGCTTGTTTTTCATGGATATTGGATGATATTTGTTCTTGGTCTCGTGTCAGTGCTTTGAGACATGTCAGTAGTGGCTCCATTTCAGTTGTTCTAAGTGATGCTTACATGTCTGAACTTTCGTTTGAGAATTAAGATATTTTGGAGAATGTGGAAAAGGTCCAAATATACCTACGAGAAAATGTTTAAATATATCCTTCGTTATACTTTGGGTTCAAATGCACTTCCGCCGTAAGACTATTGGTTCAAATATAGGGACACTTCCGTGATTTGGGGTCTAATACAAATTTGCTTGAATTCAATATCTTAAGTCACTCAGGTTTGCACAACATGTGGATAAATAGTCTTTTCACACAATTCAATCTTCATCCGATCCATTATCCTGCCCCACCATTCTCTTTTTTTAGGTTACTGCCATCTCAAGAAAACTAGTACACTTTATTTTCAGTTGTATATTTAATTAAGAAATGAACTTTTTTGAACTTTACCTGTCACAAATTTTAGTGTTATGTCGTAGTGAATTGAAAGCTAGAGCAAAATTCTTTTGTTGTATTTAGTTGAATAGACGGAAACATGCATTAGTTAATCATGATTAAGTTAGATCAGTTTATTTGCAAACACATGTTATGTACCTATTGAATGGTGAAAATAAAATCTTATGAAAAAGAATTATACAGCAGAAACAAGATATAAAGAATTAAAAGTAAAAATAGATTTTTTTAATGTAAAAAAGAAAAAAAAAAAAAAAAGTGAGGACAGACCACAAATCAAGTGAACCGAAATTACAAAAGAAAAAGAGGAGCGATAGGGGGTTGGCAATTTACACTGGCAGATTGGTGAATGGGGACTAATTCTGTTATCAGTCTGCTATTTCCTATTTTTCTGGTTCCAAGTTCTAACATATATGCACTCCAAGGTGTTGAGCAGTGATTCAATTATCTAAATGGCCGGAAGACATTACAGTGCTGCTTCTGGAACCTTCAAACCCAGATCTCCGATACTGCTTTTCCTCCTCGCATTTCTCGCTCTTACTCTTCTCTTCTACATCTTCTCCAGCTTCTCCTCTTCTTCCCCGTCCCGCTATTCCTCCCGAAACCCTAACTCCGAGATCGATTACTCCTTTGTAGCTTCGCTCGAGAAATTCCTAACCAAATCTACGCGATCCCCGACGGCCCGTGACGATACAGTTTCAGGAACAACGTCAGCTGAGGATGCTAAGAACCTGGACAAATCCGCTTGGAAAAATGAGAATCAAAGGCTTTATGATGAACCATTTCACCCTGCTTTTTCGCCTCTCAAAGTATACGTATACGAAATGCCATCGAAATTCACTTATGACTTACTCTGGTTGTTTCATAATACGTATAGAGAGACTTCGAATCTCACCTCTAATGGTAGTCCTGTTCACCGCTTGATTGAACAGGTAATTTGGTAGTCTTCTTTTTAAGTATCATTTATTCTGTTAGTTACATTTGTTTAGCCCATTATGATGAAAGTTTCAATTTTTTGTGTAGCATTCAATTGATTACTGGTTATGGGCCGACTTAATAGCACCAGAATCAGAGAGGCTATTGAAGAATGTTGTTAGAGTACATAAGCAAGAGGAAGCTGACCTGTTCTACATTCCGTTTTTCACTACCATTAGCTTCTTCTTGATGGAGAAGCAGCAATGCAAGGCTCTTTATAGGGTGTGAGTGCGTCTCTTCTACAACGTTTTTCCAATTTCTTATTGATTCTTTACTATTTCTGTTTGAACTTAGAGTTTGAGTTATATGCACAAACGGTGTAAAAAATATTTACATAAGCTGAAAGGTAATTGTAGGTTATTATTTAATAAGCATTGATTGGTAACCTAGAATAAATGGTAAGTAACCTGCTATAATAAGTTAAATTGGTGTAAAAATCACATTACACGGTTATATAACTTAAATCCTGACATTCTCTTGCTCGGCTTAGTATTTTCTTTTCTTGCTGAATTTTTCTTAATGCTAGATTTTCCGTGATTAGGAGTAATTTAAGCTGCACTCAGTCTGTACAACTTTTGCTTTTGACTGAAGCACAATCCTGATTATATTTTGGGAATCAGTCTGGTCCAAGTTTCTAATACTGCAATCAAAGCTACATTTTCTTTGTTAATCTTATTTCATAGGCATACTAATTCTTTATTTGATGAAGCATACTAATTCTTCTACTGCATCGAGCTCTCAGTCCCATAAGCTAGTCTTAGGCGTTTACATTGTGTCCGTGACAATGCTCTGTTTGCAGACTTGGGGGAAAGGGGACAGAAAATTCTCCCGTTGGAAGGAAAACTTGTAAACTTGTCCTACAGTTGGTTAATTGACTTGGTTCTGAGTGGGGAACCTAGTATCAATGTGTATTTTAAATGATTGTTCCTTCTCCTTTTCCATTTACGATGCTTGAAACTTGTACCTACACAAATTTTTTGATATAGCCTATCATCATCAAATTTAAAAGAGTAAATGCTCGTTTTCTAGTTTCACATCCTTATGGTTGAACACCTGAACAAACATCTTAAACTTTTGATACTTTTTGTCTATTTAAATAGAACTTCGGATCTGTGACAGGATTAAAGACTTTTTTATGTTAGTGGAAGATGATGCTAGACTTTGTCTAGCCGTGGCATTGTCGTAAGTTAATATTTGTTATTACTTTTCTTAATTTAGGAAGCTTTGAAATGGGTTATGGATCAACCAGCTTGGAATAGATCTGAGGGAAGAGATCACATACTTCCAGTTCATCATCCTTGGTCTTTCAAATCTGTCCGCAAGTTTATGAAGAAAGCTATTTGGTTGCTCCCAGATATGGACTCAACAGGGAACTGGTTAGTATCTTCACTGCTAATTTCTACAACTATCGAAATTATTGCAGCTCTACGTCATCTACTGTGGCTACTTTGAACTTCAGGTACAAGCCTGGGCAAGTTTATCTCGAGAAAGACCTGATACTTCCTTATGTTGCCAATGTCGATCTATGTGATGCAAAATGTTTATCTGCATCAAAGAGATCTATGCTGCTATTTTTCCGGGGGAGACTTAAAAGAAATGCTGTAAGATTCACCTTGTATTAATCAGCAAGTTTTATTCAGTTTGTTTACCACTTCACATTAAGTTGATGTTACTGCTCATGTTCTAAGTTGGTTAAAGATGGAATTTTATGATGTTTTGGAAAATTTGGGGCTATCCTACGACAGTAAAATAGGTTCTAGGCTACCATGTTAACCTTTAATAACAAATATCCTGACAACTGCAGATTTCAGAATATTTGAGGACAGGGCAAGAAACGGTGGAAAAAGGACTTTCAAGCTAGTTGATGATGCAAACGTCTGTTCAATTGTGAAATCTAATAACAACTTATTTATTTCTTTCCATCTTAAGAGAAAATCTCGGTAGGAAATAGTTGCTAAATCGTGCTAGGAACCAGTTGCTTAATATTGCTAGGGCAGAACATGGACATTCAATCTTGCAACACCGTTCACTCTTTTGAGATTCCTATTATGAAATAAAGAACTGAAGTTTCTAGTGTAGTTGATGCTACCTTGTAACCTTCCAAAGTTATATATACACAGTACACGACATTCTTGATTATAAATGAATGAGACGGTGAAAGGAAATTTTTTTTCCATGCTATACAGCAGGAGGACGCCGAACTATCAATTACTTTGCAGTTGTGAACCAGATTAAAAACTTTTCTATTTTCCCTTGTTTTGTATACCATGATTATACTGTTAGGGTGCAGAATGTGATGCCCAACTATTGCCATGTTGTATGGAATGTTTATAACTAGATTTATTACTGCTGGGTTTAATTTTTTTTTTTTTTTTGGGGGGGATTGGTTTATAAGGTTTAATTTGTTACTGTAGTAGTTTCCATAGTTACAATTAGAAGCAATGGACTCTGAATCTGCTTTTCCTTAAGTATTTCATGCGCTATGTTTATTGTGTTATTCAGAATGAGTATTTTTCCACAGAGTGGTTAGAATTATGGTATGTTGTGGCTATTGATATCTTTCTTTTCAGGGTGGGAAGATACGTTCCAAACTTGTGGAAGAGCTCCATGGTGCGGATGGAGTACTCATTGAGGAGGGGACTGCTGGAGAAGGAGGAAAAGCAGCCGCACAGAGTGGCATGCGCAAGTAAGATTTAGACTGTCTGAGTGTATCTTTAAATTCTGGAAGTGAAGTTTGTTCATCAATTCAAACATTAATTTGTTCTGTTATATTTATTTCCTTGGATATACAGGAGTATATTTTGCCTAAGTCCAGCTGGTGACACCCCATCATCAGCCAGATTGTTTGATGCAATTGTCAGTGGCTGCATTCCTATCATAGTTAGCGATGAACTAGAGCTTCCTTTTGAGGGGATTCTTGATTACCGGAAGGTATTAGTTACTTTGGAACTCTTATTTCAATCTCTATCAATCTCTTGGAGAAGTGTTAAAAAGGTAAAATGTTTTTCAAAGCAAATAAGGCTATGGTAATGGCTCTCTTTTTAGAGGAGATTTTTCATCCAGACTTTTGCGAAGCCCCTAATACAAGGTTAAGATGATGAATCCTCTTAATTGGAAACCCATAATAGGAAGTGTTCCTAGTCAACAAAAGCTGCAGTATCAGTGGCCAGTTGTAATGTTGATGGTCTAAGAGGAAGTTACGTATCTCAATCTATAGTAGTTTTTGGTTGTCTACAAGGAAGTTACATCTATCAATGTGTACTAGTTTACTAGGGAGCGGCCCATTACTTTTCTAGCAACTACCTCTTCCTCGAGTGTTGTATGACACTCTTCCCTGAGTGTTGTATGACATGGATTTCTGTATTTGAATGTAATTGCACTAAAGCTGGAATTCATCCTTCTTTTCAATCGTAATTACCACCTCTTTACCCAACAAAGTTCCTCCCTTCTCAGAGTGAGCATGGAAGGGAAGAGATGAAGAAATGAAATTTCCTACTATGTATGAGGCTCTTACTCCTGTTTATCACTTTTTCTATGGCAGATTGCTCTGTTTGTCTCTTCTAGTGATGCTTTGCAACCAGGATGGCTTCTCTCATTTCTAAAAAGTGTTAGTGCACCTCAAATCAAAGATATGCAAGTGAACTTAGCTAAGGTACGGAGATTTTTAGGTTGAGACTATCGCTTAGAAGTAGCATTGTCTTTAATTTCATAGAATGGCTAGAAAAATAAATGCTTTTCCTTATGAATGCAGTACGCAAGGCATTTTGTTTATTCTCATCCAGCTCAGCCGCTAGGTCCTGAAGATTTAGTCTGGAGAATGGTTCGACATTTGCTTCTCTTTGGTTTGTTGTTATTTTTGTCTTCATTATTATGAAGTGCTGGTTTCCTTTTTTTATTTTTATTTTTGTGATGGTTGGATTTTTTTGTGCTAGCTAACTAAATTCTTTAAGGATTGCTTTCTATTCCTATCATGCCACTTTTTGAAAAAAAAATTCTATGGATCAAAGCTCAACTTTCTTTGAGCGAATTGCAAAGAAAACAGCTTATTCAGGTGAAGTAGGAGAAACACTTTGTATGATATAATCAAATGGATTTCTCTTGGCTGAAAGTCCCATAATTTTTTTGACATTCTTTTTGTTCATTGCAGTCATTTACTTGTGTTAAGATTTATAGAGTTGGTCATTGTTACTACTCATTATATTTCTTGTTGTACATTTTGATTCACTCGTGATGCTTCATTGCTAATACTTATCCATGCAATGGTGTATAATGATAAGTTGCTTCACTAGTCACTTTTCTTTTTGTGAACGGGCTATTATTTAGTATTTTCTTCTTCGTTTTTGGTTGGTTGGAGGGGAGTCTTCGTCTATTTTGTCTATGCCATCTGCGAGTTGCAGTATGAGAGGTAATAGAGTCCTGAATTTTGCTTTCTGTCATTTTCTGGTGATTCACCAGATGGCAGGTAAGCTGGTCAACATCAAGCTTCACACTAGAAGGTCACAGCGGGTGGTGAAAGGATCCAGAAGCGTGTGCACTTGTGAGTGCCGCCATCCCAATGTTACAAACCCAGGTCCATTGTCTTGATTGTAGATCACAGATGTATTTTTTTGTTTTCCTCGTATATTATTTTGCACGTCAACATTTGATGTAGTTCTGAGAGACTTAGCAATATGTGATTCAGTAAGCAGAAGTGAGGAAATTCTGATTTATTATTTGTGTCAAATGTTGCCCAAAGAATATTATGGTAGCATGATTTAGAAACTCAATATCATGCAATGTGTATACACACCTTTAGTGGATTTCTGAAGAAGTCTCTACTTTGTGATGGCATGGATTGCTACTTATGGAGGCCTTGAAATGTTGAGGTTTTGAATTTTTTGACGCTTTTAACTATTTTTTAGGAGCGCGGCATACGTGCTATCTTAGTCCCGTCCCTTTATTACCAGTAAGGAAGTGATGGTTATATTTGATGCTATTATCATACAGATCTTTGTCTCCAACTCGGAAATGTCAGGTAATGGATACGGCGAGTAGAGCCATAGGATATTGAACTGCTTAGTTAGATGTAAACACATGAACGAAAAAAGAGTATTTTAACAGTTTACACGTGTGGTGAGAGATGGATGCACATGCTTTCTTTTTAATTCCCCCAACTGTAGTGTTGGATGGTAGTGGCAAAGGGGATGGGTGCAATGACTATGGTTGGCAAGGCTGCGTATGGGACGTGCGAGGCACATATGATAAGAATTTGTTTATATCATGAAATCATGATAGATCGTGCTCATGTTTTTGGATGGTTGCCTTCGCATGTTGCATGAGCTGTGTCACTGGCAATTGTGTAGTTTCCTGGCAACAAGTCACCGACCTTCCTATGTTTCTAGATCCCATCATATAGATGATTTCTT
>MCJB01015109.1:25875-40980 GCA_002018475.1 Nicotiana obtusifolia
AAAAAAAAAAAAAAAAAAAAAAACCCCACCCCCTCTCCCCCAAAAAAATGCCCATCTCTTTGTGCATTCCTTTCCGCACGATAAGTAATCATTCCGCAAAGGAATCTCGGCATCAGATTTGGGACAACTTCTGAAGTAGTGTAATGTAGCCATTCCTTTATACTATTGGAGTAATTTCCATTCCCGACAATGTCATAAGTGGCATATGTAAATGTAAAAGGGTCTTCTTTATCATCAGTGGATTTTTGAATCTAAGGAGGGCAAATGGTTCTAGTTCAAGTGCTTATATTTTTCTTTAATTGAAAACCTTAATGGTCCCCATAACTATCCCGAAAAGAATATCCAACATATTATTGGTTCACAAAACTATCGTCCTTACAGCCGAGAAAGCGACATACTGAAAGTAACGAAGCCGTGACTGCATTTTGCAAGAATTGGCACATTTGCGTATAGAGATAATAGTGGTAAATAGTAGTCTAGGATAGGAAGAGAGCAAATTGAATGACGTTTTAAGTGGGTAAAGAGTTGTTGCCAGCCAACGTTCCCGCGTCTTATAAAAATAGCATAAAAGCTGGGCCACCCCACCATAGTCAAAGTATTATAGGGAGAGGTAAACAAAACGGTGATCGTGAAGTCCTCATGTGCTCCGCTAGTTACGCGTTTACCATCATCTCGCCCATGTTGTGTGGCACTTTTGAAATTAGACTACAACTTTAGGTGCTTTCTTTTAGGGGATTTGCTTTGTTGACGATGACTCACTGTTGATTAGAGTTGACTCTTTTCCCCAAATAGGGCCATTTTTCTCAATTAGGAGTTTTTTTTGCTCGCTCAATTAGGAGTTAGGACATTATATCCAATTGCATTTGCTTTAAATAAATCTTTTGGTATAATTTTTCAAATTGTATTTTGTATATTTTGATAGTTAAATTGGACTAACTTTTTGTAGGATTAAAATCGTTTGCATTCATTCTATTGAACACATTGGCAGGTAAAATGTAAAGATTTTATGGTTTTAATTGAATTAATAAGTGTCTAATCAATAGGGAATACTTGGTCGTTAGTAATAATCCAATTTGCTTTTACCACTTTTTACTACATGTCAAAGGCCCTTTATTACTTCGCCCTTTTGCTTGTAGATCCTTTTTACTTTTTGAAAATCCTAGTGAGCAATAGATATAAGAATAACCTCCATTTTGCCGATAATATCTGATTTGCCCTTTTCCGACACCCCACACCAGGTTTGAGAAAATAAATCAAAATAGACGAAATTTTGCGTCTTCGTCCTAGCCTACACAATATTTAAAAAGGAAAAGAAAAAGGACAAAAACACGCCATTACAGAACATCTTGTAGTAAGACAGACAGTGAAACTTTTCTCTGTAAATTTTCCAAATCTTCTGCTTATTCCTATTTATTATTTAAAGCTATAAACAGAGATTGAAGTGAAAAGAGAGCAAAAAAAGCTTTAAATTGAAAGTAGAGAGCCGGCATTCGACTACAAGTTCCTTTAATTTACTTCCAGAGCTATTTAATTCGTCCATTTCAAGCTAAAGGGTACGAAATCCCATTCTTAGTTTCTGATAAAGCTTCAGGCTTTGTGAAGACAGTTGCATAACACATTACTCATTTCGAAGATCTTTCAGATTTAGCATTGGATTGTAAAGATCCACAGACTCTCAATTTGGTAGTAAGGAAATTGGTTTTGCTGCAGCGATTCAGTTCTCTTGTAATTTTCAATTCTCAAAATGATGGCTTAGCATTTCTTAAAAAGGTACAACCTGCTTTCCCTATAAGTCTTATGAAGGTCCTTACATTTTAGTAGTGACCAATGAATTAAGTGGTTTTTGTTATTTATTTATGTACGTTAGTTGCTAATTGTTATTTACATCTGGGTTTTGGTAATCTATGAAAAGATTATTCTGGATCTGTTCATCTTGATCTCATTAATCTGATTATGAGACGTGATTGTGCTAGTTTTCTAGCTTTTTGAGTACAATTGAGTTGAAGTTTGACTTCAGTTGAACTTCATGTAAAATTTGTGCATCTTTCTTATAAGTTGCATTCTTATATGGTTCTTATTCAAGCCAAGTATGTGAAAAGAAAAAAAGGAGAAGCTAAGATTTGGAATCTCAATCTACCAATTCTTCAAGACTTGAAAGCTCTGTCTTTGGTAGTTATTTCTCATCATTAGCATACTATATTTTCTCAAGAATGCTTAGTAAATAATGATATCAAGATGTCTACATCTGAGTTTTGGTTGTTTCCCCCTGACTGGAAGGATAACGATAGAGCATGTTGATAATGATATTTATCTATGAATTTGGAACTTGAACCAAGTTAATGTTTTCTTTCTTCAGGATCTGGCTTTAACTCCTAGTCTTTGGAAATGGCATCAAAATCATTCAAAGCTAGCAGATCATCTGTGTCAAATTCCTCGGATTTGCCTGATTCACAGCACGGGAAACCTCCACTTCCTCCACATGTGACTTTCCAGCGGCGGACTTCCTCAGGCCGATATGTAAACTACTCAAGAGATGATCTTGATAGTGAACTTAGCAGCAGTGACTATATGAACTATATGGTACATCTCCCTCCGACTCCCGACAATCAGCCCATGGATTCTATTTCTCAGAAGGTTGAAGAGCAGTATGTATCAAGTTCACTGTTCACGGGTGGTTTTAATTCTGTTACACGTGCTCATCTCATGGACAAGGTGATTGAATCAGAGGCAAATCATCCCCAAATGGCGGGTGCAAAAGGTTCGTCATGTGCTATCCCAGGATGTGATGCTAAAGTGATGAGTGATGAAAGGGGCATTGATATCGTTCCCTGTGAATGTGATTTCAAGATATGCAGAGACTGTTACCTGGATGCTGTCAAAACTGGTGATGGTATATGTCCGGGGTGTAAGGAGCAATATAAAGTCACTGATTGGGACGAAGCGAATGGAAATGATCGGCCGCTTCCTCTGCCTGCGCCAGCTGGGATGTCAAAGATGGAGAGAAGGTTGTCAATTATGAAATCAACTAAGTCGGCATTGATTAGGAGCCATACTGCAGATTTTGATCACAACCGTTGGCTGTTTGAAACAAGGGGCACATATGGGTATGGAAACGCTATATGGCCAAAAGAAGGTGGATTTGCAAATGGAAAAGATGATGATATTGTTGAGCCTACTGAACTGATGAACAAACCATGGAGGCCACTTACGCGCAAATTGAAAATTCCTGCTGCAATCCTAAGTCCTTACAGGTAAGAAGTTATTTCTGCTTTTACTCTTCAGAGTCCTTCTCTGCGTTGTTTTAGGATTGATACTAATCTCTACTTAATCACTCTTTTGGGGGTCTGAAGAATAACTAGCTGCCTGCTTGCTCTTCTGCATTTGCTTCATTTGTCCCTGACCCGTAGTTTTTCCATTGATTTCAGCTACCTTTTAATTGATCGATTAATTTCTATGTTCTCCATTAAATTTTAATGCATGCATTTTCTCATATTACTACCGGTTGTTTCTTTTGCCTCGGTTATCTTTTTATCTTGATGTTGTTACTGCTTCTTTTCCATGGCTTCTCCGTTAATGTATTTCTTTTCAACAATGTTGTAACTATGCTTTTCCTTGGCTGAGGGTCTATCGGAAACAATCTCTAGGTAGGGGTGAGGTATGTGTACACGCTGTCCTCCCCACCCTAGAACCCACTTGTGAGATTACACTAGGTTTGTTGTTGTTGTTGTTGTTGCATTTTTCTCCTAACACATGCTATGTGTATTTCACAACTGGGTTAGTCTTGAATGACACATAGCTGGTATATTTGCAAATCTTTTCCTTTATTCGGTTGCTACTACTTGAACCATTCAGGGGTACAGATATCAAATGATATATCTTTTAATGAACTTTTACTTTCCAAGGAAAAAGATCACTGCTATCTTTATAACGTTTTAGTTGTTATAAGATATAAAAAGAAAAGAAAAATCTGAATGTGTTTCTTATTCTCCTACCTGAATACTGCTATCACTATTGTTCTAGTGTTTACTGTGAAATGCCTTCTCTTTGATAATCCAAAGGACCCTTGTCAATAAACTGGAAAGAAAAAGTGGTTCATTGCTTTGTCTATCATTTATCTCATGCAATGACAATCTACAGGTTCCAGATATTTTGAGCTGATATATACTTTCTTTTCCTATGTTTCTTCTGTTCAGACTTTTGATTGCTGTTCGGTTTGTTGTACTTGGGCTTTTCTTAACATGGAGAGTGCAACATCCCAACAATGATGCAATTTGGTTGTGGGGGATGTCCGTGGTTTGTGAGATATGGTTTGCTTTCTCATGGATTCTTGACCAATTGCCCAAGCTTTGCCCTATCAACCGTGCGACTGATCTTGGTGTCTTGAAAGACAAATTTGAGTCACCTAGCCCAAACAATCCTACTGGGAGATCTGATCTCCCTGGCGTTGATATGTTTGTCTCTACCGCTGATCCAGAGAAGGAACCTCCTCTTGTGACTGCGAATACTATATTGTCCATTCTAGCTGCAGATTATCCTGTGGAAAAGCTTGCTTGCTATGTTTCTGATGATGGAGGGGCTCTTTTGACTTTTGAGGCAATGGCAGAAGCTGCAAGTTTTGCTAATTTATGGGTACCATTTTGTCGTAAACATAACATTGAACCTAGAAATCCAGACAGTTACTTCAGTTTAAAGAAGGATCCGTATAAAAACAAGGTAAAGCAAGATTTTGTTAAGGATCGTAGGCGGGCGAAGCGTGAGTATGATGAGTTTAAGGTCCGTATCAATGGCTTGCCAGAGTCCATTCGCCGTAGGTCTGACGCTTATCATGCAAGGGAAGAAATTAAGGCCATGAAGCAACAGAGGCAGAAGACTGAGGATGAACCTGTAGAGAATGTAAAGATCCCAAAAGCTACGTGGATGGCAGATGGAACCCATTGGCCTGGGACATGGTTGAATTCTGGACCTGAGCATTCCAAGGGTGATCATGCTGGAATAATACAGGTAATATTCTCTTAACTCTCTACTCTAAATTCTTTGGAATTACCCCTACAATCACGATTACAAATTGATAGGTTTATGTAAGCTATTAATATGACCATGTTTTCAAATATGCAGGTGATGTTGAAACCTCCAAGTGATGATCCACTGCATGGTAACAGTGAGGATGGGGTTATGGACCTGACTGATGTTGATATCCGTCTTCCCATGCTTGTTTATGTTTCTCGTGAAAAGCGCCCTGGCTATGATCACAACAAGAAAGCAGGCGCTATGAATGCCCTGGTTCGAGCGTCCGCGATCATGTCCAATGGTGCATTTATTCTTAACCTTGATTGTGACCATTACATTTACAACTCCCAGGCTATCAGGGAAGGTATGTGTTTCATGATGGATAGGGGAGGGGATCGTCTTTGCTATGTTCAGTTTCCGCAGAGGTTTGAGGGCATTGATCCGTCTGATAGGTATGCCAATCGCAATACCGTATTTTTTGATGGCAACATGAGGGCCCTTGATGGGCTACAAGGTCCAATGTATGTGGGAACTGGATGTCTTTTTCGAAGGGTAGCCCTCTATGGTTTTGACCCTCCTCGCTCCAAGGAGCACCAATCTGGTTGCTGTAGCTGCTGCTTTGGTCGCAGAAGAAAGCATGTTAATACACCTGAAGAGCATCGGGCCTTGCGACTAGGTGATTCGGACGATGAAGAAATGAACCTCTCACTGGCTCCTAAGGCTTTTGGGAACTCAGCAGTCCTTATTGATTCAATCCCGGTGGCGGAGTTCCAAGGTCGTCCTTTGGCAGATCATCCAGCTGTGAAGAATGGACGGCCGCCTGGTGCTTTGACAATACCTCGGGAGCATCTTGATGCATCAACTGTTGCAGAGGCCATCAGTGTCATCTCCTGCTGGTACGAGGAAAAGACAGAGTGGGGACAACGAGTCGGATGGATTTATGGTTCAGTTACTGAAGATGTTGTCACAGGATACAGGATGCACAACAGGGGTTGGAAGTCAGTTTATTGTGTTACCAAACGTGATGCATTCCGAGGGACAGCCCCTATTAATCTCACTGATAGGCTCCATCAGGTCCTTCGATGGGCTACTGGTTCAGTTGAAATCTTCTTCTCCCGAAACAATGCCCTTCTGGCCAGCTCAAAAATGAAATTCTTACAGAAAATTGCTTACCTCAATTGTGGAATCTACCCCTTCACATCAATCTTCTTAATTGTCTACTGCTTCCTACCAGCACTGTCCCTGTTCTCCGGTCAGTTCATTGTCCAAACACTCAATGTCACCTTCCTTGTGTACCTCTTGACTATTACGGTCACCCTCTGCATGCTTGCGGTGCTCGAGGTCAAGTGGTCAGGCATCGAGTTGGAGGAGTTGTGGAGGAACGAGCAGTTCTGGCTGATAGGAGGGACAAGTGCTCACTTAGCTGCTGTGCTTCAGGGGCTCCTGAAAGTTGTTGCTGGCATCGAAATTTCTTTCACCTTGACGTCAAAATCAGCTGGTGATGAAGAAGACGATGAATTTGCTGATCTCTATATGGTTAAGTGGACATCCCTCATGATCCCACCCATTACAATCATGATGGTAAACTTGATAGCAATAGCAGTTGGTTTTAGCAGGACAATATACAGTGTTATACCACAGTGGAGCCGTTTAATAGGGGGTGTATTCTTCAGTTTTTGGGTTTTGGCACATCTCTATCCCTTCGCAAAAGGGCTTATGGGCAGAAGAGGCAGGACACCAACCATTGTCTTTGTATGGTCAGGACTTATTGCTATCACCATTTCCCTTCTTTGGGTAGCAATTAATCCTCCAGCTGGCACTACGCAAATTGGAGGATCATTCCAGTTCCCATGATCATCTTCTCTTTCGGAAGTTTAAGCAGCGCTGATATCGTGGCAAAACGTGCTGGTATGTTTGACTCGTTGCATATCAATTGGAGTTGTATTTTTTTTCATCTCACCAATGAAATTGGTGTCATATAAGCTGCTCAACTATTTTTAGCATAGTGGAAGCAGAACTAAGCAAGTTTAGTTGAGTTGGACTTGGATAGAAAATATTCAGCATTTTTTGTATCATCTTGGACCGGAATTATTCATTTAATTGTTTGGTTTACAACACCATTGATGTTAAGGAATTGCAATATGCATTTTTGTCATTGAAGTGTCCCTCTTCATTTCTTTCTTCTGTTAATCATGGAAATTTTGAATATCTGGCATCTGGTTTTGTGAAGCTGATCTAGACTGGAGTAAATTGACTCTAGAGTTCCAAAGTAAGATTAAAAAGCTTTTAAATTTTTCTCTAAATCTTGAGATCTTTCTTCATCTTTTCTTCTTTTTTTCTTCTTTATTCCTGTTTGAGAACATGAATCATGTGATATTGGTTAATTCTCTTGTTAGTCTGAGGGTTTTAGATGGTAGAAGTAACCTAAATTCTTCAATTTCCTAAAATACCCAGAAATTGGGGAAGAAAATGAACATGTATGTATGTGTGTGTGTATATATATATATATATATCTACTCAATTCATCAGTTAAAGTTAAAGTGTTGTCTTTTCCTTTAAAGTGTTCAAAAATAACTTAATTATATATAGTTATTGTGTCTAAAAAATTTAACCATCTTCTTCTACTGCCTCTTTCATTTATTTTTTGATGAAATTTAACTATAGCTTTACAATCTGTTCTAACTAATATTTCTATTATATATATATATATATATATATATATATATATATATAGTGTGTGTGTGTGTAACTAAGGGCCCGTTTGGCCATAAAAGAAAGGGAATATACCATCTATGTTCATTTATAAGTAGCTTATTACAAAAATTGAACAATTCATAAAATATTATTAATATTAGCCAAATAGCTATTTGTAAGCAAAAAAGGTCAAATTTTTGCTTTCTTATGAGTGAGTGTTATTAGAATAGATTGGGTACATCTTAAGGAACTTGAATCTCAGTTTTGGGATGATCTGTTGGAGTTTTGAGGTGGTTTGAATTGAAAATTCGAAGTAGAAGATGAACATGAAAAATAATAGGTGTATCACACTGTATATCTCTTGTGTATCACATACGTATCATATTTGCATCAAATGTGTATCACATGTATATCCATGTATACCTGCTATGAGATACATGCTTGATACATGTGTCGCAGAAAAAAATTTTGAACTCGATTTTAACTACGAATTTTGATACCAAATCAGTCCAAATCACCTCCAATCTTCTTCAAATTTTGTATATTGACTCATATATATATGTTTTCAATGAATCTCAACCATACCCATCGAAAAAAAGTCCCTTTTTGCTTAAATTTTTGGAATCTTGTATATATATATTTTTTTGGTATTTCATCACCTTATTTATTACCTCATCCATGAAATTATCCTTCCGTCTTGCATCTAATGTTGCTAATCACGCTTAAAAACATGAAAGGAGATCTTTGTGTGTGATTCTTGGAGAGAAAGAACCTTATTTATTTGGGTTTTCAATTTTTATATGTGCTTGGCTAGTTTTAGTAAGTCTATGATTAGTGGCTAGAGGTTGGTAAGTTAGAACTTTTTCGGGATATTTCTGTAAAATTCCCTACAAAAATTCACTTTTTTCCAAAATTTTTTCTTTTTTTTCCGAAATCAGTGTTTGACCATACAATTTTCCATTTTCACTTGAAGATGAATTTCGGAATTTTTCAAAGATTTGAAAAACTCTAAAAAAAATATTTTTCAAAATTTTCACTTCAAATTACTCACAAAAATTCAAGAATAGCTCAAAATCATATATGTCAAAACAAACTCTCACTTTCAAATATTATTTTTCACTTGAGAGAAGATTTCACTTTTTTCGAAAATTTACAATTCTTACGCCCAAACGCCCACTAAAACGTCCCACGACCAAAAAGACTTTCATTCATGCAGGCGGAATGAAATACAGTTGTTGAGCAGCAAAATTGCATGTTATAGCTAACTTCCATCTAAATAGTAGAACACCTAATATTTGTATTATCCAGGATAAAAATAAGATCGTCAAATGATCCTCCTTAAAGAATCCAAAGTCATATCAACTCAATTGACACACAATAAACCAAAAGATGGCCAATAATCCTCTGACCTTGTTCTTCTTACTCCTAACAATTATGATTTCATCAGTTTATACCACAAACACTACCTCAAAAACCATAGACATTTTAGAAGCCATTGATGAAATGAGAAAAGCCAATTACTTCACTTTTGTCATGCTCTTTAACATGGCCCCTCCTGATTTCATTCAAGGAAACATCACTTTCTTGATGCCAAAAGACAAGACACTCTCCCAAACCTTAATCTCACAAAATGATGTTGCAGATTTCTTGCTCCAACATTCTATCCCTTCCCCTTTGCTTCTCGAACACCTCGAACATTTTCCTACAGGTTCTATTATACCAACTTCAAAACCTGACATTGTACTTAAGGTGAACAATTCTGGTAGACAACATTTCTTTCTCAACAATGCTCGAATAGTTAGTCCCAATATATGTACTGGAAATGGCTCTATCATTTGCCATGGCATTGATCAAGTCCTGGAATCTACCACCTTGTCATCTGATCATCACAACTCTACATTTTTACCCGTTCCGTCCCATTGTCCCAATGTCACAATGCCACCGTTTGTGGTGGCAGCCCCTCCTCCTGTCATGTCACTGCCGCCATCAGCAGAGCCAGTAAGGAGTGGAAGCTTTAATAATCCGACCCCATCGTGGACCCCACCGATGAAATCTGGTGCTCAGTCGATACTGCAGCTAAGGGATGCAGTGGTAGCTGGGCTGATGTTGCTGCTGTTGGTGTGATGTAGTTCATCTGTTTGATTGGGATCTACTAACTAAAATCAAGAATGTGATTAAAGATTGTGTACATGGGGGGGCAGGTTTGCTTGTGACTTATAGCTAATAGTATTTGATTTCTTGTCCACGAGATTTGTTTGTTTAAAGATTCAAACAGATTATTGTTATGTGATCAGTTCTAGTTCATGAAACTATAGAATGATTTGAAGTTACTTCTTGCAAAAGATAGGATTAATCTCTTTTATGGTACTAATATTTGATTGAATTTCATTTAGACAGATATGGACTTGCTTTGACTAAGGTAGATTATGGGAAATATATAGGAGTAGTTTCATTCCTACCACATTTACAAGCTGAAAACAACCCTCGGTTTAAAATGTTCAAGAAAAGATGTAGAATGGAGATCGAAAATAAGTGAGCGACTGTTGGTACTAGCTTTTTAAATTTTTGCCAAGTTCATATTTTTTACATGAGGTAAGGCGCAATATGATATTAGCTTAAAAAAATAAGTGCGCAATAACAAGTTAACTAATCTGGTATTTGTGAAATTAACAAAATAAGTAAGGACTAATTATCAATTTAAGAGCCGTCACTCCATATGAACGAACTTCCATAAAATCTTGTAACTGCAAGATACTCCTCTTTTAAGCTTTGCGTACTCCCTAAAATGTCACGTATCAGATCTGGATCACAATCTATAGGTACCACAACCTAATAACTTTTATTCTTATCCAGCATATATTAAAAATTATTAAATAACCATAAATATGTTTATGTGAATTCAATTATTATTATTATTATTATTATTATTATTATTATTATTATTATTATTATTATTATGTCCATATAAGAACTAATAAACATCAACTCTTAGCTAGATCCGCCTCACTCACTTAATAATAACCAACAATACACATTGATGAAACCAACACAACAACGACTGCCTACTCAAACCTATTACAGTACACCTTTCAAAGTACCACCATTAGAATTATTGAATTCTTCTTTATGACAATGACGAACGAGAAGAAATTAACCCCAAAAATGTCAATTCTAGCTTTTGATAAAATATGGCATTCGACTACTTAATAACATGTAGGATCGGTGGAGGTGCGAATTCAACCAATATCTAGTCTTTCTTTTTCCCTATTTATTCTGTGAAATAAAAGGAAGATGATAAAACGAGAGGTACATTTTTTCTCTCTTTCTCTATCGTTCCACTCTGCGTGTGGGGTTTGTTTACATTGTCGGTCTCAAAATCGATTAAAGGAGGAGGATTACGATAATCTAACAGTGAGGAAAAAAACTTGTCTGATTCAAAATGATTCCTCATAATACTTCTTCTTTTTTGGGATTTAGGTATATTTATTGTTGTATCGTTTTACTCATTCGATTATGTACTATACGGAAATAGAATGTTAATGGTCATATGTTGTTTCTATAATGAAAGGCATTCCGTTAAACAAAGTATTTCTTATTCATGCAGGTTTGGGAAAAAAACGACATCCCAATAAATTGTTACGTAGGCAGTCTATTCTGATGTATATATTAGTGGCTGTTTTTATAAGGGTGGAGTCAAATTTCAAGAAGAAACAAAACGTAAGACTTTAATTTATAGATACTAGATCACGTCTGTCTAATTCGAGATGAGCATTTCATCTGACCAGTAAGGTAAAATTTTAATGTATTACTACTATATGGGTTCAGATTCCCTCGACCGCGAAAAACAATTGTGCAAAATAAGCAGAAACAACAAGAACATGCTGTAATTTCATAAGTGGAGTATGGAGAAAGTAAGGTACCTCGGCTCAAGAAAAATATTTTCAAAATAGGTTTGAAAAATACAAAAATAAAAAATTACGATAAAACTACTAAAAAAAAAGAAAGGAATTGACAATAAAATTTATATATATTAAAAGGTGATGCAAAAGTACAATATTATGATAATGGCATAATCACAAAAAGTTAAATGGCATTGTTAAGACAAAATAAACTACCTTTCTAACTAAAAAGATATTGAATTTTAAATTTTAAATTAATTGGTTACGCTATTTGAATTAATAAATATCGATATCTTATAATTATCTATAAAAAACAAAAAAAAGAAAAAAAAACTACCCCATTCAAATTTTATATATATATATATATATATATATATATATCGTACACACTACGCCAAGTGGTATAACCATAATACGACAAGTGTAGATTTTAGGACAAAGCTCCAACAAAGTTGGAGTAAAATTATTTTAAAATAAAAAAATTAAAAAAATAAAAATTGCCAATTCAAATTGGGGAATAGTTTCAAGTTGGGGTTTTAAAAGTATTTTAAAATAGAAAAAAATAAAGAAACAAAAAACTATCAATTCAAATTTAGGAGTAGTTTCCTCCCAATATGATAGTTTATATCTATATCAATATCTATTTATATATAAAAAGATAAATAAAATATTTATATGATGCAAAGTGACATAACCATTGATAAGATTTTTAATTTTGAATGTGAATGAATTTTAAATTAAAATGAAGTTCCAACTTCTTAACCTCCCTTCAGTTACGCATAAATCATTGTTAGATCTTTTCCTTTGAGATACTTCCTTTTCCACCATGCCTTCTTTCAAGACTTATTTTTAGTAAGTAATCTGAGAGAAAGATGAGATTTATATGTGAAAAATAACCTCCTCGAGAAAAAATTATGATGAAGTTGATGATGTTGCTTGCTTTGTTAGAGATGATCTTTATTTTCATTTAGGGTTAAGAAAAAAGAGAAAATTAAGGGTTCAAACAATAGGTACATTAAAGTAGCAAAGAAATGGATAGAAAATCAGAGGAGATGGTTGCATGAATAACAACAACAACAACAACAACAACAACAACAACAACAACAACAACAACAACATACCTAGTATAATCCCACAAGTGGGGTCTGGGGAGGGTAGTGTGTAAGCAGACCTTACCCCTACCTGGAGAGGTAGAAAGGCTGTTTCCGATAGACCATCGACTCAAGATAAGGTGGAAAAGAAGAAAAGAAAAAAAAGAAGCAGAAGAAAGAGGGGGAGAAAGAAAGACGAGGGAGACAGATGGTTGCGTGAATGAGATAGAAAAAAGTTAGAGCTTGATAGAAAATTAAAGAAGCGGCTAAGTTAGATCTACTAATCATGCAGACACTTTGAAGTATTTGTCCTCAAAATTTAGAATAAAATATATCACTATTTGAGTTATAGTAAAATACGATCTGAAAAAAATAAACTACAATATCATAAAATACATATTAATATATAAAGAGAGAAAATAGATAGTGTGTGAGGCTAATCATATTGTAAATTAACTTAAGAAATAGAATAAACTATCAAAATAATACTAAAAATATTATTGATAATTTTAAATAATAAAATAATTTTGAGAAATAGAATAAAAGTCTACGATTTATGACATATATTTAAAGAACTTCTCTGTTTAACCTTTGAACTAATCAACATCATCTATTTAGAAAAACAATACAATAATATTGGTATTATAGAAAACATAATGAAAAAAAATCAAAATATTGTAGAACGAAAATTAATGTGTAAAAAGGTGAATAGATATAATGTGCTTCTATCCCTACTTTAAAATTATTTAATAAAATAAAGTAAATAAATAATACTCAAATATATTATTGATGAATTTAAATATAAAAATAATTATGAGAAAGTTATACAGGATAAAGTCAAGTTAAATTTCAAGAGTAATACAAAATTATATTTATTGTATTATATTAACCTGGTAATTTATTAATAATCCATATGACTCTTTAATAATATTAAATAATGGATGATACAATTAGATAAGCAAGTAACAAAAAAAAAATATAAATATGTGGGAAAATATTAAAAGTGTAACACTTCTAATTAGAATTATGATGAGAAAAGTCATACATATACACATAACTAAAATTATAATAAACAAATAGTTATAAAGGAAGAATACTAAAAAAAAAAAAAGAAGAATTTTAAGCGATTGCGTAAATATTTATATACTAATTAAATTTCTCGTGCAGGAAATTTTAGTTAATAAATAGAATTCATAATCATAATAAAAAATACAAAAATGTAAAGATACTATTAAGATATTATACATAAGATAAGCATATTATATATAACACAAATTATTAATTATGAAAATATTGATAGATTTTTATAAAATAATAAAAGGCTTATCTCTTTATACTTTTGATAAATTATAAATTGTAATTTAGTAAAAATATATTATATTATTTAAATTTTCTATAAACTAGAAAACTGAAAATAATTAAATATTACAGTAGAAAAGAATGTAGGAAAAGAAAGGAGATAAAGATAATTTTGTGATAATTATATTTTGAATTAATTAAAAAATAAAAGATAAATAAATAACACTCAAAACAATTATTAATAAAATTAGACAATTGAAGAATTTTTGAACAATATATCATAAGGTTTTAAAAAAATATTTTTAGAGTAAGAAAATATATATCTATGTTATATTAGCTCGTTTGGATGGTTGTTACCTTTTGTATTGTATCGTATTGTTACTTTAAATACGATGTTGATTGTTACTTAAATGTTATTGTATCATATCATTAAATCAGTCGTTACATAACAACGAAATGTACCACTTTATGTAACGACGGATTTGGTGAGGCCGCGTTGTTGTCTTATCTTTTTCTCTCATCTCACCCTTCATTATAATTAAATAAGTTTATCTTATTATTTATCCTACCTTTTTATATAATAATTTACCCCGTATTATAATTTTTCTTTATAATATTGCAAGCTTATTATTGGTGTGTGATATCATGAAATAACGACAAACGATACAATCTATCCAACTATTATACTTATCAAATGATATAGTACAGTATAATACAATACAATACGATACATTATAAAACAATATGTAACAACCATCCAAACAAGCTGCTAGTATCAAAATTCACATTAGTAAATGTATAGTACTAAGTACTTGCTAATTTAATAATAAGAATAAACAAGGAATAAAATATTCATTTGAATATTATATAATGTGTATCCTTTGATTTTGTATAGATTTTGTTATATTTCTGCAGGCTATATTAAATAATAAAATATAACTAATATTTATTAAAATAATATAAGATATTATATTATAATTTTATAAGATTAATACTTTGTCAAATTATCCGTGCATCGCACGGTTCTAACACTAGTAATAAATATAACCGAAGTAAGACCGCAAAATAAGCAAAAAAAAAAAAAAAAAAAAAAAAAAAAAAAAAAAAAAAAAAAA
>MCJB01015109.1:42451-49951 GCA_002018475.1 Nicotiana obtusifolia
CACACCTTATTCCCTAATTTCTTCAGTTTGTTTGTCAAACACACTCATCCACAAACGGTCCATTCGAAGATAAAAAAGACACATGATTCTCGAGCATACATACATAAAATTTCGGATTTTAAGCTTTTTGATTTGTGTGGATTGAATGTTCTTGCAAGTGATTGAGAATATCTTTTGGAGTTTATATCTCAATTTTGAGGAAGATTGGTTAAGTATAGGGTTGATTTTAGGTGAAAATTCAGATTGAGAAGAAGAAGAAGAATTCTGTAGCAGGAATTGTATAATAATTAGATCATAATTGTATCAGAATTACATCAATGTCCAAAATATAATTGTATCATAAATGAATCATGCTTGTAGCATAATTGTATCTAACTTGTATTTGATACATTAATACCTAAAGCAATACTTGATACAATACTAACACAACTCCCATACATTTGTGATACAAACTGCGGCACATTTTTTAAAAATTGTGATACAATTGTGATCTTCATCTTCTTTTCAATCACAACTCTAAACTTAAAATCTGATATAATATTGTATTATAATTGTATTAGTATTCACATATTATTTTAGGTATTAATGTATCAGATACAAGTAACATACAATTTTAATATAATTCTAAAACAATTGTGATACGTTTATCATAAAATTCTTGCAACTTCATTTTCTTCGAGTTTCTATCTGAAATTTTATGTAAAACCAACTCTAAACTTAACCAATTTTTCTCAAAATTGAGATATAAACTATAATATATATTCTACATCATATGTCAGAACACTCAATCCAAACAAATCATAATTTTGTAAATTTCGAATATCTAATTCAAAGTTTTGAAGCTTCTTAATGGAAGTCGATGGAGAACCTTTGTTGTTGCAATTTTGGAGACAAATTTTTGCTATTTCGTTTATATTGTGGGAGAAGTATCGATTTGGGATGATAAGTACGAGGGACAGAGAATGAGATATGAATTTTTTTTTTTAAATAGATGAAATTCGAATTTTTAGGAGAGGGTTCGTGAAGGAGAGAGAATGAGATGTTACATTTAAGGAATCTTCTATTTTTTTTTTAATATGATTTTGTACATAATGGTAAATATAGATATATCCAGGTAAATTTAAGTACGAACATAAATAAAAGTAATAAATAAGTTTCTGTTATAGTATAGCCAGGTAACTTTTTCTTTTTTTCTTGAAGATGTCGAGAATCATCCAATGAAAAATTCGCAGCTAACGTGACTCACAGCCCATCTCACGCAAATAAAATAAGAAAGGAACTCGCCCTTTAACACTCACGGATAAAAGTTGAACGTTGGCGAGATAACTTGGTAAACAAAATAATATGAGAGAAAGTTATCGAACCGAGTTACGGCCGAATAGAGCACGAAACCGAGGAGAGCAGTCGAATAAGGTAATTGTCATGATTCTAATTTTTTTCCGTAGGATGTGATGGCACCTAATCTCTAAGACTAGGGAAGCCTAACATTCATACAGAATATAACGAAAAAAATAATTAAATTCTCAATAACTCAACAACTAGTATGAAATAACCTCTGCAACTCAGCATATACAACTTTTCAAAATACGGTATAACAAGTCACAAGCTCTATGAATAAGTATTGATCATCCGTATACAACGATATGTCTACAAAAGAAGAGAAACGAAATAAACTAGATAGCGGGGGACTCCGAGGCCTGCGGACGCCGGCTAGTATAACTTGAAGTTTCCAAAGCTGAACTCGTCTCACTAGTGCCTGGACTGGTAGGAAGTACCTGGATCTGCACAAAAAGATGTGCAGAAGCATAGCATGAGTACACTATAACAGTACGCAGTAAGTGCCAAGCCTAACCTTGGTAGAGTAGTGACGAGGTCAGATCAAGGCCTTACTGGAATAAATAAGAACAGAACTAGTAATTAATAATGTAATAATAATAAAAATGGGAATGAAACCAGTAAAAAATATTACCAAGATTAATTACACTGAACTAAGGCAAACAATACATCACGGAAGAAATCAAGGAAAATTATGCCAAGGAAACGAAACAACCAAACACAAGTGAAGTAATAGAGAAGTATCAACAAGAGTCACTATCGAAGTACCGCCTCGTATATCTCAAATCACAAAACAATTCACAATTTTTCCTTATATCACCGTGGGAGCCTTGCATTTAGTTTTGAAAATCATTTTCCCGAAATAGCTTCCCGCGTTTTAGCCCACCTTATCTCACCGCATGCTTTTCAACCCCAAAACCCTATATCACCGCATGCGTATCAATATCACAACATATTACAAATTGCACCTCAAGTGCTCGATATCACAACTTATCAAGAAACCAACAAAAATAGTATTTTCACAATAAAAAGCCCAAGGCTCAACACAATATTCACAAGAGTCTCACAATAACAACCAGAAGTGAATAACTCAACAAGAATAGTATTTCACAACTTTACAACTTTGCCTCAATGTAAATCACGACCTTTATAACTCAACTCCGATCTCAACAACAAGATATTCCACAATTAGCAACTTCAAGTAAAGAACTCAACGGTTAAATTATGAATAAGGAATAGAGGAAACAATACTTCAACTAAACATGTAAAAGCAATTAACAACTAAGAGGTGAAACAAGTAGAGCACATGATGATAGACTAATGATGATGAATATAACATGTTAAGATAACTAAATTAAGGTATGAAAGAATTTGCATAGCTAAAATCGATCAATTTCCACACTTAGCCTGTGTACAAACTCGTCACCTTGCGTACACGGCTTTCACATATCACAATTATCACAAACCAACACCAATCCGAAGGGGTAATTCCTCCACACAAAGTTAGGCAAGACACTTACCTCAAAACACACTAACTCAATCCACTAGTAGGCCTTTCCCTCGATTATCCAACTCCAAAAGGCCCGAATCTAGCCAAAACAACTTCATACCATAAGTATAAACTATAAAAAAAAAAATCGAACAATAAAGTTACAATCGTTATAAAGAAATAAAAAGTAAACTCAAAAAGTCAACCCAGACCCGCGTCTCGAAACCCAACCAAAATTATAAAATTCAAACACCCGTCCGATAATGAGTCCAATCATACAAGAATTACTCAAATTCGACCTCAAATCACCTTTGAAAACCCCAAAAATTAGTCTAGAAAGTTTTCACAATTTTTCCCCAAATTTTCAACTCAAAACACTAATTAAATGATGGAAACAACAATAGATTCGTGTAATATAACCAAATCCGAGTTAGAATCACTTACCCCTAACGATTTCCTTGAAAAAGTCTCGAAAAATCGCCATCAACCGAGCTCTCTAGGTCCAAAAATAAAAATGAGATCAAACCCTCGAACTTGCCCCTTTTTCGCTAGTGAATTCGTATATGTGAACCCACAGCCGCATCTGCGGGAATTTCCATCGCAGGTGCGGTTCTCACTAAGGGCATGAGATTCCGCTTCTGCAGACCACTAGCTCGCACTTGCGAGCTCACATTTGCGGAGCTTCGACCGTATCTGCGGTCCTTCCCCTGCTCCCTCAACTCCGCTCATGCGATGCCTCTCTCCGCACCAGTAAGACCGTTTTTGTGGAACATGGACCGAACGTGCGGCCCCAACTGGGCATGCCAATTTCCTTGCGTAGATTCCTCAACATGTAGCACATAAGAATATAATACCTACAGGGTAAATTCCCCCTCACAGGGTTAGATAGGAGACTTACCTCGCTCCGAAGTTCCACAACCGGCTCCAACGCCACTCTAACACCTCTAACCCAAGCTCGTTGCTCCAAAACTAGTCAAACATTATGCAAACCAATAAAAATATACTCTAATACTCATAATAAATCAATTTGTAACAATTCCCAACTCTGCTCGAAAAGTCAATAAAGTTAACCCTCGAGCCCACATGCCAGGATTCCGAAAATTTTCGAAGATAAACTTTACCCATAATATTGCAAACTCAAATATATGATTTATTCCAAATTCCACGTCCATTTCGTGATCAAAATCCAAAAATATCAAATTTTAGGTTTCTTCAAATTCATAATACATGAAGTGAAGTTATAATACATGAAGTGAAGCTACTCAAGGCCTCAAATCGCCGAACGATATGCTAGAGCTCAAAATGACATGTCGGGTTTTGAGCCTTGCAATTGGTTCGATCGTAATTTATGACTTGTACGTAAAGTTTGGCATCATTTCGGAATACTTAAGTGTAATTCGGATGAGTTCATCGAAGTTTTAATATTTAAAAGTTAAAAGGAGGATTTGATCCTCGATTCATAGTTTTGGTGTTGTTTGGTGTGGTTTGAAGCCTCGAGCAGGTTCATGTTATGTTTTGGGACTAATTTGTGTAATTAGACGGGATCCCAAGGGCCTCGGGTGTGTTTCAGATGTGTTTGGGTTGTGTCGCGCTCTTATTTGATGTTTCGACATCATTTTCTTGGGTATAAAGGATACTATATTGAGAAAATAACCTTTGATTTGTGATTTATTTGAACCATTAGATCCATATCATAATTACTGAGCCATAGCAACAAGAATCATCGAATTCTGGTGTCGTATGAGAGAGTTATGTCCATTTTAGTATCGGAAAAGATTACTGGTATTGCTGGTGCTCAGGTATCGCAATTGCGAAGTTCACAATTGCGAAGTCTGTAGATTTTTGCCTTGGTTCGCAATAACACTCATTCGCAATTGTGAGGGTCCGCAAATACGAACCCTGTGTCGCAAATGCGACATCTACACCTGGTAAAAGGAATAGGAGACGGGATTTTGGAGACATTCTCTCATTTTTGGAACCTTAGGCTTGGTAGGAGGCGATTTTGAAGAGGGGATTTTCATCTACAATCTTTGGGTAAGTAATTTTGTTCAATTTCCAAGTATTTTACATGGATTATATACAGATTTTAACATGGAATTGGTGAAAATTGCGGAATTTTTGAAGAAAAACCTAAAAATCATATTTTTAGATTTTGACCACGAAATTGGACATGGAATTTGGAATAAATTATATTGAGTTCGTGATGTTATGTGTAAAGTTTATCTTCAAAAAATTTTCGAAATCCGGACACGTGGGCCTTAAGGTTGACTTTATTGACTTTTCGAGCGGAGTTGGAATTTTTTATAAATTGATTAATTATAAGAATTGGAGTATATTTTGATTGATTTGCATATTTTTTGACTAGTTTCGGATCATTTGGCTTTGAGTCGAGGTGTTAGAGAGGCATTGGAGCCGGTTATGGAACTTCGGAGCGAGTTAAGTCTCTTGTCTAACCCTGTGATGGGGAATTTATCCCCTAGGTGTTATATTCTTATGTGCTACATGTTGTGGGAGCTACGCACGTAAGAGGTGATGAGTGTCTGTGCGTATGCTAGGATTCCCGATTTGTCTGGGTAGACTTAGGTTTACGCCATGCTTTAATTGTACTATTTGAGTTATCCTTTCCTGTTTAATTCTTTTATTTTGCGTTACAACTCGAGACTAGGCTTGCGTAGAGTGATAGACTCGCTATTGTAAAAGATTTGACAAGCTACTTGATTAGCCGCGGAATAATTGTGCTTCCCTTACGAATTTCTCTCGCGTTGTGTGTTTTCATTGAAAAGCTTGTTTAAATTTCATAACTCACACGTATATTCGTGAGTGGAGTCAAGGAACCGTTAAAGCTTCTTATTCTTATAGGATCAGGTCGTTCGCCTCGGCAGGATTATGTACCACACTCTTATGGGATCGGACCGTTCGCCTCGGTAGTATCATATTCTTATGGGATCGGGCCGTTCGCCTCAGCAGCATCATATTCTAATAGGATCGGCTAGTTCGCCTTGACATTTCTATAAATACTCTTATCGGATTGGGTCATTCGCCTCGGCTGCTTCATGAAACACTCTTATGGGATCGGGTCATTCGCCTCGGCAGCGTCGTGCGTAATATTTGACAAGAAGCCATCGTATCCGTGAGTTTTTCCTGATTTGAGTTGTGACAACCTATCTGGTGGGAACCATTTTACATATATACTCCTGTTGAGGAGGTGACCGATGATTGAGAGCTTGAGTTTACTGTTCAGAGGAGGATTGTACCACGTACCTATATTTGTTTATTCTATTTATTTTCCCTGCCTCATATTTGTTTACTTTCTACTGTATTTGATTTATTGGACCACTAGTAAGTGTCGATATCGACCCCTCGTCACTATTTCTCCAGGGTTAGGCTAGATACTTACTGGGTACGCATTGATTTACGTACTCATGCTACACTTGCTGCACTTATTGTGCAGGTATATATATGTCTGGTGGTCTTTGGGGCGTAGAGGCACGGGCTATTGCAGGGAATTCACCATGAGCTGCATTCTATGTTACGACCCGCAACATACAGAATCTCCATCTTAATTAGTTACATTATCCTGTCTATTTTATACTCTAGACAGACGTTGTATTGTTATTGTACCTTCTAGTAGATGCTCATGCACTTGTGACACCGAGTTTTGGGGGTTCCTAGTGGATGTTCATTATTGTAGTTCTTGTTATTATTATCATTTCACCTTGTATTTATATTTTATATGGGATTTGGTAAAGAAAATCATAGGTTTCTACGAGTACCAGATTTCACTCTATTTATTAATGGAATTTATGATTTTAAAATAATGAAATGAGTAATTAAGTTAATAATTCACCGTTGGCTTACCTGACAGCGACGTACATTACGGTGATAGTGAATTTTGGGTCATGACACTGCAGCTCCGGGGCTCTTTCCACTTGCATTTTGAACATCCCACATTAGTTTCTCATCCCAGCACATAGGGTCTCTGTTAATACCTTGCCATTGTAGTAGGTGTTTCCATATATGTGCATAAATCTCGAATTTAAAGAACACATGCTCTATACTTTCATTTTCCAGATTGCATAGAAGGTAGGTTTTGTCTGCTATCACTCCTCATCTCATTAATCTATCTCTTATGAGTAATCCTCTGTGTGCTGCCATCCTTAAGATGAAGATCCATCTGGGTAGGCCTTGGTTATTGCACACCAATTTTTTCTATGTTACCTTTGGAAATTTCCCTCCTAACCTGTTGTAAAGTTCCTTTGTAAAGGTCCTCTCCATGTTGTATATATCCTGCACCCCATAACCTACCTCAATATAGTATCTCTTGACTTTTAATATCTTCTGTACTACCCATGAAGCTTGTTGGGGAACATCTTCAATCAAATTCCTATTTGTCTCACAGTACACATGAATCCAGTTTACCCATAGCTTGTCTTTCTTTTGACAAAGATTCCACAACAGTTTGCACATTGCAGCTTTATTCCACACAGAGATGTCAAGCATATTTAGGCCACCAACAGTCCTAGGCATACAGATTTTATCCCAGGCCAATAAAGCTTTTTTGGATAGTTCAGCACCTCCAATCCACAAGAATCTTCTACAGTTAGCTTCAATAAGTTTTATCACCATCTTAGGCAGCACAAAAATCTGGGACCAATATACTTGAATGGAAAATAGGA
>MCJB01015109.1:52451-79952 GCA_002018475.1 Nicotiana obtusifolia
CTTAAACTAAGAATTTGAAGGTATAGAAAAAATGGGAGCAAGATAAATGGAAAAGGAGTTACCAAAATTCCTTGCAATAGCCAAACCAATAATAGCTAGAAATACAATGAGAAGACATGAGTAGGAGGACCTGCAAAAAGCCATTGCAGCTAATGATTTGCTTCGTTATGGTCGATGTATATACAGCTAATGATTTAGGCTTTGGCTAATATTTATAATTATGTGTGACAAACGTCAACTGGAAAATATATAGGGAATCCATCTTTTATGGGAAAATCATTATTGCAGCATTTAATTTATTAATGCATGTAATAAATTTCCAAAATAACGGATGACGGTTTGCAGTCATTAAGTCCTTGGAATAACCTGGGAAAAAACAATATTTAGCTCACACAATAAATTTAAGAAAATTTAGTAAAATATTATCTCTAAATATTCGTCAAGTACAAAGGTCTGCCTTTAAATTGAAAGATGTTGGGTTATATTTTAACAAAAACATGTAATTTGGCTTTTTCACTAGCTCTTTAGAGACTAGAGGTATATTCATAGGCTAAAAGTTGATATAAAAATAATTGGTTGGTTTCAGACAACTAAATTTTTTGGAGGACCTACGAATTGGAATCTGTGGTTTATCAACGATATTCTACTTTTCATTAAAATGCAAGAGCAAAATATTCAGCTAGAATGGTTTTAAAGGACTAGAAGTGAAAATGGAAGGATGACTTGCCAATACATTGATTTTAGATGTGTTATTACTGGTATATGACATACGTCCTTCACATTTTATAAATCTATCGATCTATAGTTATATCTATATAAAAGCACGAATAATTTATGCTAAATGTTGAACGATTAAAATATTCCTTAAATATTGATCGCCTTTTAAAACCTTAAAAATTTGTATAATTTAAGGATATATATTACGCACGTTTCATGCTGATAGGTTGCAAGAGACTCGAGTTACGAGGTGCTCGAAGATAGTATTATCATAAATTCTTTATTCTTGATTGTTAAATTGTGTTATTCTAATATATTTTACTATTGGTTCTTGATACGTACGTATTTGATAATTATTGCTTTGATTGTATTGTAAATATTATTATGTTAATTTATAAACCAAAACAATATTTTCTCAATCACTAGCTTTAGAAATTTATTGGATATAATAAAGCAAGTTAAAATGAATATAACTATAATATTCAATATACTACACAATATTTTTTTATTTAAATTACAAGTTTAGTTTTAATTATAATATGAGTCAAACATGCAGCAAACTCCCAACAACTCCTACAAAGTTGCTTTGCTTCTTATTTTGGTATGACTCAAATATAATTGATAAATTAACTTTAGATTTAACTACACCTATGAGATAATTCCAAACCCTTAAAAACTTCTTCCTGATCTCTATGGAATTATAATACCATTTAAGTGTCCTCCTTATTGTTAAAGTTCTAAAGCCATATCAGTTACACATGAATAAAAATACTTTTAAACACCTTTAACCATGAACAACGAAATTACATAATTACATGCCACAAGTATATATTTTTACTAGGTGCAATGAGTCCTAGACCAACATATAGTTAACATGGGAAACAAACTTCAAATTGGCTCCCAAGTCCAATGGTGATAGCAAGAAAAATATTTTCATCATTAAATGAAATGTAAGTTGTGAAAATACATGATGGAAAGAGATATCTTAGCAAATAAAAATAAATTTATTGATACTAAATAAGTTTTTGATAATTATATTCTCTGGAGATAGCAAAATACTTTTCAATTTTCACTCCACAGAAGATGATATCAACAACTATTGCAAGAGATAATACTTATATATTTTGATACTAAATGGCCTTTCGCTATACATGTTTCTTGAGAAGATTACTACACCAAACTTAAAAAAGATCTTCCTTATACTTAGATTGATTTTGAAAAAAAAGACACCCATCATGACACTGATATGAACTTTAGATCTCCCAATTGCCTTGTGTAATGGTACAATGATAGTACGTATGGAGGTTAGTTAATAACGTCATGCATGCAGAAATTATAATGGGCCAATGTGCTTTAGGTATTACATTAATGTAATAAAATTGATTTTTAATATTTCAAAGATGTGGCGTTGTATCCATGTCAATTTTTTACAATGATTCTTTCTTCTTGTATATTTTAATATAATTAGTTTCTTATTCTGTCACATAAATAATTGACTGAAGATTTACGTGTAACACACGTACATAGAGACTAGTTATTATAAAAGCATGAATATTAAAACGCTAAATGTTGAACGACTAAAATATCCCCGAAATCTTAATCGACTTTTATACCCTTCAAAAAATAAATTATTTCTTCAAAATATGATTCCATGTTGAATAAAATTATAATATTAATCGAATGGAATTCTAATCCGATCAGGTTTCCTACTTATTCTTAAGTTTGCGACTATACCAATTTCACAAGGACAAGAACTCATATTTGCATCGCCTCTTTTTTCCTACAAAAAGGAATACGGTTCCTCATCATTTTATTACAGCACACACGACATATAGGCAAGTTAATTTCCTTTGTCACAAGAATTGTAATATTTGTATTCTTTCCTTTGTCACAAAATATACCCAATAAATAAACAAATATTATAAAAGAAACGACCAAATGACAAGTTAAGCAATTATGAATTGTATATATTTTTTTAAATTGTGATCCTTTGGAGGGTCAAGCAATGGCCAATTACGTCTTGAATTTAAATATTAGTTTACTAACAATGTTAATTTAGTATATACATTAATTAGTTCCATTTACTCCAATAAAATTACCTTTATAACAAATATGCATGTGAAGTTTTACTATTTTTAGTGTTACATATTCGTACAACGCACTAGTATAGAGACTAGTCATATTAAAAGCACGAAAGCCCTTAGCAAAATGTTGTTCGCCTTTTTTACCCTTTAAAAATAGATTACATTAGACAAAATTGTCATTTACTTGGTTCCTAATATTTAGGACTTAGAAATTAAAGAAAATTTTGACTATTAAATCTTTCCTTATTTGGACTACATAAGAACTCCTAATATTTAGGAATTTAAATTAAAAAAAATTAACTTATATAAATACATTACTTATTCGAATTTAGGTGAAATAACTACTCTATTAGCATGTCGTTACCTTTATGAGTATGTTTCTTCCATACAAAAAAAGTGATCTTTAACTTAAAAAAAGTTAACCCCCTCACATACATTGTAGGCATATAATTTATTTTATAAAAATGACTATATTTCTACCCCAAGACACAAATAAACCTACACATTTATAAAAACAATGTCGACAATTTTATTTATTGAAAATCGACGGGGATTTTATTTGGCTTTGGACACAAAGAATTACTTTTCAAAATTATCGATTTGGTTACTTATTATATTTCAATACTAAAAAATATTCTGAAAGTAAGAAAATAACTACTAAAGTTCTAGAATAAATCTAACAAAAGTAAAAATATTTAAGGTACCTAACAACCTAAAAATTTATGGAGTAATTTACATGCCCACAGAGTTGAAGTTGGTTGACATAGCCACTTTTATACATTTAAAAAACTAAATTATACCTTCAACAAATAAATATATGTTAAAAATTTAATATATTTTTTTTAATATTTAGATCTTTAAATTAAATTAATTAAATTCTACCATAATTTTGATGGAATGTGATTTAAGGATCATACATTTGCACTAAAAATATATAATAGACGATTATAATACATCTATTTATCTATACCTATACCTATATATATATATATATATATATATATATATATATATATATAATATATATAGACACACACACGCAAAATTCTAATACGAGCTGAATTTGTTAATTGTTCACAAAATAATTTTCATGTCAAATACCACAACAAAAATAACAACAACACGACGCCTCAATCCCAACTCTGCCTATGTGAGCTCGCTAACATTGTTAGTCCCAAGCTAGCATAAAGAAAGAGAGTTGTGCCAGGTGACCAGCCAACATAAAACTTGACAACTCATAATGAATCATTTCAGAAATTATTATAATTACAACTAATAATTTATTTTTGACAAAACTAAAATTTAGAACTTTACTACAAAATGATTTTGTTAACAGAACAAAATTCTTCTAATACGGGTCGAAATTAGTTTGTTAACCGTTCACAAAATGGTTTGCATGTCAAATACCATAACAAAAATAATAACAACACGATGCGGCTCGCTAACATTGTTAGTCCCAAGTCAGCATAAAGAAAAGAGAGTTGTGGTAGATGGCCAGTCAATATAAAACTTGCCAATTTATAATAAATTTATTTCAGAAAATATCATAATTATAATTAATAATTTATTTTTGAGAGAACTAAAATTTAGAACTTTGAGGACTTCGATAGGGAAAGCTTCCACTTTTATTGAGTTAGTTAAATAGAATTGATAATCATATATGCTCATTATTTTATAATTTTTGTTAACCTTTACTTATATAAATTCATACATAAATTTTAAAATAATGCTTATGAGATTTTTCAAAAATTTTGTTTTTTGAGATGAGATTTATGGACAACGTGCATACTTTAAGACTAGTATAAAAAAAGTAATTGCGTCATATCAAATCTTACATCATAAGAAAATAAAACACACAAAAATGGAAATATGTACAGTCAAAAGTGGTAAGGACAAATTTTTTGGTAAATAAACATAAAATTCTTTTATTTAACAAAAAAAAAAGTCGGGACTCAATATTGTGCAATTGGATGACCCGTCTTGCTCCAATTTTACTTCTTCTTTTTTTCCTTGTATTTTTATTGCCTTAACGACGTGATCCAGAATACCACAAACTTTTAGGACTATTTCTTAAGAATTTTATTTTCTACCCAAGGATTGTTGCCATATTTAATGTTTATTTTTCTATTCTGTATATATAGATCATACATTAATTATATATAATTATATATATATATATATATATATTACATGAATTATATATATTACACATTTGCTGAATATTTTTAATTTAAAAAATTATGTGAATGACTATTGGAGTTAATTCTTCTAATCATGTAAATTTGAAAACCTACGAATTTTCCCCATCTTAAGATGTGGAACACATGGCTGATGTAGAAAGCCCAAATGCAAATTTGGCCGAACTCGATAATTTTGTTCATTAATATATTTGTATTAAAAGTTTTATTAAATATATATACATATTAAAATTAAAATTTAATTATTAATATTTAAAATAATTATTCTAAAATTTAGAACACATAAAGTCCGTTTAAAAAAAAAAATCCCCAATCCTTTGTAAACTATCCGAAATGCACATTTAGCCCTATTGTGCATGGCTATTTGTATTTTCTTTCCACGTGTCTTAATTAGGTCCTCTTGGAAGAACATAAAATGTGTGGGCAAATCGGATAACAATTTTTCTAGTAGCACCCGCAAGCTTGCGCACACGTGGAAAAGTTGAAGCTTTCTGAGAATGGAGAACCTCGGACGGTCATGGAGACCTGAAAACATGACAGTCCGAAAAAAGGGCCTTCTGTCTACACGCTTTCGAGAATAGAATAGACGAGACGACTGTGATTGACAAAGTAGGGGGAGGTTAGTCTTGTCTCCTTTCACTTTGTCGTACTCGGAGGAGTGATGACTAGAGAGTACATGCCAGACGAAACATAGGAGTTCCCGTTCTCGCTTTTCTTGATCTTCCAAGCTTGAAGCTCGCCTGCTTTGAGAGAGGAGAGACAGCCTCGCCTATCATGAGTTTGACTTGCGCTCTAAAATCGTAATTATTTATTTAATAGTTAGCGCTTTAACGACGTTTGAGCCAAAACCTACTTCTAACAAGTTGCTGGATCGAAGTAGTACATTATACATCTGCCGGCCAGCAGCGAAGGGGGTTCGATTCCCGTTATATGCGATGTGCCTAAAAAGACTAATTCAACGAAATATGCCTTGCTTGCATTAAGATTTAATACTTTAACTGTGTAACTAACAGACAAAAATTGTATCCACAATAATAATTGAAGCAATAACTGTGTCTTGGGCCAGCTAATATTTATTGTCACAAAATCAAATGCATTTGGTTAACGAGTGGTCGTGGAAACGCATGACACGCTATACAATTCATTGCCATCAAATAGCTTTTACCGAACCATATTTAAAGAGAATCTAAAAGACGAATGTCATTTTTGATCTTGTTGCTGAACCATGTTGAAAGAAGTGGTAGGTAGTATTAAAGACGAATGTCATTTTTTGTTAACCAATGGAATCGAATGACGAATGATGGAGCTTTGACACGCAAGATTTCACATGAGGTCAACTTGCTGTGAAACAACCATTCAACGTGCTTCGGACGAATTCAACAATAGCAGTATTGGTGCCACATTTTTACTAAAGTGAAGTCAAAATATAAGGAGTAGATTTATGGATAGCAATTTAATTTTGTGTTCGTTATTAAAAAATTATCTTCTTTTTTTTTTTGTTATGTAAAAATTATTTTGTTAAAATAATTTTGACTGATTTTTGTAAAAATTTCACCTGAAATGTGAGAGAAACCGACAAAATGGTTCTTATGTTTGGAAGCAGGTTCAAAATGACCCTTATAAATATTCTTTAGCGTATTGATCCTAAAGTGAACCCTTTTTAATTTTTATTGAATATCTAATAAATCCTTCTTAAAAACCAATATAGTCCCATCAAATCTAGCGGTGGACCAAAAGTTTTAAGATCATAGGCGCTCTATCACCTTCAATATAGAGTTACTACTAAAAACGAATTATAAATGTGAAACCAGTTGAAAAGTACGAAAATAATAACGACATGTTTTAGCAATGTAAGCAGATCACACCTTTTCAAACTAAATTAAATAGTTAGTATTTGATCCCTTAAACGATGAAGAAAAATTGACAATTTATCTGAAAGTCGAACCTCTAAATGAGTGAAAAATCACTAATCATCATAATCGAGTTTAATGCTACTAACCTATATTCACCTTGAAAATTAGTTAACTCCTTGCATGATATATAAAATTCAGAACTTCAGGCCGCATGATTGACAATAAAAAATAAAATCAATATCTCATATCAAATTGCAAGTTAAACTAAGTATTTCGATGGGATGGACTCGTCAAATAAAACCAAAAATTTCACAAACACTAGAAGTAGATTTTAAAATAATAGTGACTGTACCTCAAAAAATTACACCTATAAGCCATAAATAGCCGATATTACAAATACACTTTTAAATGTGATTTCGTATTAAACTCCTTTTTGCAATTTTTTTTTTAAATAATAATTATAGCTCATTAAGTATTGATGAAACCAAAAGTGCACACTACCGCTAAGGAGTATATTTAAGGGCCTATGTTGGACTTACTTCTAAGTATAAGGATAATTTTTGTTATTTTTACTTATATATTTCATTAATTCTTTACAAATAATTTTTGAGATAAGTGAAGCAAAATAAATGAGGGGGGCAAAGAGATATCGCCTTTGGCTTCTTCTCCGCCTACTGACTGCTACTCGGCTTGATGCTCCTATTTCTTATTCGTAGATCATATATTAAGAAATAATTTTGTATAACATTAGAAAATAGTGACTATTGGGTAATATTGGCCCACCATAAAAAAAGGACGCCTCAGATTCCGTGAGGAAATGCGAACAGTGCCAAAAGTACGCCCCAATGATTCACCAAGCAGATGAACACCTCCACTTAGTCGCCTCCCCGTGGTCGTTCATCAAATGGGGAATGAACATCGTGGGTCCCCTCACATCAGGAGAGACGCCTTACTCTTTGGTCTATGGGATCGAGGCAGTAATATCTGTCGAAGTCGGAGAATCCAGCCTAAGGTACTCGTACGAAAGCGATATGAATAACGATGAGAGCAGAAGGCAGGAACTCGACGAAATCGACGAACGAAGAGATATGGCGTACATAAGAGAAAAACAACAAGCAGAATGCTATTACAACAAGAAAGCAAAGATCCGGCCGCTTAAAGTCGGGGACTACGTGCTGAAAGCCACAAATCAAGCTAGTAAAGATCCCCGGGAAGGCAAGCTGGGAAAAAACTTAGATAGTCCGTACAAAATCACAGCTAAAGCAAACAAGAGTTCATTCCCACTAGAGAGAATGGAAGAAAAGCAACTACCAAATAACTGGAACATCAGCCACCTCAAATGCTTCAACTTCCAAGAGAAAAAGTGTCCCCCAAGTCGTACTCTTTTTCCCTCATTTGAGTTTTGTCCCATTTGGATTTTGTGAAGGAGGTTTTTAACGAGGAGGCAAAGGGAACACTTCGATTCGAAGTACGTGAGAGAGGGACTGTTGTTACTCTTTCATTGCTCGACTCCTCAATACTCTCCAAGTCAAACAAGGAAGGAACTAGGTAGACTGGGACTGGGACTCGAACACCAGCTAACACCCAAAATCTGTAACCTTCTCTAAGTATGTAACCAAAGCAACAACGAAGTAATAAGAAACTTACGTTTATTAGAACACCTTTTTGTTGTTAAGGTAGTGTTCGAACCCGCTTGAACAACACCTATCGGCCCTTGACCGCGATTTAACGAAAAGGTTATGTTTGACCTCGCTCGAACAAACACCTATCGGCCCTCGGCCGCGATTTAACGAAAAGGTTATGTTCGACCTCGCTCGAACAAACACTCATCGACCCTCGACTATAATTTAAACTAGGTTATGTTTGACCATGCTCGAATAATATCCGTCGGCCCTCAGCCACGATTTAATATTAAGTTATGTTCGACTACGCTCAAATAACACCCATTGGCCCTCGGCTACATTTTAACACTAGGTTGTGTTTGACCATGCTCAAACAAACACCGATAGGCCCTCAGCCACAACTTAATAAAGGGTAAAGTTTGATCCAACTCGAACAACACCCCTAGGCCACAACATGGCAAAAGACCAAAATCAACCAAGTTCAAAATACACCTATCAGCCTAATAGTCACACCCGACTTATATATAAACAAAAGGCAGACACAGCCCACAAATAATCGTCAAAAGGCTACCATCAACTAGATAACAACAATAATTGAAAGAGCGGAAGTTGTAAACAAGCAAATGACAAAGTATTAAATCCATGAGCAGGTATGGAAGAAGGTACAAAAAACAACTTAAGTTCCCATATATAAAAATCTTCAAAGTTCATTACAAGGGCTCTAAAAGAAGAAGACAAAATACGAAAGAAGTCTAAGAAAAAGGCTATTGACCCTCTGATGTGCCGGGTAATTTCGGCATATTTTGATACTATTTGCTTAAAGTTTAACTTGTTTTACTTGCTAATTCTCATGATACTTATGTAATTTTAGTGTATTTGCAAAATAACAAGTGTCAAGACCCAGAAGAACAGAAAAGAGTTCAAAAAGTAGCTGAAGACAAGAAAAGAGGTTAAGAGCATCGCATATGTAAATATGCGATCACAGAACAGACATGCGAATCGCATATTCTACAAGTAGATCGCAGACGAAGACAGAACTTTAGGTCAATCTTCATGTCGAGAATGCGGTCGCAAATGCGACCGCAGAACAGGAATGCGAACCGCGAATTGGCCTGGTGAAATCGCAAACATAAACAAAGTTCTGGGTGAAAGTCAGTGTGAAGAATGCGATCGCATTCTGCGATCGCATATTCAACATGCGAACTGCAAACCAAGACGTGATGAGAACAAAAGCTGTTTGGTGGGATTTGCGACGGACGATGATGATTGCGGTTCACATTTCTGTTCTGCGATAGAAATGCGGTCCGCATTATTTCAACAAGGGCAAAGCTGACCGACATTCGCCTCGGGTTTTGGTCCTCAATAAATAGGTTTTATAGGATTTTGTGAAGGCATTCTTGTCAGAACTTAGAGTACAAAGTACGGCACTTGAGTATTTTTGAATTCTGAGAAGCTTTTGGTGATTGAAAACCCTCTATTTTTGTAAGATGATATCAATTACTCTTCCTTGTTCTTTAATTATCAGTATGTGTAGCTAAACTCAAACACTGAGGTTGTGAACCCTAGATGGGTAGAATGTGTTGAGATTTTGATATTGAATCCAATTCCGAAGGAATCTTGATATTTATTTATTTCTTGTTCTTCAATTAATCGTTAGTGGTTGCAAACATTAACGAACGCCAATTGACTCTAACTTATATTGGGAAAGTGAGATAGAGTTTGGTAGAAATAAATAACAAGAACTCAAGGCTTTAAACCTTGTTTAACAAAATCTCTTAGGAATAAGTAGGTTTTAACTTGGCGCTTAATTGGTTGTTCTTAAGATTGACTCTTTTGTATTCGGGAGAATCGTAGAGAGGATACATTATCCAAATATTAGGAAATATTGGGTAGTAAATTAAACATCAATTGCATATCAAGAAAGGAATTCAATATTAATATCAAGAACATTCTACTACATTAAAGGGGGCACAACCTTGGTCTCTTAAATTCATATCTTTCACATTCACACTTGAACAAATTAGTTTTCAATTTTCGCTTTCCTTATATATTCAACACTTCTTTATTCTATTTGGCGTACTTGATAGAATTACGACTTAGTAAAGTATTACATTAATTGGACAATAGTTTCACGCCTATTCCCTGTGGGATTCGACCCCAACCTTGTTGGGTTACTATATTTGACATGGATCGCTTACACTATTATTAAGGTGTAATTTGAGAGAATCACCCTCACCATCACGGGCCTCTACGAGCTCACCATCTTGATCCCCATCGCCATCGCCACCTTCGCCCTATAAGCGGCATCATACCACGCATTCTCTTCGAGCCGGTCCACACCCTCTTTCCCATCCTCCTCATTGGCCGAAGGCGTAGCAGGGGTGGGTCGTATCCACAAGTAGCTCGAGCTTCAGGAGCCTTAACACGAGCATCTCTAAGGACAGCCTCAGAAACGGACCCTGCAGCATGCAAATCTCAAAACACATCTAACTGGGCCTCGGCATGGATCCATTCTTCATATAACTCACGAGGTACATTTGGAAAATAAGAAGCATGGGAAGAGGACGATTTTGCAAGTAAGTGAGCCTTCTCAGCCTCCAAAGCGGTCACTCTATTATGAAGCACGTAGTTATGTTTCTCCAGCTCCCCGATCCTCTCCTCGAGCTGATCTTCCTTATCTCTCACCGTTGATTGATCGTTCTACCGCTCGGCTCGGAGAGTCCTATTCGCCAACTCAAGAATCTCCGACTTCCTCCGAGCATCCAAATGAGAGGACTCCGCCTTCTCAAGAACCTTTTGCTTCTCGGTGATCTCACTATTGAGGGCCTCCAGCTGAAGTCGATACTCTTCTAACTGCCTTCGCAACTCGACCACTTGATCTAGAAGGTCACTACAATGGGCCTCCACGCCCCTACTGACTTCAAGATCCTCTTCCCTACTCCTCAACGTTCCCTCGAGGATGCTACACTTCTCGATGGCCTGCACCAGCTCATCATCCCTCTCTTTCAACTCGTCTCAAAGGGCCTGCATGTCGCCACCTTCGCAAAATCGCTTGAGGAGATCTCGATACTTGCCCCGATACTCAAAGTACTTATCTTTCAATTTTACAAAGATGTCTTTGCGCCTCTTCTCCCTCTGAGTGCTCTCGATCTCCAAAATCACTGTAGCAATCATAAAAAGGAAGGATAATAAAGAAGTCAGAACCAAGGACGCACTGAAAAACAAAAAAAAAGAGGTCGAAGCACAAACACTCACCCTAAGAGCAAGGCCAACAATGCTCCTCGACAAAACACCATCGTCTATTTCTTTAAGGATCTAACCCTCTTTTTCGAAACAGAGAGGGCCGAGGGCAGGGACTACCTCCTCGGTGTTCACCAGCAGGTCATGATCCATGGGGATCGCGATAGTCCTCGTAGACACCTCCAACCTAACCTCAAGCTGGGTAAGCCCTTCTTCCATCATCCTCAGGTCGTCTGCATCGAGTTAGAACCTGACTCATCGCCCTTCTTAGTGATGCTTTTGCCCCTCTTATTGGCAGGCAAGGAGGTATCTGCGACTGTCCGAGAGGTCGATGCCTCCTCTCGCCCCGAAGTGTCAAGAACATCAATAGTCGTTCCTTCAGTCTCCATCACCGTAGAAGGAGGAGACACATCCACATCGGCTCCCACCGACCTCGGAGCCTCAGGACTCGGCTCGACATCATCTCCCATAAGAATGGCCGCCATCTCATGCAGCGAAAAGTCCCCTTCCGCTGCATCAACGGCCCAGATACCTCCGTCACCGACATCCTCAGACCTCCTCTTTCGAGGAAGGAGATCTCCATCACTAGGCAAAGGCTCATCGTCCTCGTCGATGAGACAGTATAGAGGAGGAGTCGAAGTCTCCACAAACAAAGCAGGAACAAAGCTGGACGCGGCAACAAGAGAGTTAGAGCAAAGATCGGATCAACTGCGATCGAAATAGAGGTGGAAACTGAGGGCGTAGTGGTTTTCCTCTTCCGAAACGAGGGCGTGGGAGCTCTCCACCTCCTAGTAGACCCCCCGGCCGAAGCTACGGCAAAATAGGAAAAGGGAAAACCAGTGAACGAGAACGAGCAAAGAAATCAAGGTGCTGATGGTAAAAAGAAAAATTACATCCCGAGGGAGGAGACGAACGAAATCTCAATGAGAAGCTCGGCCAATCGCGAACCCCCGCTGTATTGGGGAGGATCCGTCTAGTGTTATCATCTGAAAAAGGCTGAATAGTTTCTGTAAAAAAGGAGAAAACTAGTTAACTGACCGACAACGAAAAGAACACTGGAAATATGAAGTATGTAATCTAATAGGAGCACTCACGAGTACGGTTCCAAGCCTCGGGGAACCTGCGACGGTGGAGACTACATCTTTGGTCCTGACATAGAAGTAGTCGAGCCAGAAGTGCCGATTAGCTTTGTCATCCATCCTCAACACCAAGCATTTTTCCCTCGCTGGCGAAGATTTAGCAAGGTCCCTCGGTAAAAATGAGGGGCGAAGAGATGGACCAAGTGGCGCACTGTGATGTCGATGCTGGCTAATTCAGCGAATTTCGTCAATATCATTGCCACCTTAAAAATATAAGGAGCAAGTTGCGCCGGGCATACGTTGTAGTACCGGCATAAGTCTTCTATCAGCAAAGGTAAAGGAAACGAGTACCCAATCAAGAACGAGTATGTGTAGAGGGCGCCGAAGCCGGGACGGTGCACCCGAACCTCGTCATAACCCGTCGGGATCAAGTCAACGTGACCCGGAAGGCCGAGTCTAACCTTGAGCTCAGCTAATCCCTCCACCCTCATTGTAGATTTGAACTGCTCCGTCACCACTTTCGGCGCCTTATGGAAGTCCGATTTGGCATCTAGTATCGGGGTACAATCTCCTCTACAGTGGGTAAACTTTTCTCCTCGGCAGCAGTTCCACCTTCTTCCCCCTAATCAGGAAAAACAACGTCTAAAGGAACGGAGTGATCTTTCATATGAACATCTAACGATTGTGAAGAAATTGTTGCAGAGAAAATATGGTGAAGCAAAAGAGAATGGCTATCGAAAACAATGGAAAGTTGAAAGGATTCTGTGAAGAAGATGAAGGAGAAGCTATTGCTTAAGAAGAATAAGGAGTTTTGAAAAAGTTTAAAAATCAGCAAACCGTCCCTTAGTCATAAGGTTTAAGAGGCACCAGAATCGAAACGACATGCCATGATTAGCACGAGAATTGAAACGGCAGAGCCAATCAAGGGTCACATTTGAATCGATGCAACGCGCCAAAAAACGGTGTCATTATGACGCATGATATCATGACGTCACTTTTCTTTTGGACCAGATGGCTCTAACGGACTTCCCGAGAAATTCAAAGAATTCAAAATGTGCAGGGCCTCAAAAGGCCACGTCGCCCTGTCTCCACGACCACGACCTACATAGCCAACTCGATAGAATTGTATCATAAACGACATTGTCCATTCATCAACCTCGTCCGCGGGGACGACCTCGATAAGCGGACGGACTAACTATATGGGTCAAAATCCGTCTCTAGAATACTTAAGTCAGGATGGCATTAGCGAAAACACTCCCAGACCGCCATGTGTTGAAGTGACTTAAAGAACAGCAAAGGTCGTGGTCGAAGAGTTAGCAAGGATTAAAGTCGAGGGGTCGTCAAGGATCGAGGTCGATGTCGAATACCCTTGACGGAGTCATAATGGCTAGTTTTTGAATAGGACATTAAAGAGAATATTCTAGTAGATATTTTCTACACTTGTACTGTTAGGGTTTTTAGAAACATGTTCCCAATAAATAGAAAGAGACACAATGATAGGGGACATGTGATATTCATTTGTAAAATATACTTTGACTTTAAATAGAGAATCTGATCTTATTCATAAAAATAACCTTTTCACTAAGATTCTTGTCCACACTTCACCACTGGATCCGAGAATAACTCAGATATTCATAGACTTGTCCATCATTCATCATTGTCAGAAAGAACATCCACTGATTTCATCCTTTGTCGGGTGACTCGTTCGTTTTATTTATATAAATGCCATTTATTGGTGTTCTTCACTATTTAATGCCATATTGCTACTGTTTGGATTTTTAAATATTAACTATTGTACACTTTCATAGCTTTTGGGACAGATCCACATGCTATTTATCATAGTGCCGAGAATTTCGTCTTTAGGATATTATTATTAACTAAAATTAACCCTCATTTGTATAAATTTAATTAGTTGAACCAAGATTTATATTTTTGGTCAAACAATTTGGCGCCGTCTGTGGAGATTTCTTAGTTAAATTTTTAGTTTCCTCTATATCTACAGCTAACGCAAGTCATAACCTCACAAACCCCGAGATCTTCTTTCTTTGGATATACAAAAACCTACATGGCAGGTAACCAAGGAGAAAGGACAAAAATAGCAAGTGATTTCCCTAGCAATATCATGAACGCTATCAACAAGAGCTACGAAACAGTAGGCGAGGACGTGACGTCCAACGCTTCCCCTAGGCGCGAGAGGTCGCCACCCCCACTGCAGCAAAACAAAACCTAGTGGAAAAGGGGCCTCCACATCCGCAGAACAAGGGATGCCCCCGGCTGTGAAAAAACTCCTCGAAGCAAGGCTGACCGACACACTAGTGAGCGTCCTCAACAAGACCACTCCAGGCATGACTACAGAAACTGCAAAAGCTTGCATGATACAACAAACAGAAAAGCAGTGCATCAGACCAAACCCTCTGACAACAAGTATAACTCACAATATCACTAACAGTGCAGGTGATAGCGCCCTCGCTGCCGTTCTAAAGAGGATGGAAGAAATGGAGAATGAAAACAAAGCACTCCGAGAACAGATGAAAGAACACCAAGAATGAGTTGACAAGATATCAGGCACTCCTAAGTTGTTGCCAAAAATGGACGCCGACAGGTTCATAGAGCAGCCGTACAACGATGAAGCAGCCCCGCATGCCATACCAAAGACCTTCAAAATGCCACCCAACCTCAGGATATACGACGAAACGACCGATCCCGATAATCATGTGACTCACTACGTCACTGCGTGAAAGCAACAACCTCGCCAAGGAACAAGTGTCCTCTATTTTGCTGAAAAAGTTTGGTGAAACCCTTACGGGAGGGGCATTGACATAGAATTCACAGCTACCAGCCCGCTCCATAGAAACTTTCAAGGAAATGGCTAATAAGTTCGTAACTGCCCATGCTGGAGCCAAGAAGGCCGAAGCAAGAGTAAACGGCATATTCGCTATCAAGCAGTCCTTGGGAGAGTGACTAAGGGATTTCCTTGCCCAATTCAACAGAGTAAGGATGACTCTACCGAACGTGTCCAAAGGGATGGAGGTCACGGCTTTCCAAAATGGGTTGAGTAGAGATGTTTCAAGAGCGACTAGAAAACTGTTGAGCCGATTGATGAAATATCCTCCAACCACTTGGGACGAAATCCACAATGCTTATTGTGCCGAGGTCAGAGCAGACGAAGACGACCTTAACGGACAAACTCATCATCTAGTTTCGTTACAAACCAAATCCAGAAAAAAAAAAAAAGACAACATCAGGAGGGATCACCCGGTTTCGTGATCCCAACAAGGAACGACACTAGCCATACGTCAGGGCGGCCGCTGCACCTTCCCCCGCTATGAAGAAGGCCCATCTAGGCCAAGAACAAGGACTCACCGGAATGATAGAGGTATTCCCCCTTTATTATCTGCTCACAATTTTTGTGTGTCACCTACAGAAATAGTCTATGCTCTTGAGAAACTCTGAATAAAGGTGAAGTGGCCGCAGAAGATGAGATCAGATCCGAACACCAGAAAATCTGACGCCCATTGTGAGTTCCACCAAGAACGTGAGCACAAAATAGAAGATTGCATTGCCCTCAGACTAGAAGTCGTAAACATGTTGCAGCAGGGACACCTCAAGAGCTGTTAAGCGACAAGGGGAGAAACAACTTCGCTAGAGGACATGAACACCAAGGCCCGTCGAAGACGCCATCACCAGCATGTACTATCAACATGATCACCGGAAGCAGCAACGACGCCTCTATCAACGGCGTAAAGTTCACCACCACTCACAAGCTCGGCGGTCTATCACCCTCGAACGGTACGACGAACTCAAAGAAAGTACCATCTTCGATGAGTCAGATGCCAAAAGTTTGACTTTCCCTCATAATGATGCAATCATCATTACTTTGCGCATTTTAGATAGCAATGTCAAACGTATCATGGTGGACGATGGAAGTGAACGTGCATTATCTATCCCCGAATTCTCACCAAAATGAGAATCAAGGATAAGATAGTGTTGCGTTGCATCACGCTAACCGGATTTAATAATGCAGTTGAGCGGACGTCAGGGGAAATTACACTCCCCGTCTTGGTCGGTGGCGTGACTCTGGAGACGACATTCCACATCATGGACCAGGCCACTGCGTACAACACCATAGTGGGACGACTATGGATACATCCCATTGGAGCCATCCCCTCTAGCCTATACCACGTAATTAAATTACCAACACCATGGGAAATATTTAGCATACGCGGAGAACAACGCGCGTCCCAAGAATACTACCATATTACCTTAGACAGCATAGCAACCCAACAGAAAAAAGATAAGAAAAAAAAGGCATAGCAATCAACAGGGCCGAGGTCAATGCAAGGAGAGACCAAGGACGTCATCATGGATCCTGAAATGGTCGAGGCTGCAGATTCGACCATAGAAGACCTCGACCCCGTTCAATTGGATCTCAATGATCGTAGCAAAAAGGCCTACATTGGCTGCAAACTCCGAGAACAAGGCAAATTTAGTCAATTCTTAATAACTAACATAGATTTATTTACCTTCAGCCATGCAGATATGCCGAGCATCCCAAGGGAAATCACTACACATAAATTAAACGTCGACCAGTTCCACCCCAATAAGACAGGTCAGGCGTAAATTCAACCCCGCCATCAACGATGCAGTCTGTGAGGATGTGGAGAAACTATTAGAGAATGGCTTCATCCGGAATTCGAAATACCCTAAGTGGATCGCCAACATAGTGACGGTCAAAAAGAAAAATAGGAAATGGCGGATGTGCGTGGATTTCACAGACTTGAACAAAGCATGTCCGAAGGATTCGTTCCAATTACCCCACATCGACCAACTCATCGATGCAACAGCTAGGATCGAGCTATTGAGTTTCTTGGATGCATACTCAGTCTATAACCAAATACTTATGGAGAAAGAAGACCAGGAGAAGACCACGTTCATCATCCACCAAGGAACATATTGTTGTAGGGTCATGCCGTTGGGCTGAAGAACGCTGGGGATGCATATCAAATATTGGTCATAAAGATGTTCAAAGGCCTTCTCGGCAAGACCATGGAAGTATATATAGATGACATGTTGGTCAAGTCCGTAAAGGCGGAGGACAAAATCGATCATTTGAAGGAAAATTTTGACATACTAAGATGTTACAGAATGAAACTAAACCCGGAGAAATGTGCGTTTGTTGTAGCCTCGGGAAAGGTCTTGGGTTTTATGGTGTCGCAACGGGGATCAAGGTCAACATAGAGCAAATCAAAGCTATCGAGGGGATACCGAAGCTTTTGACTACCAAGAAGCAAGTCCAAAGGTTGACTTGTCGAATCGCCGCCTTATCGAGATTCATCTCGTGGTCGTCTGATAGATGTCACAAATTTTTTGGCGTACTCAAAAAGGACAACGGCCTTGAATGGACTCTCGAGTGCTAGGCTCTGCGAGAACTGAAGGCATACCTATCATCACCACCCCTGCTTTCAAAGCCCGAACCTGGGGAGCAACTCCTCATCTATCTAGCCATCTCCGAAGTAGCGGTAAGTACAGTCCTGATCCGCGAAAACAAAGCTACACAATCTCCCATCTATTACATTATCAAAACACTCGTCGACGTCGAGACGAGGTACCCGCACCTCGAAAAATTGGTTGTAGCATCGGTAGTAGCTTCACGAAAGCTTAGACCATATTTCCAGTGCCACCCCATCTCGGTCGTTACAACCTTTCCCCTGAGGAGCATTTTTCATAAGCCCGAGCTATCGGGGAGGCTGGCAATGTGGGCCATCGAGCTAAGTGAGCATGATATCACATACCAGCCGTGAACGTCGATAAAGTCGCAGGTGCTCGCCGACTTCAGTGCAAAAATAATGTCTGAAGTCGAAAAGGAAGCAGTCCAAGTTTCCCTCCAAACACAAGACCTATGGGTCCTATACACCGATGGTGCATCCAACACATCAGGGTCTAGACTGGGACTCATACTCGAGGTCCCTACAGGCGAACTAATTCGCCAATCCATAAGGTGCACGGATATGACTAACAATGAGGTCGAGTATAAGACCGCAATTTCAGGGTTGAGGCTAGCACTCAAAAATGGGGCAAAGCGGTTGAAACTCTGCTGTGATTCCAAGCTCGTAGTCAACCAAGTCATAGAGACTTTCCAAATCAAGGCATAAAGGTTGCAAAAATATCATACCAAAATCTACAAGCTACTGTCTGAGTTCACCGAATGCCAGCTCAACCAGATCCCACGTGCGTAGAATGCCAAAGCGGACGACCTCACCAAATTAGCTGCAGCTACCAACAGCATCACAATACGGGGATAAAAGTGTAGTGCACCTCCTCAACTCATCATTATACCAAATCGAGGTAAGAACCATAAGCTTAAATTAGGATTGGCACAATCATATTATTGCCTATTTGTAGGACGACACACTCCCAGACGACAAGAAAGAAGAAAAGAAACTAAGAATGCAAGAGGCCAAATACAATCTCCTTCATAGCGACATGTACAAGAGGACTTACAGCGGCCCTTTGGAGAAATGTTTGGGCACAAACCAGACCCAACACGTCCTCGAAGAAGTCTATGAAGGCCATTCCATTGCCCACTCCGGTAATCGAGCACTAGTCAGATGCCTCATACGTGCGGGATACTATTGGCCCACCATGAAAGAGGATGCCTCAGACTTCGCCAGGAAGTGCGAACAGTGCCAAAAGTACGCCCCAATGATTCACCAAGCAGATGAACACCTCCACTCAGTCACCTCCCCGTGTTCGTTCATCTAATGGAGAATGGACATCGTGGGCCCCTCCCAGCACGAGAGACGCCTTACTATTTGGGCTATGGGACCGAGGCAGTAATACCAGTCGAAGTCGGAGAACCCAGCCTAGGGTACTCCCACGAAAGCGGTATAAATAACAATGAGAGCAAAAGGTAGGAACTCGACAAAATCGACGAACGAAGAGATATGGCGTACATAAGAATGGTTACCCAAAAATAACAAGCAGAACGCTATTACAACCAATGTTTTAAAAGGCGTGGGCGTTAGGTGAGCGTTTTACATATGCCTCAGCGAGGCGTAAGCCCCGAGGCAGGGGCATACGTCCTATAGGTATTTAATTTTTAATATTTTACAAAATAATATAATTACAGTAAATATTTATAAGGTAAAATTATATAAAAATTAAAGAAAACTATAAATATGTGAAATATATATATAGATGTGCTCCATCCCCATAAAAAACTAATCAAAACAATCTATTATACGCTACTTATAAGCACAAGTAACTTGAATCGAAAAGAATAAAGTTTTCTACATGGAGGAATAAAAAGGATGACTAACCTGCAATTTGAATTTTGAACTTGCTTCTATAAAGGAGAATGGAGTTCTCTTTGTATTTGTAAAAAAATAATAATTAAATATTCATTTATTTTGGGAGATATTACCATACTAGTGGACAAGATAAAGAATTGGGAAAGACTATAAATTAGGACTTCAATCAATAAAAAAATATCTTGACTTTTAAATTTAATACACTTCAGTTCCTTTTTAAAACTTTTAAGTAATTACAAGTTGACTTTTGAGAATTTGGGTATTATATGAAGACTTATTCAACAAATTTTGTTTTAATTTGAAAAAGTCTCTGGGGCTTATGCCTCACTACAAAAACGCGCCTCAAACACCCAGGCATACACCCTGAACGCCCGGACGTACGCCCCGAATTGCTGGGCTTACGCCTCTTGAGACTTTCGCCCCACACCATTGCCTCGGGGCATTTTTGGTGCGCCTCTCCCCAGGACTCGCCCCGCCCTAAAAATGCCTTTTAAAACATTGATTACAACAAGAAAGCAAAGGTCTGGCCGCTTAAAGTCGGGGATTACATGCTGAAAGCCAACACTTAAGCGAGCAAAGACCCCCCGGGAAGGCAAGCTGGGAACGAACCGGGATGGTCCGTACAAAATCATAGCCAAAGCAAACAAGGGTTCATTCAAACTAGAGACAATGGAAGGAAAGAAACTAACAAACAATTGGAACATCAGCCACGTCATATACGTCAACTTCTAAGAGAAAAAGTGTCCCTCAAGTCGTACTCTTTTTTCCTCACTTGAGTTTTGTCCCATTTGGGTTTTCTTTAGGAGGATTTTAATGAGGCGGCGAAGGGAACACTTCGAGTCAAAGTACGCTCATTGCTCGACTCCTCAATACTCTCCAAGTCAAACAATGAAGGACTAGGTAGACTGAGACTTGGACTCGAACGCCAGCCAACACCCAAAATCTGTAACCTTCTCCAAGTATGTAACCAAAGCAACAATGTCGAAGTAATAAGAAACTTACGTTTATCAGGACACATTTTTTGTTTTTAAGGTGGTGTTTGACTCCGCTCGAACAACACCTATTGGCCCTCGGCCGCAATTTAATGAGAAGTTTATGTTCGACCTTGCTCGAACAAACACCTACCAGCTCTCGGACGCGATTTAACGAAAAGGTTATGTTCAACCTCGCTCAAACAAACACCCATTGGTCCTTAGCCATAATTTAATACTAGGTTATGTTTGACCACGCTCGAATAACACCCATCGGCCCTTCGGCACGATTTAATACTAGGTTATGTTCGATCACGCTCGAATAACACCCATTGGCCCTCAGCTACATTTTAACACTAGGTTATGTTCGACCACTCTCGAACAAACACCGATCAGCCCTCGGCCACAACTTAATAAAGGGTAAAGTTTGACCCAACTTGAACAATTTCCCTCGGCCACAACATGGAATAAGACCAAAACTACACCTATCAGCTAATAGGCACACCCGACTTATATATAAACAAAAGGCAGGCATAGTCCACAAATAACCGTCAACGGGGCTACAATCAACTAGATGACAAAGATAATGGAAAGAGCAAAAGCTGTAAACAAGCAAACGACAAAGTATTAAATCCATGAGCGAAAAAACAAATAACGGGTATGGAAGAAGGTACAAAAAACAACTTAAGTTCCCATATATAAAAATCTGTAGAGTTCATTACAAGGGCTCTTTAAGAAGAAGACAAAATACAAAAGAAGTCTAAGAAAAAGGTTATTGGCCCTCGCCATCATGGGCATCTGCAACCTCACCATCTCGATCCTCATCGCCATAGCCACATTCGCCCTGAGGATAAGCGGTATCATACCAGGCGTTCTCCTCGAGCCGGTCCACACCCTCTTCCCCATCCTCTTCATCGGCCTAAGACGTAGCGGGGTCGTATCCACAAATAGCTCAAGCTTCACGAGCCTTAACACGAGCATCTCCAAGGGCAGCCTCAGAAATGAATCGCGCCACATGCAAATCCCGAAACATATCTAACTAGGCCTCGGCATGGATCCATTCTTCATATAATTCCCGAGGTATATTGAGAAAATCAAAAGCATGGGAAGAGGACGACTGTGCAAGTAAGTGAGCTTTCTCGGCCTTCAAAGCCGCTGATGGTAAAAAGAAAAAGTACATTCCAAGGGAGGAGACGGCCGAAATCTCAGTGAGAAGCTCGACCAATCGTGCACCCCTGTAGTATGGGGGAGGATCCGTCTAACCCAATCAGCGAGGTGTGTTGTCATCTGAGAAAGGCCGAATAGTAGCTGTAAAAAGCAGAAAACTGGTTAACTGACCAACAACGAAGAGAACACAGGAAACATGAAGTATGTAATCTAATACGAGCACTCACAAGTAGAGCTCCAAGCCTCGGGGAAGTCGACTAATTCCGCGAATTTTGTCAACATCATAGCCACGTTAAAAATATAAGGAACGAGTTGCGCCGGGCACAGGTTGTAGTACTGGCATTAGTCTTCTATCAGCAGCGGTAAAGGAAACGAGTACCCAATCAAGAACGGGTATGCGTAGAGGGCGCAGAAGCCGGGACGGTGTACCCGAACCTCGTCATCACCCACTGGGATCAAGTCTACGTGACCCGGAAGGCCGAGTCTAACCTTGAGCTCGGCTAATCGCTTCGCCATCATCGCAGATTTGAACCACTCCGTCACCACTTTCGGTGCCTTGTGGAAGTCTAGTTTGGCATCTGGGTATCGGGGTACAATCTCCTCTACAGTGGATGACCTTTCCTCCTCGGCGGCAGTTCCGCCTTCTTCCCCCTGATCGGGAAAAACAACATCTAAAGGAACGAAGTGATCTTCCATATGAATATCTGATGATTGCAAAGACATTGTTGCAGAGAAAAGATGGTGAAGCAAAAGAGAATGACTGTCGAAAAAAACAGAGAGTTGAAAGGATTCCGCGAAGAAGATAAAGGAGAAGCTATTGCTTAAGAAGAAGAAGGAGTTTGAAAAAAGTTTCAAAATCAGCAAATCTTCCCCTATTTATAAGGTTTGAGAGGCACCAGAATCGAAATGGCAGGCCATGATTAGCACGGGGATCAAAACGACAGAGTCAATCAAAGGTTACACTTGATCGATGCGACGCGTCAGGAAACAGCGTCATTATGATGCATGATGTCATGATGTCACTTTTCTCTTTGACCAGATGGCTAAACAGACTTCCCCATAAATTCAAAAAATTCAAAATGTGCGGGCCTCAGAAGGCCACGTTACCTTATCTCCACGACCACGAGTACATAGCCAACTCGATAGAATTGTATCACAAACGATATTGTCCATTCATCGACCTCATCCGTGGGGACGACCTCGATAAGCGGAGGGACTAACTGTATGGGTCAAAATCCGTCTCTAGAATACTTAAGTCGGGATGGCATTAGCCAAACACTCCCAGGCCGCCACGTGTTGAAGTGACTTAAAGAAAAGTAAAGGTCGTGGTTGAAGAGTTAGCAAGGATTAAAGTCGAGAGGTCGTCAAAGATCGAGGCCAAGGTCGAATACCCTTGACGGAGCCATAATGGCTAGTTTTAGGATAGGACATTAAAGAGAATATTCTAGTAGATATTCTTTGCACTTGTACTGTTAGGGTTTTTAGGAACATGTTCCCTATAAATAGAAGAGATACAATGATAGGGGACATGTGATATTTATTTGTAAAATATACTTTGACTTTAAAGAGAGAATCTGATCGTATTGCAAGCCCACAAAAACAACCTTTTCACTAAGATTCTTGTCCACTCTTTACCACTGGATCTGAGAATAACTCAGATATTCATAGACTTGTCCATCATTCATCATTGTCAGAAAGAACATCCACTGATTTCATCCTTTCTCGAGTGACTCATTTGTTCTATTTACATAAATGTCATTTATTGATGTTCATAACTATTTAATGCCATATTGCTTCTGTTTGGGTTCTTAAATATTAATTATTATACACTTTCATAGCTTTTGGGACAGATCCACGTGCTATTTATCACTGTGCCGAGAATTTTATCTTTAGGATATTATTATTAACTAAAATTAATCTTCAATTGTATAAATTTAATTGGTTGAACCAAGATTTATATTTTTGATCAAACACTAATTATGTTAGAACTATTTGTACATAGAATTTGATATATATCTATTTTCTTCTTCGAGTTACTCTAGACGTATTTGTACTCTCGCAAACAAATTCCAATTAAAGGGAATCAGTGGTAGACTGGTAGGTGAGCTTAAGGTTGACGGGAATTTCTTGAACTTCCTTAGCGGGTAGTTGGAATGTGGGCTTACTATACGGCCAAGACATAGCTGAGGTGAACCACTAGCTTTTCTTTGGATTTTCTTTTAGTTTATTTTTTTGGATAGATTTGATAGTATTTCGAATGGAACGACGAATTTGTCTTTGGTTCACTAACTAGTCCAAATGTTATATTGGTCCTTTCAGTGGTGGAGAAAGACGGATTGAATCTACTATATTAGAAGTTATATAATTAAACAATGAATCTCCTCGATTTAAGAAATTTTTTAATTAAATAGTAATTTAGTTAAAAAATTGCTCTAAATCATATGTTAAAGTATTTTTTGAATCCCCCCTTATGAGAATATCGTGTTCAGCCACGGCCACGTCACTGATCTCTTACTCTTGAGTCTTGACCTACGAGACTTCAGGTTGAGGAAGTCCCAAGTCTCAACTTTTGTAACGTAACTACCCACTTTGGCCTTTTCCTTCTTTCTCCCCAACGCCATACGTTTATTTACCTACCTAACTCTTTGGAGTGTGCACCTTACTTTCCAATGTATTTATATCACCTTCCCTTCTCCTTACTATAGCAAATCTCTTTAATTTTTTTTTGTTCTTCTTTGTTTCTTTCACACCCTCACAAGTCACAACTCAAACTTTTCTTTTCAACCATTTTTCTCTGCATAAAAAAGAGAAGTTTTACAAACCACAAGAAAAAAAAATGTTGAGCGTAGCTAGTGTTGAAGCCCAGAAGGCAGAGTTAGCTTCTTCTGTAATTCCTCCTTCTAATCAATCTACTGAAGAGTTACACGTGTTTAGATCAAGATTACCAGATATACAAATTTCCAACAATGTCCCTCTTCATGTTTACTTGTTTGAGAGGCTCTCTGAATTTCAAGATAGGACATGTCTTATAGCAGGCAGCAGTGGTAAATCCTACACATTTGCTGAAACTCATCTCATTTGCCAGAAAATAGCTGCTGGCTTAACCAATATAGGAATCAAAAAGGGAGATGTAATCATGACTTTTCTCCAGAACTGCGCTGAATTTGTGTTTACTTTTCTCTCGGCTTCTATGATTGCCGCTGTTATAACTACAGCTAATCCGTTCTACACAAAAGCTGAGGCGTTTAAGCAATTAAAAGCGTCAAACGCCAAACTAATCGTTACCCAATCTCAGTACGTGGATAAATTTCGTGATTCTGGAGAGAATGACCCGAAAATTGGCGAAGATTTTTCAGTCATCACAATTGACGACCCCCCTGAAAATTGCTTACATTTCTCTATACTTTCTGAAGCTAACGAAGAGGAAATGCCAAAGGGAATTGTAATCCAACCAGATGATCCAGTAGCTTTACCATTTTCTTCGGGAACAACAGGGCTACCAAAAGGTGTGATTTTAACTCACAAAAGTTTAATCACAGGAGTAGCTCAATTAGTCGACGGAGATAATCCAAATTTGTACTTGAAACACGATGACGTGGTGCTATGTGTACTTCCTCTGTTTCACATATTTGCGTTAAATTCAGTGCTTTTAGTCTCGTTAAGAGCAGGAGCTAGTGTTTTACTAATGCAAAAATTCGAAATTGGTGCATTGCTGGAGCTGATACAAAACCACCGCGTGTCAGTTGCAGCAGTAGTTCCGCCCTTGGTTCTTGCGTTGGCGAAAAATCCGATGGTTGATTTGTTCGATTTGAGTTCGATTAGGCTCGTGTTGTCCGGGGCCGCGCCGCTGGGCAAAGAGTTGGAGGAAGCGCTACATCGTAGGGTCCCGCAAGCTATATTTGGACAGGTGAAATTTACAGTGCCCTGAATTTTCGTTTAGCTAAGGAAACAAAGAACAATCTTACACTTCTTGATTTCTTACTTTTGGCCAACAAACTATAACCAATTTAATTTCATGTCATTTGAATGATTTATTTTCCAATAAATTATACTGTGTAATTACGATAAAATAATTTATATATGTATATATATAAATAATTTCGAATTCCCCTAACATTAGAGAAATAAAGGTTTACGATTCAGGCGTGATTCCCTTGTTAGAATTCTTTGCTTCACACTGATTAACAACCAATAATAGAAGTTAAAAAAATTAAAAATTTTAGACTAGTTAACTTAAAATAAAAAAGAGAAAATGAAAGTCTAAGGAAATCAAGTCAACTGGGCGACGGAATGTGTGTCTTTAGCAGAAAGTCGTGTTTTGTAGGTAATGTACAAGCTTTTTAACTTTTTTTTCCTTGAAATTGTATAGTCACAAGTAATTGCAGTAATCAAGATCGCCAAACTTTATCAGTGTCGCGTTTTAAAAGGTCTAATAAGCCGGAAAATGCAGTTAGAGGTCCAAATTTAGTGCTGGACTTAATGAAAAAGACACTCTCTATATGTGGTATAATTGTTAGTATTTCTTCAGAATTGTCATAATCTAAAGGTAGACCAGACGTAATCAGCATGTGAATGTAGGCATAATCAACATATTAGGCTACATTAACAACTAGCTTTTCTCACATAATTAATAACCTGTTGAATTTATGGATTACACGTAACCAGCATGTGAGAGGATACAACTGGAACGTTTGAATCAATTAATATATACATTGGAGTACTTCTTTATTTTTTTGATAACTAAGTTAGCATTTATTTCTTGCTATCATATTAAAGTCCCGTCATATTTCAGACCATGGACATGGTTCCATTTTCTGCACGTACTAGACAGAAATTTGGATAGCTCATTTAAACATTACTAGTGGAATCGACAAATATGTCAGCGGTAGATAGAGACCATTTAATATTAGCCGGCAGGTCGGTAGCAACTCATAGGCAGTCTTTAATTGCTCTAGATTTTGCCATACTCACCTTTCATGGAAGAATAGGATATGTTGATCTGGTCTCATATTGGCATATTAAATACTGAGAAAAATTAAATCCATCACCATTTTTATCTTGATTTTTTAAATGATGAATATAATCATTTTTAAACTTGTACGTATTTAATCAGTTCCCAAAAGTTTGTTCTACGTTTTCTTTTAGATGTGGGATGAATTTATGTTTCCAATGTCCTTCCGCAATTAAAAATTGTAGAAGTGTTTTTGTATTGTAAAAATTGAGGCTTAAACCTTTTTTTTTTTGGGGGGGGGGGGGGGGG
>MCJB01015109.1:79980-129563 GCA_002018475.1 Nicotiana obtusifolia
GGGGGGGGGGGGGGGCTGGATATCTATCACATACTATTATTTATTACACTCATGAATATATAAGGATTGATTTTGGTTAAGATAGAAGCCAGATTGACCAATTTTAGTTGGTCATATATTCCACTTGCGATCATAAAATATAATCAGATCGCAAACTTTTCGGAAATATTATTAATATACTTCTAAAATATCTGCTAAAAGTTTTTATTTTTAAATATAACTATATTTTTATGGGATAGAATACTTTTAGCAATTCAGATCATAGAGAATTTACAAGAAAAAGTAGGAATTGTGATGTTATCCACAACTGCAAAGCGCAGATAAATTTACTAGTCTTTGTGTAATTAGTACTGTAGATCTGAACCATAAAAATTGTATTGCGCTTAATTAGTGGAATTGAACGTGAATTGGCAGGGCTATGGTATGACAGAGGCCGGACCAGTAGTAACAATGTGCCCAGCATTTGCAAAGCAACCATTTTCAACCAAATCTGGCTCATGTGGTTCAGTAGTTCGAAATGCAGACCTCAAGGTGGTCGACCCCGAAACTGGTGGCTCCCTTGGCCGCAACCAACCCGGCGAAATTTGCATCCGTGGTTCCCAAATCATGAAAGGTAATTATAATTCATTATTAATTTAACTTTTATACATTGCAGTACAATAACATTTATTTTTAACGCAATCAAATCACTCAAAATGGTAACTAATGTTCGGAAAATCATAACAAAATTTTTTAGTTATCTATTCAAATAGTCAAGACAATCATATTTTTATTAAACATTATATATGTCAATTAGGTTATCTGAATGATGATGAGGCCACGGCACGGACCATAGATGTCGATGGATGGCTCCACACTGGTGATATAGGATACGTAGATGACGATGATGAAATATACATCGTCGATAGAGTCAAAGAGCTTATCAAGTTCAAAGGATTCCAGGTACAAATGCTTAATTACTCATCTATCTTCTATGTTTTATGCAGTGGCGTAGCCACCCTATGTCAAGGGTGGTCAAGTACATACTATTCGGCGAAAAATTATATCGTTCGTATATAAGTTAAATATTATTTTATATAGTTATATATTATAGGTAATCCAAGGGTTCAGGATGTTCAAAATGACCTGCTATTCACGGGTTTAAAGTTCTGCCCATTTTATTTGCTGAGGGAGTTCAAAATAGCAGGTTGTTTAACTAAATGTTGCGTAGTTTGACCAAAAACGTACACCATTTATCGACAAAAAAAATTTATTGGCTTGTTTAAAATTTGAACACCCTTAACGGAATTTCTGGCTACGCTACTGATTTTATGGGGGACGGGTTTTAGCACAATTGGGTTAGAGCTCACTTCTGGAGTGACATCTCAATACAAGAAAAACTAGAATTACTAAAGAGTTTTCTAACCAATTTAACTTTAAATGTTGTTAGGTGCCACCAGCTGAGCTTGAGTCTCTTCTAGTAAGCCATCCAGATATTGCAGATGCTGCTGTTGTACCGTAAGTGCAAATACAACTCCACACTGATTAATTACACAAATATATGCATGTATTAATTTGAATGTATAAATTAGGTTAATTGTTTAACAATTTGTGCAGGCAAAAAGATGATGCGGCAGGGGAAGTCCCAGTTGCATTTGTGGTCCGCTCCGCGAATGGTTTTGAAATTACTGAAGAAGCTATAAAGGAATTTATTGCCAAACAGGTACAGATTTTCTCACCATTTAGCTCTCAATAATTCTGAAAAAATTTTGAGTTTTTTTTTCCTCAATATATGCTCATAAAAATTCTACATAAAATGATATGCAGGTGATATTCTATAAAAGATTGCACAAGGTATATTTTATTCACGCTATTCCAAAGTCTCCGTCTGGAAAGATATTGAGGAAAGAACTGAGAGCCAAGCTAGCTGCGCCCTCCACCCAGTGAAGACGATCTTTTGTGCCTGTTAATTAATGAAGGGCTTAGGTCCGTTTTGTATCTGTTTGATGAGATGTGATTCTTAAATTTTTTGAGATATATCCCAAATATATTATTGTCCCAGTCTTTAATGCACTGTTGTGTGTGGATTCTCATATCCAATGACTGTGAACGTTAGTTTATTTTTTCTTTTTGTTTTCTAACTTTTGACAACATTAAATGGTTATGTTCGTTAGAGTTGTAACTTGTAAGTTCCGTTTTCGTATTTCTTCACTTTTACTGTTAAGCTGTCTCATATTTATTCTTTGTAAGAAAAACTTTGAGATTATATAATTGCTAGAACTCTGCTCTGATCAGTACTACATATATAGTTCGTGATGATGGTTATTTGGTGAAATCGAATAAAGAAATAATGCTAGTTCGGTCAACAAACTCATACTAATGCTAGGACTTATCTCAAGCTAATTCGAAAATGAAAGAAGTCTACCGGAAGCTTTTAGTATTTGTCTAATCAATCACACTGATAGCTTCAATAGTTCACTGAAATTTATGTGGATGATCGTGACACCTCTTCAAATCCTATTTAGCCTTATTAGATATGTCACTTAAACAAAATAATTTCGTTAAGAACAAAAATTAAGTAACACGTTTACGAGGGTTAATAGAGATGGTGCAAATAAATTTAGGCATCTAATCCTTATGTGTGATGCAATGCTGAATCTATTTAAATACTTGATATGACATTATACTATAATATTTCAAAAAGCACCGACGAATAACAAATTTACAAGAGCGGCCTATTAAGTTATGTAAAAAAGATATCCAACTTAAAATTATCAAATCGAGTAGTACCCCAAGAATTTTACGAATCAAACCAAAGAACCTGCCTTTTATGCACTGCAACATTCAGTATCGACCAAAAATAGTGGCACCTCAATTCGTCCCGTCAAATTACGTTGTGCCTTGCTTTGCTCTCAGTTCTTTCTTTAACGGGTGGGAATTTGTTAAACTCCTTGCATCAATATGGCAAAGGGAACCGATGCTTTTAGCCATTAAAAAAAGAGATTTCCTTCTTTCCCGGTGGCTAATAACATGAAATGCTTTGCATTGAGGATCTCACTCTTTAAGAGTCATTTCGAAACAAATAAAACACAAAGATTAAAATGAATTGTCATTTGACAGCACATTTCAAATTCAATCTTTTTTATGTATCTAATTTATTAAAGGTTTATATATATCTCTATAAGGGTCAAGTCCCTACCCTAACAGTATCTAAAATTAACTGATCATCCATACATCATGAATCTTAGATCCAGATATTATTTCAGTATATTATTTATAGAAGTCATGAAGTTTTCCGTTACAAATTCAAAATTATTTCAACTTTAAGTGAAATAGTGATATGGTTTGAAAGGCCCAATAACAAGAGAAGAGTGAGCCCTTCAAGGGAATCTGGGCCTCCACCTTTTCCGTTAGAAGCCCATTTATCTTTTTGGGGCAAGTGCACAGATAGACATTCTCAGTGATGTTGTTTAGGATTAGTCACTACTTATTTTATCCTGAAATTTTAAACTAAAAATCTCAACTTTAGAACAACTCAGGACATTTTTGTCCTGAAAAATTGAAATCCATGACGTATAGATTAATTCTTATATAGAGAACTCTTTAAAGTGGCTACCTGGTGTTATTTCTACAACTGCTTTTTGACCACTAATAATATGGAATACCAACCTGTTCTCATGTACCTGCAAAATAACACTGTTCTTTCACCTTCTACCTTTTTTCTCCCATTTTCTTGAAGAGATTTCGATATTGTAGGTCACTTATTTAAGACTATTAACATAAATAAAATCATTTCTTGTTTATTCCAAAAATAACATATTTATTTACAAATATAGCAGGTTTCAAAGTCCATACATTTAACCCCAAATTCTTAAAATACAGTCAGACCTCTCATATGAGAAAATAATCTTGTACTTTTTTCTCCCCGTTAAAATTTGAATATAAGATTTATGATTTTTTATCTATTTTATTGATCACTAGGTTACGTCCTTTTATATACTGTTTGACTTATTTAATATCGGTAATGATAATGATATAACATAGCCGATAAATAGCTAATCTAACATAAGACAATATGGGTTTAAATTAACTGTACCTGTCAATAAGAATAACAAATGGGCTATTCACAGCTGGCTTTCTTTTATCAATTGATGCAATTTTACATTCATTTTTTTTTTGTTTATGAAGTTCAATTATATATTAAACATTCTTATAAACTATACACAAATATTAACATTAATTTTATAGAAAATAATCATGTAAGCCATATTATTTTGATAAAAGACAAAACGAAAAATTTATATGATCTTAGAAAATCACCAGTAATTATAAGGCTAATCATTCTCTAACTACTACTTTAGAAAAATGTTATAGACACAGTATGAGAGGCAAACTTATTATGCGAAAATCCATATCTATGAACTCATTATCAGTAGTACTCTTTCCACTCAACATTGGTTCACAATAAAATATTAAAATAATGAATATTAGTATTTGTCCACTTATTGGAAGTGAAATACTCGCAAAACCTAAGAACGAGAAATAGTATGCTAATTATTATGCATATAACAACAACGTAAAAAGCAATTCATATGCTATTAGTTGTAATATAAACACATGACACAGGCCCCAAAATTGATCGTCATTATTTTATAGTTTCTATTAATGACATTTACACAATAATTATAGCTTAAATTACTGGGATTCCTATTAATTCGTATTGGCGCTGCCTTATTATGATTTTTCTTTCTGAAAATCTGATAATGCGATTACCGAATCTGATGAAATGATAGTGAATGCCACTTATCCTATTCAACTAATTTCTCATCGACGTCGTCTATCCCTAATTGAAATTATTTGCCTCAAGTAACCCACCAAAAACCCAAAAGAAACCACTAATTCCCGGTTCATTAACACCTAGTCCGGTTCAGACCTTAACAAAGAAACAAAGGCCCAAAGCCGCCATTTCACCAAAAGATCTCAAACCCTACATAAACCCTGAACCTTCTTTCCAATCTCCCAAGAAAAGTAACATTTTTATGGCGTCTTCCTTTTCTTCTCCTCCAAGCCACAATCACTAATAATCCCTAGCGTTCTCTCCGCCCCCAATTTTGATTCTTATTCCCTACCAAAAGAAAAAAAGGGGGAAAATGGGAAAAACTTATGCAGCAGGGCTATTTGCAGCCCTAGCTTCTGCTAAGTTTGTTACCGAAACTGCTTATGCCGACGGTGGTGGTGGTGGTGGTGGTGGTGGTGGTGGTTTCAACTTCTCTCCGTTTTCCACCTCTTCTAATAAAGTACCGAGTGCTCCTGCTGATGTTCCTCAGCCACCTCAGCCGGCAGCGGCAACTCCTGAGCCTCCTCCTAAGGTTCGAAATGACAATCCGAGGACTACTTCAGCTGGTTTTGATCCTGAGGCTTTGGAGAGAGGGGCTAAGGCCTTGAGAGAGATAAATAGTTCCAAAAGTGCCAAACAGGTATGGAGTCTTAGTTGATTTTCTAGTTTTATTCTTAAGAAGGTAATAGTAATGTACTAACCCCTATATCCCAATTTGTTTGGTACTGTAGGGGAATCAATTAATTGGAAAATGTTTTAACTATAAAAGATAAAGATTTGTCTATTGTTATGTAGTTTTTATTGTATTTAAGAAATAAGGAATTGCTGCGGAATTCACTGAAAAAGATTATGATTTATCTATTCTTATATAGTTTAATTATTCCTAGTTCTTTGTTTGTAGGTTTTTGAAGTGATTAAAAAGCAAGAAGATACAAGACAGGTTGAGTTAACTGCAAAAATGCAAGAGTTTAAAGCACTGCAAGCTCAAGCTGAGATGGTAAGCTTAAAGTTCTATGGTGAACTACTCCTTGTTTATCAACTCGATAAAAGAAAGTTCCTTTTATTTGTTTTTGTTGAACAATTAAGAAAAAATTCTCCCTTTTAATGAAACTGCAATCAGAAGTATCAGCTGACAAATCTTGTTGTAACTAACGCCGTTATTTTATTTCACAATTGTTTTTGGTTTTTATCTCCATTGTTTTATTAGTATTTTCCTTGATTTATTTTTTGTTTTTGCTCTAAATCTTCGTTTAGGTGAGCTTACTATATGTAATTAAGCATTAGTGGTTGGTTAAAGTGGATTAGAAACTTCATTGGCTGTAGAGGACATGCTTCTCTATTCCCATGTGCAAACTAAACCAAGTGCAAACGACCCGATTCTTTGAAGATAATTAAGCCACGTGAGGGATTTTGTTTCTACCCTACTGGAAATAGATATGGAGTGTTGCTTGCTAAATTCTTTGATTTTTCTGTCTCTGCATGCTGCTCCTCCAAAAAAATATCATTTGTTTAAACTAAGTAGGGGTTATTGAACTTCTATTTCTTCCAGAAAATATGCGACAACCCTTTGTGCACTTGTTGGTAATTATTTATTGTTCACTTATCTGATTGCAACACATTTCACTTGTCTTGTTTGTAATATCAAAATTTGAACTTTACTGTTTATGTACCAAGGAAGAAAAAAGATATGATTGGTTGTCTTTCTTTTAACAGGAGAGACAAAGGGTTATATACGACGAACAAAAAAAGCTAGCTCAGCAACAGGCACAAATCAAGTCACAGATGGCTCGATATGAAGATGAATTAGCAAGGAAAAGGATGCAGGCATGTGAAGTGTTTTAATAATGTCATGGTTAAATTGGTATTGCTTTAAATGATAAAGCTGACTTCTGCTTGCATTCTGCAGGCAGAAAATGAGCACCATAGAGCTAGAAATCAGGAGTTGGTAAAAATGCAAGAGGATTCAGCTCTGAGACAAGAGGCAGCTAGACGAGCAACAGAAGAACAAATCCAAGCGCAGCGCCGCCAGACAGAGAGAGAAAAAGCAGAGATAGAACGTGAAACTATTAGAGTGAGAGCTATCGCAGAAGCAGAGGGGAGAGCACATGAAGCAAAGCTGGCTGAGGATGTTAACAGGAGAATACTAGTAGACCGTGCAAATGCTGAACGGGAGAAATGGGTCGCTGCGATTAACACAACTTTCGATCATATTGGAGGTTCTTCTCTAACGATCATCTATTAGCTTGCTGATACGGGTTATCCATGTTTAGATTTATGGATCATATCAGTCTATTTTGTTCATGTTATTAGTGTTGACCTGCATAATACATCTCTTGCTTTGGTGTTGAATTTTTTCTTCTAAACCAGTCTTTCATGCCAATGTGCTGTGCTTGTAATTTTTGCTGAAGAGATAATTTAAGTCTTCTTCTTCTTGGGAAAGAGAAACAGGAAGAGATTTGGATTTGTATTTCTTTTAGTATTATGGAGTAATATTTGCTTGCTGGTGTTAGACACAATTAGTGAATTTATAATCTACACATCTTTCTATGCTCATTTTCCTTTTTAGCCTTTTCAATGTGTACACTTGAAAAAATTAAAAACGCCAGATATTTTTTTGGACTCTATTTATAAATGCTGCATTCTTCTGATTCTTCGCATGCCTCTGGCCACTATGATTAGTGCCGATACTACCGAGTGGGGGATTAAAACTTTGCAAAAGATAAATATCAGTATCAAATTTTTTTTGGTTTAAAAAGGTAATCAAGCACCACTAATTTGTGCAAATGCACAAAATGTAGGTAGGGTTGCAATTATGGGCTACTGCTGATGCAAAATAAATATTATCTTTTGACGTGAAGATATCCATTTATGTAGGTGGTTTCCGTGCAATACTAACGGATCAAAATAAGCTTGTTGTGGCTGTTGGTGGCGTGACTGCTCTTGCAGCTGGAATATATACAACAAGGTATTTAATATATTTTCAAAATTAGCAACGTATAGTTGTTTGCATGTGCAATTCTCTTGCAAGTCATGCTTAATGTTGTGATGTGCATTTTCTTATTTAATATTATTTGTGGGATTTAGGCATATTCTTTTCCTCTTTCATAGACCACATGAACAGACATCAGATTTTTTTAACATGCATCTTGGTTTATACTAAAGGTTTTAAGGTGGTCAAATATGTTGAAGGAGTTCTTTTTTTTTTTTTTTTTTGGGGGGGGGGGGGGAGCAAGAAATGGTGGTGTTATATTCTCCATTGATCAGTTCTTACTTTTCCATCATTTTAGCCGTGGCTTATGGCGGGCCCAGTGGGATCATCTCTTTCCGCTGGCTTTGTGAACCTGTTGTAGTTATTGGGACAATTCTTCTTTGCCCTTTCTTCTAGTTTGAGCGTCACTATTCAAACCACCTTGTGGGGATGAAATGAAGATTCACTGGCGAGGAAAATCCTACTCTAATGATATCTGATCTTTTATGCATTTCTACCATTTTAGCCCTGCCGAACTCATATAATATTTAGCTACTGGCATATTTCTACTCGTTTTTGACTGCTCCTCTATTGATAATACACTTGTTTATTTAAACGGCCAATACCAAGAAGTTGGTTTATTTGGAATCTGGTGGTGGTAAAGTTTTGGTTACCCTGTCTCTCTTGGATTCTGTGGTTGTTCTTGAAGATATTTTGCCAGCACTTCTACTTGTATTCACTAGTGTGGCTAATACAGCTGATGCAAGCTTGTTATCTGAATTGCAGAGAAGGTGCAAGAGTTGTCTGGAGTTATGTGGACAGAATATTGGGACAGCCATCATTAATCAGAGAGTCATCTAGGGGTAAATATCCCTGGTCAGGCTTCTTCTCACGAGCCATGAACACTCTCTCGAAGGGTGCTAATGGAGGTTCTGCAACCAGGTCTCAGAAAGGGTTCGGGGATGTCATTCTACATCCATCTCTTGAAAAAAGGATTCAGCAGTTAGCTAATGCTACTGCTAATACCAAATCCCATCAAGCTCCATTCCGCAACATGCTCTTTTATGGCCCTCCAGGAACAGGGAAGACAATGGTTGCTAGAGAGCTTGCTCGCAGATCTGTAAGATCTTTCTCCACTCTTTTGTTCTCTTCTCAGCTAATTTTTAGTGACCTTTATATATTTACTTATATGGTATGTGTTTCATTCAATCTTGTTAAAGTATTGCATACAGGTTAGGGAGTATCACACAAGCTGGCATACGTATACCATCTTAAAAGTTGACAATAAGTCACTGATAGAAAAAAAATTGCTTTTTGATGCAAAGCCTAACAGTTCTGAAATTAAAGACTCATAAAAAAGTTTTATAAGGGCAATCTTTCAAGAGAGTGTTGACGTTGGTGGACTCCGTTTATGGAACATCTAAAACTTGGCAGTTCTAATGTTGTTGGTGGTCAATAATATGCTTGATTCTCTTTGTCAGGGACTTGACTATGCATTGATGACGGGTGGTGATGTTGCGCCACTGGGATCGCAGGCTGTCACTAAAATACATCAGTTATTTGACTGGTCCAAAAAATCCAGAAAGGGTCTGTTACTTTTTATTGACGAAGCAGATGCATTTTTGTGCGAGTAAGTGACTTTCCCCTAACATTGCTGCATTTGATTGATCGAGATCTTTAATAGTTTTTGATAGGTTTGTACTATATTTGCGCCACCATGCTAGGTGTACTTCCTTCGACAAAGTAATTTCATATAATCTTGTTCAGGGGTCTCTGTGGTCCTCTCTGACTTTAAGATTTACTGGTCGAATTTGTTCTAGTAGCAAGGCAATGAAAAATAACCACCTTCAGGATAGCTAGGCATGCCTCAATGATGAACTCATTACAAGTACCTTGTTCTCGTTTGAGAGATAACTTGCTGAAATTAGTGCAATGGAGACCAAATAATTGCGTCTAGGGGAATAACTTTATAGAACAGATAGCCTGCTGAAAATTCAATAGGATGATTTTTGAAGTCCTTAAGCAACATATAGAAGTGAACTGATTTCCATTCAGGTGAAGGTAGGGAGACTTACTTGTTAACTTGATGGCAGAGCCAAAGTTGAGAAATTAGGTGAAGGGAAATTCTGACCTTTAAATGTTCCAAATTAAATGATACCACATTGATCCCTAGATTAATCTGTTCTATCATCTCTTTTTTTTAATATTATAGCTATAGCCAGGTATTTATATGCTTGTCAGATTTACTCTTTACAATGTTTAGGTGATGGACATGTAGAATTTGATTGTTCAGCCATTAGATCTCTGAGCTTCCCTTTTCATGTCAATTTCAGGCGAAACAAAACCTATATGAGTGAAGCTCAGAGGAGTGCCCTCAATGCCCTCCTTTTCCGCACCGGTGATCAGTCAAAAGATATAGTACTTGCTTTAGCTACAAATCGTCCTGGTGATCTTGATTCAGCTGTTGCAGACCGTATTGATGAAGTCATCGAATTCCCTTTGCCTGGTGAAGGTGAGCGCTTCAGGCTGATCAAACTGTATCTGGAAAGATATATAGCTCGAGCCGGGGAAAGGAAACCTGGTTTCTTTTCAAGCTTATTCAAGAAGCAGCAGCAGAAAATAGAGATAAAAGGATTGACAGATGATATTCTGAGAGAAGCTGCTGCCAGGACAGGGGGATTTTCAGGCAGAGAGATCGCAAAACTGATGGCTAGTGTTCAAGCTGCTGTATATGGGAGTGAGGACTGTGTATTAGACCCTAACTTATTTCGTGAAGTGGTAGATTATAAAGTTGCTGAACATCAGCAGAGGAGAAAATTAGCAGCAGCTGAGGGTGACAAGTGAAGAAATTTTTTTCCTTAAGATAATTTTGCCAAAGAATGATCAAGGGCGCCTACTGAGAATTTTGTTACTGACCAATTTTCCGCGAATGACCTATTCTTTTCCCATTATTTCGGGAAATTTTGCTTCTTACAAGTTAAAGATTTCATGGTATGATTATTCATTGCCTAGGTCAATTCTGTGTTCTTTTCACGTTTTGTTTAGCCACTTGTGTAGTAAGCCCATGGAAATAAAAGTGCAATGGCTGAAAATTTATCCAAGAAGGAAAATATTATCTTTTCCTCTTATGTTTTTGATAAAAGAAATGTCAAATTTTTAAGTGATTTTAAGTTCTATGCATTGAAGATGTAAAAATATTTTCACTACGAGTAACCTTTTAATAGAATTATTTGCAGTTACTTGAAAAGAACAATATTGTCATTCTAAGAGTAGAGTAAAAAACAAGAACAGAATTTGAAGAGTAAATATTGTAAACTAAACAGTGAAGACCTAGAAAAATCAAAGATGAACACTATTATTTTCAAATGAAAGCTTCATCGAAGCACACCCTCATTGTATTCTTAGTCAACGGATAATGATGTTAGGTCTCTCTACTTTTGAGTGACAATATCCTCAAATTTCTGTGATAATGAGAAGTGTTTTGAGGAGTAAAGAGTTAGTCAAGGAATTTTGAGTGTTTGCAACTCAATTCACACGAGTGCGCAAAAAAAAAAAAAGTTGGGGTTCACTTGGGCGTCATGTTGGGTGCATATGATGGACGTTTGAAGCGTAAGCCAACGCCCAAGGCACGAGGCCAAGCTCCCCCTAATGTCTCCAGACATTTTGAGTGCCTTGCCTCAGGGGCAAACACCAGACGAGTTCCAATTTGCTTTCTACAACATCATATCTAACATAAACCTTTGGCAACAAACAAAACTTCAATCGGCAAAAGCATGCCTATGCACAAAAGAGGGAAATGAACTAGTGAACACATCTGTATACCAGCTTTAAGAAAATGGATCACACGGACGTACTAATCCTTATTATGAGAAGCAAAACTTGCCAGCATCATTAGTACAAAGGGTCAAAATAAGCACAACTGTTTACATATCAAATGAAGAAGACTCTTCTTAGTTCAGGAATTCTCATCATGCAGCCCTAATGGTGATGATCTTGAACAAAGCGCAAGCCACAGTATTTGCATATAGCTGGCTCGTCCAGATCAAGGCATATATACTCAATTGGATGTCCAAGAGCAGGATTAGTGTCTGTTTCAGAAGATAAAAAAGAGCACTTTCAGGCAGATTGATTTGCAATGGAAGCAGTATTTGTTAAGCAACTCACGAGCACTTGCCGAATTTTTTTAAAAAAAGGGAACATGGTGGTAGTATTCAAATTACCTCCTTCACAGGCAGCAATCCTGCCCTCAACCTTGATCGGCGGAACTTCATTGATCAATTCCATGGGAGATTTTTTGCTAGTATCCTACCATTTAAGCACCACACAGCAATCAGGAAAATAAACAAAGTATTCACCAGGAAAAATTCTTGATGTAATTTTGGATTAGTGGCATCGTAGAAACAACAGCAAAAACGAGGATTCATATCTCAGAACCATCTCGAAACCTTATTGTTCCACTAGTTTTTTCAGATCAAGCTTATTCGTCCACTGGCTTGACACGGATCAATGGTGAGAAATTTCTTGATGAAATTTTGAATTAAAAAAGGCTTGGTAGAAATAAAAACAAAAACAAGGACTTCGTATCTTGGAACCCTCTTACTTATTAAAAAAAAACTTAAAACCATCTTGAACCTTATTGTTCCACTAGCTTCTTTTTTAATATTCTTAAATCAAGCTTATTGGACCAAAATTATTTCTATAAAATGGTGACCTTTCTATATGACTTCTGACAAGCTTATAAAAATGCCTGCATTACATAATTCATGTCCAAAAATTGACTACAAAATGCATTTTCCATCACAAAAAAAATGGTCACAGGACTATATGGTGCAGTCTGTGGTAAGACAATTAGAGAAGAATCCTTTGGAAATGAGAAATAAAATTTTGGATTGCAGATGAGGTTAAGAAAATTGATTTACTACTCGGGCTGCAGGCATGCCAGGCCAGCTCACAAGCTACTCAAGCAAAGTAGAATTGCTTAATTTGACTAGCATTCTGTTAATCTCAGTCCAGCAGAAACTTGTCTCCATACTCGTGAGCCCCTTTAAATTCTTCACCGAGATAATTGTAGGTTAAATACATTTGTCCAAATCAAAACACCATTAAACATCTTCCTATTACTATCAGCCTTCAGATATATGATAAACACAAACAACTTTTCAGTCCCTTCTTGCCATCTACAATACTGTGTTCATATCTTTACTCTCCCGTCTTTAATCTTTCTTCTTTTGTCTCTATCCTACTCTATTTCCTATTCCAATCTCATCTTTCCTTTTCTGTAATTTCAACATTGACTGCTATTTCAGCTTCCTTCTCTGACATGCAACACAAATTTGAGGTTTCACACTCAGCCACATGAATTCTTTTTGAGTTGCAAAGATACTCATTCAAACTGTAAAATTGGAAATTGCTAATTTGATCTCAATCAAACTGTTCAATTCCAACCTCCCAGTTTCTAGATTGTGTCAAGGTCAAGCAACAAGATCTTAGGCTAGCCTACTCAAGCCTGGACCTGCCAAAGTCAAGCTTGCCTCAGATTTGGCTTGGCACAACATGATCTTACGCTAGTCCTAACTTGTCCTACATTTAAGGACAGCAAATCATAGTTGCTTGTAACAACTAATTGAGATATGACCTGACCTGAAACTAGCCCACAAAAAGTTGATGATAATTATGCACAAAAGATCTGATTTTTTCCTTTTCAGATTAGTATTGCTCTATGTAAGAAGAAACTATAATGACGATATCCCTACCTTGAGCTCCTCTACAACATGATTTTGGTTGCAATTTCTCCATGTAATATGCACATTTGAAACTTAAAGGATAATCTCCAATACTCGACATTCGATTCCTTTTCACAAGATAAAAGATCACTCTAAAAGGTTAGAGAAAATCCTAATCCCTCACTTTAGAGATCAATTCTCAACTTCATGTATATATTCAACCTTCATATTAAAAACTACAGTTTCCAAATTCAACCGTCAAACTCTTCTGCAGTTGGACTTCCTAGGGTATCGAACTACATAAGTTTCCAAAGGATTTCAGTTCTTTTTTCCTTATGTCTCTAATTTCAGAAATTCATTTTGATACATGCCACTGGGAAAAAGGACACCTCTTTAAGGAAAGACTTAGACTCGGTACAATTCCATTTTCAAAATCTCTGTATCATAAGCTAGGGCATCATAAATTCCGTTCAGCAAAAAAATTGGAGAAATCTGATAGAAAGATGAAGATATGAGAACGGAGAAAACGAGTTAGGTACCTGCATCCATTTGTCTGTGTGGGAGGTGACGACCTCACTGCTAACAACACCGCTAAAACTTCTGGCGTTGGATCGGAAATTGGAAGATCTTCCGGTTAGGGTTTTCAGGAGGTTGCTGACCAAAGCCACGCCTTGTTTCCTTCCAAATGACGCCATTTTTTTTTTTTTTGCCCCAACGCTGAAATTCCCACTGCTATTCAATAAATGAGATTTAGCCTTCCGGAAAGCAGCATACCAGATGACATATATTGCTTCTTCCTCTCTTTTTTTTTTCTATTTCTTTTTTCTCCCTTTTTTTTCGTTCATTTTTTTCCCTTTTCTTTTGAACTTGCAATAAAAATAAAAAGAAACTTGCAATAATGGTTTCATTTCCACCGAAAATAGCCAAGACGTAAAAAGACCTAATACAGTCAAATCTGATATATTTTTTACTGTTGCTGAGGATATATATTATAACATAACATAAAAATCTATTTTGAGAAAAACTTAACTTTTAAATAAATGATTGTTATATGAGAATGTTCTTACAAAGAGAGTCTGATTGTATTGAACAATAATCTAGAGAAATTTACAATAAGTTATTTTGATAAAATAACAAGAACAATTTACAATAAATTAGTAAGAGCGTTATTTTTCCTGCATTAGAGAAAGGAAAAACATATAACTATACAAAATAAGCTACCGGATTCAACGTGATACTAAGTTGGAACTATAGTCTCTTGACAACCAAATTGTCCATCCAAATACATCAATTATTGTTGAGTAGCCCCTTTATACTGTCATTTGAGTTTGAGATTGATGTGATACATGTTGCACTACACTTGAATTGTAAAATTGGGAACATTCTGATCACGAAAATGTTCTCAAGTGAGTTAAATTATCGGATGGTGCCTATTTCTCAATTGCCAGATGGTTGGAATATTCATGAATTGGGTTTTGATATCATTTCGTGTTATTTTCTACTTCATTGCATTGCTTTGGTAGAGAAAGTTCAAAAACATGATACAGAATAAACATAATAATTAATAATTCATTCTATTTGGATGAAATGATTATCAATTAGTGGACATGCATTAGCTTGAGCGTCTTGATAGATAAAAAGACAACACAGATTTGCCCACAAAGAAATGCACATATAAACAAAAGATATGGTTATGTTGGTTAAAGTAGGGAGAACAATTGAATTACAATCTTTGGACTGTGGCATAAATATCTTGCTGTCTAATGAGATTCAAGTGCACTCGATCAAATTTCTAACTATTCCAGTAACAGACTTGTCCCCTCCAACAAAATATAACAGCCAACTAATGCGTGTGATTATGGTAAAATAGACTTGTTAGTGCGTATTAATATGCAAGTAGTAGAATATTACCAAGATCTAGTGTCTCTGTACATAATGCTTGATCATTTACGGTATAAGCAGTAAAAAAGACGAGCTTAAAAACCAAATGCTATTTACACTAGCTCATCCTTCTCAGGCCTCCAAGATTGGTTAAACAGAATCATATTCCGACTTGGGATGTACCACGCGCAGTAAGATCATCAGCACGTCGATACTCAGATAATGCTCTCTGCAGTGTGGCAGACATTGCCGAACTCAAGGTTGCTCGTTATTCCAACTTCTTCACAAAATATTAGCTTAGCTCCATCCCTGCCTGGTATATCATTGGCTATTGTATTCAGTATTCAAGCTAGTCTACGCACAGTTGCTACTTGATACAATATAACTGTCATTTGACATTTCGTCTCGTCAAGAAAACCATTAAATGGTCCAACTCCAGAGTCTATTCTGACGAATCAGGCAGCTTTCAACCTTGATCCAACTTCAAGATTTTCCAAGAAGGGAATCCCGAGACTATCCATAGACCTCAACACCTCTTTAGCTTTGAGTTCTAAGCCCGCTGACCTGTACAAGTGCACAGCTGCACTCATTATAAACCGGTCAGGTTTTATGGACTTGGAAATTTGTTCAAAGAAGGAGATGCCTTCCTCCACATGACCATAGTCCATGTAACCTCTAAGCATAACACGATTAGACTCTAGGTCAGGTTGTAGTCCAGCGTCCATGAGATTTTTATAAAACCTTTCTACTTCTCCAATTAATCCTCCTTTTGCAAAACCTGATAGTAGCACGTTAAAATGAGCACAAGAAGGGGGAATTCCTTCTTTTTGCATAGAATCAATGGCAAGTTCAGCTTCCGAGTACTCTGCTCCCCTTGTATATGCTCTAATAAGTGCGAGATAGGTTAAGGAGTCGGGTGAACAATCACTGCTCTGCATGCTACGCATGAGGACTTCAGCTTCTCGATAAAGTCCAGCAGCAGCAAATATATTCATCATAATATTGTAGCTCACCTGCAATGTGCTGCAAATTCTTAGTACTTTAATGTGTGAAATCCACTTCTCAGTGTTCTCCCATACAATATAAGTCATTTAACATTAAAAGTGCATTATTGACAACCGCGACATATATGTTTGTACTAAAGCACATGGCAATATTTCACCAGCCAGGATGTCGCCCTACTGCAGATGACATATCTACTGCCACAAAATAAAAGAATAATGACTTTATGTACTGGATCTGGCTATGTTTATGTGTACATTACCTGCCCAGGTTTTAGCCCTGCTTCCTGCATTTTGGCGAATAGATTAGATGCTTCATCATATTTCCCTGCATAATCGAAAATAAGAATTCAGAAAATTGCTACAACTAAAACATTGTGAGAGAAGTCAAGGGAATTCAAGTACAGCCACCCATTTCACCCTCCACCCCCACCGGCCAAAAGCAATTGGAAACAGTACAATCATTATTATAGGTGCTTGAACAGAGGCAGAAAATGGCCATCTTGAAATTAAAAATTCAGAAAAAAAAAAAGGCTACATATAGAAAGCATTGCCATTCACATTAGCAATTTCTTCTTAGCGAATTAGCAACATACATAAGATAAAGGGAAACCCCCCAAAAAGCCTAACTGAGCCACAAAGATAAAAATGATAAATTTCATTACTATCTATGTTTACGAGAAATTGTGAGACAAATAAGAGATTAGGAGAATTTGCATTCAAATGATCTTCACTAAAAGAGCCCAGGGTTTCTTAACAAACCCCTGATGCGAAATTTAGACAGCAGGTAATTACCAGCCTTTCCATAATAACATATCAAGTTGGTATAAGCCTTTTCATCCAAAGAAATGCCCATCTTCTGAGCCATATCAAAAGCCTTCACAGCTTTATCCAGATTTCTTCCTCGTCCATATACACTGCACCCATGACCAAATTCTTACACTTTGAGAAATGCAAAATATAGTATCTTTCCCTCACTTGGTTTGAAAAATGTCATGCTCTAACCTAATCATGGTATTGTATGTTTGAATTGATGGAGCAACACCCAAGGAGATCATGTGCTCATAAACTCTGGTAGCAAAGTGCAATTTACCTGCACTCCAGTAAAATGTCTTCAGGTCTCGAAAATTTTAATTTCTGGTCAAGATTGAACTTCAATATGCTCCAAATGAAAAATGAAAAACGATAAATGTTTCAGATGCTTTTAGGCAATCATTTTTTTTATGAAAGCAAACCTGCTTCCAGCATTGCCTTGATAAATGTATTATAAGCCACGGTATCAAGCTCTACATCAGCATGTAAAGAATTGTGAATAATGTCCTCTGCTTCAGTATATCTCCCTGCACGTTATATTCCAACAACATCAAGCAACAAAATAAGATAATACAAGAAAATAAGATAACTAACAATTTCTTCTTTCCAGTTTCAAGATTCTTCTACAGCAGCTGTCATAAATGTGAATATCAAAATCCCTGAGACAATGGAACTCTTTATACATTCACTTCTACTAATCCTAACACAATCCACAAGTTACTCCAGGGAAAAAAGTTGCAGTTCCTCAACAAACAAATAGAGAAATAGATTCAGGTGGTATTCCATCTACATTTTAAAGTTTAAGAAGAACAAAAGCCAGAAAAGAGATCAATTGCACCAACAGAAGGCATCGAAGACATCGATTGAAAAGTTGTGGGACGCAAACACCAAATATCTGTTTAACTCATTTGGTTGGAACAAAGCTAAAGCAGTTTGAAGTACCATGAGATAAAAGTGGTAGATTTGAGGTGAATGAGGGGCAGGCATGCTCACAGCTCATATATGCTCTTTGAAAATGGGCCTGATCATAGAAATTTCTAAAACTCCGTAAGAAAATGGAGAGGAAAGGAGTCATTCTGATCCCTCGCCACACTTTACCAACAGTAACCTTAAGAGATTTTAATACAGTGTTTAACAGTTTAGGATTATGCCAAAATGGATGATTTTATAGATAAAGTAGTTTAAACGCAGCTCCTACGGTGTAAACACTAAGTCTTTAAAATTGAGCAGGAAAAATTCAAGTCAAAGATTCCATACTCTTACCGCAATTACTTAAACCATTCACTAGCATGCTAATAGCAACTGGACCTAAAACATGCCCTTTCTCCAACTCTTCCTTGTAAAACATGTAAGCTTCCTCTTGTTTGTCACATCTATTATATGCATCAACTATAGAATTGTATAGAAGACTTCCAGTCCTCGAGGAGTCTGCAACAGATTCAAAGACATTTAAAGCTTCCTTCAATTTCTTCTGCTTCCCATAAAAAATTATCAAGGATGCACTTGCAGCATCCTCTGGTTTTCTGCCCAGCTTCATTAACAGCTTATAAAGGTTTTCCGCCTTTGAAATGTCACCTACAGGAGAAATTGACACAAAGTACCAAAAAGATCAGGCATCTTAATGTTTCTGCTTAAAGGATGAACTAGAGCAGAAAGAAAAATTCAGATGCACGGCTCCTAGAACGCCAACATGGCCACTTTAGTAACCATGTTATACCACCATAGAGTGATGAAGCCTAAAGAAATTATGAGATCCTAGGTTCGGAGCTGTTTAAATAAGACACTTCACAGGGAACAGGAAATCAGACAAGCTCAATCTTTTGCCCTAAGCCAAATTATTACACATCAAGAATATTAAAGAGCAGAAATAGTCAGTGTTGCTTAGCTCTAACTTACTAAATCAAAGAGCAAGTTTATTACCTTCTTTGGTGAATTTTCTGATAAGCTGACTAGCAACATACAGGCCATTTGTAGTCTTAAGCAACAATTTTAGTGTTTCTTCTGCATTCGTTGCATTTCCATTTGCTATAAAGAGGATAAGCGCCAGCTCAAAAGCCACGGCACCTGGTTGGTCCAAGGGCTTGGAAGCAATTTCAGCTGTGGTAAATCTATCATTTCCATGAATGGCCACAAAAAAAGTCTGTGTAAATACAGAATCTTCAAATACCTTGCTTGCACTGAACTCTCCTATCAACTGCACTGCATCTCTGACCATTCCTTCAACGCAATAAACTTTCATGACTGACTTGAGAAGCTCCTCATCAAATTCCACTTGAACTTTCCTTATTTGGAAAATAAAGTCTTTTGCTTTCTCAATTAAACCGAGTCTCATGTACAAATTGAGCATGTCTTTGCAAAAACCATGCTCAGGACCTTGCGTCTTAGAGAGAGCCTGAAACACAGCTTCGGCAGATGCCAAGTCTTCCTTTGCAATATGGCACCTCAACAAGATACCATAACAGAATTTTGAAAATAATATGTTCTTTGACTTCATTTCGTCCATTACATTCAGTGCTTCCTCAAAGTTTCCAGCATTTAAATGGACTTGGGCCATTGTTGTATAGGTCTTCTCATTACTAATCACACCCAACTTCTTAACTTCTTCGAAAGTCTTTTGAGCATCTTCATAGAGACCAAGCTTGCCATATATTCTGATAAGCAAGCCATATATGACTTCATCAGTTTTGATGCCATACCTTTCCATCTCCTCAAACAGGGCAAGGGCTTTGGGATAATCCTCCTTCCTGTAATACATTGTCAAAAGTGAAGCGCATGTAAAGTTGCTCGGGATTATCCCTTGTGATCTCATATCTTCATACAGCCCGAAAGCGTCATCATAATTACCACTCTTTGAAACCAGACTGATGAGAAGGCTATAAGTTGCCTCCTCTGGAAGGAACCCCAAACTCTTCATCTGATTAAAAGTCTTAAAAGCTACTTCAGTATGACCTTCTTTGACAAGCGAGCAGATAACAACTGTAAAAGAAAAATGATTGGGCTCAACCCCTTTTTCAGCCATCTGTTTCCATATCTTAATAACATTTTCATGAAGTGATCCTTTTTGTAAAGATGAAAGCATGAAATTATAGACTGCAGTTGAAGGTGTAATTCCCCTTTGCTGAACAGCAGAAAAGAAGGACATCATCTCTTTGTGACGTCCCCATCGAGCATAAGCACACAACATGGTACCGCAAGCAACTTCATCAGGTTCACACCTCGCTTCAAGCATTTCCAAAAAGGTGTGCTCAGCTAGCTTGATTTTCCCAACTTGGCCATATGCACGGAGGACAATCGTATAAACAATAACACTTGGCCGGTAGCTTAACTGTTCCAAGCATAAATCTAAATTACACCAAATTAATATTTCAGATTCTCCAAAGAAAGTAGTATTAGAAAGAAATACTTGTCATTGCAGATGCTACATTTACAGAGTCCAAGTGACAGATTCATAGGAAATGTTAATATTGATTTTAAGAACAACTTAACAAAAGGTATATTGAAAAACTTCTACGAAACTTTGCAAAAAACATTCTGTATAAACCCTAATGGGTGAAATAAACTATTCCCTCCGTCTAAATCTATATGACCTCTTTCCAAATCAATACAACTCACAGCTTTCAAAATATGACCATTCAAATTTTAACATGATGTGATCATTCAATTTTAGTAATGATGTGACATTTTCTCTATCAAAGTAACTTCTAATTATTACTTTAATATTTTTTTCCACTACCGTTTCTTTTTATAAGGGTTTTCTCCACTATCAGTAATGGAATAATGCATATAGCGGACCCCAACTTATTTGAGACTTAGGCGTCGTTGTTGTTGTTGTTTGTCCACTATCAGTAATGTTATAGAAGTCAAATTAACACCTTAAATATTAAATTTTGTAATATAATGAGGACGAGGGGAGTATATACTGATCCATCTCAATGATTTAATTCTTGTAAAAGGAGCACAAAAAACAAGGGAACTGGACACATAAAAGCTGCAAAAGCCTCTCAAAAATCAAAACTAACATCAGATATAAAGAAAGGTTTCACACTGATATCCAATCCAATTCCCAAACATTGTATTTAAGTAGGATATAACTGAGTTCATCTAACTTAATGTAAAAGCTGAAGCACCAATAACAAACTTACCTGTAATTTCATCCAATCAAAAAAGTCTCTAACTTGTCGCCAACCCTTCTGTTCTTTGAGCACAACACACATCTCTCTAAAAGTAAGCTTAGTAACAAAAGAACCCATCACTTCCCTCATATCATATGACCCTTCAGCTTTGCCCGAAAGACTCCTAACTCTCTTAATAGCCGCAATCACATGTTTCCCGTACAAATGCCCATTTCTATCGTCTTCCAAATACTGCACCATCTGCTCAGGGGTCCGCTTAATCCATTTAGGAGTCATAGCTTGTGACCCTTGGTTTCGTCTCAACGCGCTTAAGTATTGGGCTTTAGCTTTGATAATGCGACGAGCGTTGTCATCCGAAAGTGGGTTTTTGGCGTGTTTTAATTTAGGTTTTGGTTTGTTTAGGTTTTTGTGGTTGCCGTCGCTGAGTGTCCATGGGTCTGGTGTGACGGAGCAGGAGAGTATGGTGGGTTTTGGTTTGGGTTTTTTGGTGGGTTTGTGAGATGGGGTTTTCAGTGGAGTTGAGCAGAGAAATGAAGACTGCAGAGCTTCCATTGACTGAGGATTGGAGAAGTAGGGGGTAGAGCAGGCTGTTCAGTGGAAAGAAGAAGAAATGGATAATGGCGACTCAAATTAACTTCAAGAAACGGGGCAGTTTAAAAATATCGCGGCTCTCGGTATCCTACATTTTTTTCCTCTCCAGTTTATATCGGTTTTAACTCTTAAAAAAACGGACTACTTAAAATTAGCTTATTGCGTAAGTGTTTTTGTCATAATATATTCTAGAAAACATAGAAATATAGAATTGTAGAAACCGCTTATTGTGTGTGTGATTTAAAGAAGATTTAACCCAAATAATTTAATTATCCAGGTAATCAGTTTAATACGTATTTTCTTTTATGGTTCATATTCCGGATTAAGTTCATCCTTATAATAATCGAATAAATTGAGTCGTCAACATGAAAATCTATGAACTCAATAGGATTTCCGTCTTTGTTTGTGTAACAATCCCTTAATATTTTCTAAAGGAGTTTTTAAGTGATATGTTAAAAAAAAAAGATAAATGAACATTGAGAGTTAGATATTTGTTTATTTTAGAAGTGTCAGGCAAGCTTCTATCGAAGAACTGTTATTTCCCACCAGCAAAGTATACTCATAGGTCTCCTTACTTTATTGACCATTAAACTACACCTTCCAGGTGCTTGAAAGTTACAATATCACTAATGTAATAGACCTTGTTTAGAACTTGCTTTTTCCTCCTGGAGAATCTGTAGTTTAATCGACATGATTCCGGGCCTTATTTTAAGGTCTTTTGCTCCCTCCTTTTTTTGGGGGGAGCTTTAGCATACTCAGTTGTCTGCATAACATTCCTTGTTTGCTCCATTATATGGTGTAACACTGTGGACCGAAGTGTTCCACGATTTTAACTGAAATTTTTGCAACCTGGAGCTCAATGAACAACGTCAGGCCTCGTGTGTTCTGTTGGAAAACTAAAACTTTCATCTTTTGGAGGTTGAAAGATATTTGAAGTGTTCAAGTGATATGCTGATCGAAAATGGAAATCTTTTTCGGACAAGGTTGTACTGCGGCGGAAGTTACCATTCATTAAGAAACAGGAGAGTATATTGACTAGCCTTCTGACAACTCATTTCCTCCTGCTCAGTTATGAGCTCTGTATAAGAACATCTTTAATCCCAAAGATTCATAGTATCCACAAAATTGCATGATACAAATATAACCACTAACCGGAAGAATTATAAGAACCCCCACCTCCTTTTTTCGTAGTAGGAGATACTAATACAAACGTCGATTACAACCCATTGTTAACTTCCAGGAAAGTAGGGACAGAACAAGGAAAAAAAGAAGACATGTTGCCCATCAAACAGTCAGCTAAATGATTCTAGTGTCCCTCGCTTACTCCACCATTACATCCGCAGAAGCTTCTGTAGCTTGTTTATTAGAATTCCTTTTTCCCTTTCCTGTAACACATGGATTTGTAGTCAATAAGAAAAATTAAAGAAGAGTCCCTAGTCCAATAGTCCATCCAGAATTAGAATGTAAAATAGCAACTCTATAGGAACTTGCCTTTCTTCTTCAATTGCTTCAGTTTAAGTTTTGAGCTCTTCATGGGAAATTTAACAGGTGTTCTATTGACATCTTGAGTTTTCCCTGAATTCATTCGGAAAATCCGAAAATGTCCATCAGTCATGGACCAGCCCCTCTCATATAGGAAGCAACATATTCATATAGGAAGTATTAACTCTACACTTGTAAACACAAAGAGTAAAGCAACAAAGAAATAACTCTTTCCTACTGAACTAGAAACCTCAGCTCAATATAAGAAATTGACTAGCATCAACATTGTAGCTCTCTAGCCTAGAATGGGTCCAAGTGACTAGGTTCTGAATTGTAACTAGCTCGAGTCAGGGCCTCAGGGGCGGAGCTAGTAAGAGGAATTGAATCCCCTTCGCCAAAAATTATACTGTGCAAACAGGGTAAACATACTATCTTTTGGTTATATATAAGCTTTTGAATCATGTTAACATTAGCAAAATTCTAGAGTAGTGATAAAGCGGGTTCAAAAGTTGCTTTAGGTCTCAAGTTTAAGTCTCATCTACTGCCATTCTAATTTTTTTTAGTCCACTTATATAAATCACTGGTTCTGCCGCTGGCTCGAATAGCAAATGCAATTGCTCCCTCCCTCCCTCCCACACACAAAAAAAAAGGGTCATAAGCAAAATGCTGGGGGTTCGAACACCCCGCTTAAACACTAGGTCCGGAGAATCAGCTACAGCAGTAAATAACTTACCATCAGCAGCATCAGCTACAGCCATCTCCACATCCTGCATTGTAATCACCCCCTTTTCTATAGCCTCCTTTTGCTCCTGTTTCACATCATTCACAAACCTCAAATTACAAATTTGCACCTCTATACATATAGAAATTTAAAATAAGAGAAGGAACTAATATTATTAGAGATTACAGACCCTGCGCCATTTCTTGAACAGCTTGCGTTTTCGCTTGCCGGAGATGGAAAGAGGTTGGGCCTTCTGCTTCAGCTTACGGGTATTTGGGTCCCCATGTTTTGCTCTCTTACTCTCTGCGATTACTGCTCTCCTCTTCTTCTGCACCTCGTTAAATTTCGCCATTACGTTATCTCGCCTTCACCTTCAATACTATAGTCTTAAACCCTAGTTATTTTTCCTCTGCCACTTTATACGTGTACGCCGCCGCTTTACGTTGACCCGGTTTATGTATCGACCCGGTTCACACGCCCGTTCTATTTTTTGGTTTTGTGTAAATAATATAATGAATAGTGATTTTCAATTATACACTCAAAAATATACTATTATTTTAATTTCTTATTTGGTCCTGCTTCATAACATGTAAATCACTTTTCACTCAAAAGTTAAACTTGTATATTTTATAGCTTTTGGGTATATAATTTAGATAAAACTTAAATGTAATCTGTGATCAAATTAAATTTCGATTAACAAAAATGACAAAATACTTTTTAATACAGAAAGACTTCTGTCATATTCATTATGGCACTCCCTATTGCATAAGGTTTAGACGAAACAATATTTCCCGCGTCTAAAAGCAAATAATATAGTCTGCGTTTTGTTTGACCATTGTGTTTTAGTTCATTAGAATTATTATTATCTCTTTTTTAAATGAAAAATTCACCAATCCTATAAATTCAAGATATAACATAGAGAAAAGTAAATTAAAAAATTTCTGGCATTCGAGAATATACTTATGCTGAAAGAATGTCCAAGGTGGGGATCAAGATAAACAACAAACTAAAACAATATGCTTGCCATGTTTCTCCTTTTGTACAAAATAGTGACCCATTATTGATGTCAATAATACATTTATGATGTAATGCACAACTAGGCTAATCACAAGCCCTCCATTTCGTATACTGGTGTAGGAGCATTTACAAACAACTTGACTGCCCCAGGTATTGTGACAGCGAAGGAGACAAATTCAAGTACGAAAATGATAGTCCGATCTGTTCTAAAGATGGAAGTTCTAGAGATATTTGGCCTCAATCTCTTCCAAAGTAAGCCCTTTTGTCTCTGGTATGATGAAGAAGATGAATAGAAGAGATAAAACAGCTATGCCCCCAAAGATAAAGAAAACAGTTCCAGCCCCCAGTAAGACCTGCAATTAGGAGTAACAAAAAATATAGTTTCTCAAAGACCTATTTATCACTGACTCATAGTTGATTTTTTAAATGACACCCATTTCAAAAGCCAAATAATACCAGACTTAAAAGAAACATATGATGGAAAAAGGATAGCGACCCGAGATAGAATAGCCTTGAGTACACAATCCACCAGTACCTTGTCAACTTAAGATGGGCGGCTAGATGACAAAAACTTGTATGAACAAATTACATCACCACTTCTAGATGATATAAACTCACCACTGGCAAATATGACGTCTCCAAGCAATAAAGAATTTGGGTGCTAGACCAAACTATCTTGTGCAATTATACTTCGCGTAGGGAATACCCTACGGTTTTATCCATTAACAATCATAAACCATGATATTCCTTAAGGTGCCAACTATGTCCTTCTATTGGTCCCTCGTACATCTTCAATTTAACAAAGAAAACTAATCCTCTGCTTAAAATTAATTCTGATGCACAGATCTGGTTACTGTCACTACAATCTTAATCTAATCCAGGAATCATGATGGACTAGTACACTTAATCACTTCTGGTGTTTGTCAGGAATCATTTTAGACTTGTAAGTTAGTGCAGGGACAAGTGTAAGAGTTAGAGATTAACTAGTTTTAAGAACCCCTTTAGTATTTTTTTCCAAGATTGAAGAACCTGATTTAGTATTGACTATTCAAATGAAATGTGCCCCCAAAATATATCATATAACCTACCCCTATTAGCTCTGGATTAAGGTATGATTGATTAATATATTGTTATCTCTACTCCAGTTTATTAGTTCTTTTGAGTGAATTTCCAAAATCAAAAAGACAATTGAAGTCCGAAAGCTCAACCACTAACACAGATTCTAATCAGCAGAAGAAGATGTAATCTGACCATGAGACAGTACCAGAATTAGTACCTAATAGACCCCCTATTGTCAATGAGTCAATCTTTAAATTTACAATTTAGAATACAATCTGTTAGAACTAGAGGGTGCACAATATCTGCACATTCAAATACATAATAAGCTTGAAGATATTCCACCGTAAAAGAAAATATCTTAAACCTATGCATGACAGACAAAAGAGATGCCTAATTGAATCTTAAATGGAAACTATTTAACTCTGTATAATAAAGGAATATAGCATACGACTTTCCAAGAGTACCAATTTCAAGCATCTGGTTTCACCCTATATCCTTTTCTCCCAGGATAGAGGGTAAAACCAGATATTTGAAATTGGTACTCTTGGGAAGTCGTACGCTTTATTCCTTTACACCCTCTTATCATTTTCATCTCTTTTCTTATCAAGATTAAGCTTAAAATAATAATTAAAATAACTCCTCGAACGAATTGACAACAGACAACAGCATGCCTCACGTTGCTTTTAAGGGAATTCTATAACAGACTAAGTGCAAAAATAACCATCTAGAAAATTCCAGAGTATTAAAGAGTTTTCTTTACCTGAAGAGGAGGAAATGAAAATGCCACTAGTGCATTTGCACCGAAATTCACAAGAACTGAAATACTCAACCCTCGCCCTCTAACGCGCAAGGGGAAGATCTCTGAGATCATCAACCAACCAATAGGACCAAACGATAACTGCAAAAGATGACTTCAAAATGTTAGAGCAATACTTGGTCTAGCTCAAAAACCAAAAGAAGCTGGATAGAGCTGTCATAGATTCCTTTTTTTTTTTGTGGCTCAAGGAATGTTATAATTAAAACAAAAGAAGACATGAAAAGAGGCAAGAGGGTCGTTTAGAAAACCATAGGCTAGAATATTGTACAAAAAAATCCTAAAATCTAAAAAAACTAAGAAAGTCACAGAAAAAACTGTAGATGTTATCTTGGAACTATCAATACAACATAGTAGAATCTTCCCTTTTTCCTTTTTATTTGTTTCTTCTCTCAAAAAGTAATGTCAAAACTTCACTTTTTTTTGGGAACAAGCCAGGAAGTGCTACTGTTTTAAGGTTTTCAACCTCTTGCAAGCTAGTGCCTCAGAAAAGAATGCAAGAAGTCTTTCAGACCCTTCGTCCAAATGCTCTTCACTTTTTGGACATGGACATATAAGTAGTAGATTAATAATGAAAAGATTGATGCACGTACGACTAGCAAGAGAAAGATTTGTGGGAGACTTTATGGTTTTGGCACAAACTCGTGGAAACACACTCAACAAAGCCCCAACTTTCCTTCTTCTATTCCTATAACATAATTCCTAGGTAAGCTAATACTGGATTAAAAATTGTTAGATAGTTATGTAGTTAATATGTAATTAGTCCGAGTCTCACATTGAATAGGAGTAGGATATATAGTATGTATAGTTATAAATAGGGCTATTGTATTACCATTAACATCAATAATATATTTTTCTCATGTGCTTTCTTACTGCTTTCTCACATGGTATCAGAGCATCAGTGATCGTTATGCATCATTCTAGCGACATCCGGGAATAAAGAACTCAGTCACCATGCAATTTTCTAGTGACCCAAGTGGTTGCCCGCGTTAACCTTCATATCTGGCGGTGTTGTGTGAAAACCAACACTACCACGAGATCTACCATAGTCCGACGACCACACCCCAGTCACCCTCTCTGGCGGCACATCTCGCTCCACGCACCCACATGCGCCGGGAAGGTCTCCAGACTTACCTGCGAGTTCTGTTCACGCGCCGGCGCGTCAACATATTTTCCGACATATTCCAAGTTTGGGTTTTCTTCTGCGGTGGTCGCCTTCTTTTTCCGATTCTACCCATATAATTTTTTGAATTTTTCAGTCACTGGAACATTGTTTTCCGGCAGTGAACAGTGTTTTCCCCACAGGAGTTACTTATTTCCACTATTTCAAGCGAAGAACTTGGTTTCCGGAGGTCATCTTTCCCTTCCAAACTCCATCTAACTAAGGAAAAAATATCTCCAGGTTAAGCTATGATTAACCAAACAAGTTTTAGCCAAGAGTTTGAGAAATTGCTTGCAGCGAAATGAGATCCAATATTATGAATAGTTGGATGGTTTCTCTACCGGATTATATTGAGTTCATTCAATACAAAGCATGTAAACAGACATTTTCAAAGATAGCTTCCGTTGTTCAAATAGGTAATAGCGTAACTTGTGTCTCCCAATCTTCATCTTCCGACTCTTGGGTCATTGATTCAGGTGCATCTCATCACATTTCTGGTGACAAATCTCTTTTCACTACTATTTTATATGCTCAATCTTTTCCAACAATCACAATGGCCAACGGGTCTCAAACCATGGCAACTGGAATAGGTCAAGCAAGTCCACTTCCTTCCTTACCTTTAGATTCAGTTCTTTATGTTCCCGGTAGTCCTTATAAACACTTAGGCAAATCACTTAAATGCTCTATTTTATATCTTGATAACCTTGTTTTTATACAGGAAAGCAGTACGGGGCAAATCACTGGGACCGGACGTGAGTCAAATGGACTTTATTACCTTATCATAAATCACATGGACTCACATCTTGTCTTCCTTCAACAGCTTGTCATGTTATTGATTCACCAGATTTATTACATAAACGGTTGGGACATCCCAGTTTATCAAAACTTCATAATGGTACTTGGTTTATCTCGCTAGTCTACTCTACAATATGAGTCATGTCAGCTCGGTAGGCATACTCACTCCCATTTTCCCGGCGTATTGATAATTGAGCAGAGTCACCTTTCATTTAGTCTACCTAGATGTTTGGGTTCCTAATCGAGTCGGTTCTACCTTGGGATTCCGCTACTTTGTCAGTTTCATTGATGATTATTCCATATGCACTTGGATATTCTTGATGAGAAATCGATCTGAATTGTTCTCTATTTTTCAAACCTTCCACGCTGAAATCTGAAATCAATTTGGGATTTCTATCAGCACATTTCATAGATATAATGCCCCAGAGCATTTGTCCTCTCCATTTCAGCAGTTTATGAATTCTCATGGGATCATTCATCAAACATCTTGTCCATACACATCTCAACAAAATGGGTTAGCGGAAAGAAAGAATAGGCATCTCATTGAGACGGCTTGTACCCTACTCATACAATCTCATGTTCCGTTGCGTTTTTAGGGATAAAGTTCTCACATCTTGTTATCTTATTAATCGTATGTCATCCTCACTTATCCAGAATCAAGTTCCATTCTCTATGTTGCTTCCTCACTCACCCTTGTTCTCTCTTCCACCTCATGTCCTTGGGAGCACATGTTATGTTCATAACCTTACTCTAGGAAAAGATAAGTTATCTCATCGTGCTCTTAAGTGTGTATTCTAGGGTACTCGAGAACGCAAAAGGGGTATTGATGCTACGCACCTGACCTCCAGCGGTACCTTATGTATATTGATATTACCTTCTTTGAACTCAGTCATACTTCAGAAGCTTAGGTGATCACTTAGACATTTCTGAGATGCTACCGGTTCCATCTTTTGGAGATTCAGTCACTATTTCCCTTTCACCTCCTCCACGGCTCCATCACCTACAACTCCAACTATAGCTCCAGCTCCATCACCTATAACTCCTTCTACATCCACAGCCACAGAAGTCTTACACATACCAACCATTGAAGAATTTAGTGTTGCTCCTCCTAGATCTCCAGCCACAGGAACACCACTCTTGACTTATCATCGTCGTCCGCGCGCAACATCAGGCCCAACTAATTCACGTCCTGCACCTGACCCTACTTCTAGTGTAGACTTGCCTTCTCCTAGTCCACCGCTTGCACTTTGAAAAGGTATACGGTACACTTAATCCTAATCCCCATTATGTTGGTTTAAGTTATCATCGTCTATCATCACCCCATTATGCGCTTGTATCATCTTTGTCCTCTATTTTCATCCCTAAGACTACACGTGAAGCATTGTCTCATCCACGATAGCGATAGGTGATTGACGAGATGCTTGCTTGACATACGAGTGGTACTTGGGAGCTTGTTCCTCTTCCTTAAGGTAAATCTAATGTTGGTTGTCGTTGGGTGTATGCAGTCAAAGTTGGTCCAAATGACCAGGTTCATCGACTTAAGGCTCGTCTTGTTGCCAAAGGATATACTCAGATATTTGGACTCGATTACAATGATATTTTCTCGCTCATAGCTAAAATAGCATTGGTCCGCCTTTTTCTATCTAATGGTTGTTGTTCGCCATTGGTCTCTCTATCAGTTAGACATTAAGAATATTTTTCTTCACGGTGACTTTGAAGATGAAGTTTATATGGAGCAACCACCTGGTTTTGTTGCTCAAGGGGAGTCTAGTGGCCTTGTATGTTGGTTGCACCTGTCACTCTATGGTCTAAAGCAATCTCCTCGAGCCTGGTTTGGTAAGTTCAACACAGTCATGCAGGAGTTTGGCATGACTCATAGTGAAGTTGATCACTCTATGTTTTATTCGCATTCTGATTCAAATCTCTGTATTCATCTGGTGGTTTGTGTTGACGATATTGTTATTACCGAAAATTATCAGGATGGTATTACTAAGTTGAAGCAACATCTCTTTCAACACTTTCAGACTAAGGATCTGAGCAAATTACAGTACTTTCTGAGTATTGAGGTCGCTCAATCTAGCTCAGATATAGTGATCTCACAAAGGAAGTATGCTATAAACACTCTTCAGGAGACAGGAATGACATGTTGTAGGCCTGTTGGCACTCATATGGATCCGAATTCTAAACTTCTACCAGGACAAAGGGAGCTGCTTAGCGATCCTGCAAGATATAGGCGGCTGGTTGGTAAATTAAATTACCTTATAGTGACTAAACCTGACATTTCCTTTCATGTGAGTGTTGTGAGTCAGTTAATGGATTCTACCTGTGATAGTCATTGGGATGTGGTTGTCCGCATTCTTCGGTATATAAAATCAGCTCCGGAGAAAGGATTATTGTTTGAGGATCGAGGCCATGAGCAGATCATTGGATACTCAAATGCTTATTGGGCAGGATCACCTTCTAATAGACGTTATACATCTGGATGTTGTATTTTAATAGGAGGTAATTTGGTGTCTTGGAAGAGCAAGAAACAAAATGTGGTTGCTCGATCTAGTGCAGAAGCAGAATATCGAGCAATGGCTATGGCAACATGTGAGCTAGTTTGGATCAAACAATTGCTAAGCAGTTGAAATTTGGTGAGATCAGCCAGATGGAACTTATGTGTGATTATCAAGCTGTCGTTTATATTGCATCGAATTCGGTGTTCCACAAGAGAACTAAATACATTGAGATTAATTGTCACTTCGTCAGAGAAAAGATACTCTCTGGAGACATTACTACAAAGTTTGTGAAGTCGAATGATCAACCTGCAGATATTTTCACCAAGTCCCTCCTGGTCCTTGTATTAGTTACATATGTAACAAGCTCGGTACATTTTAATTTATATGCACCGGCTTGAGGAGGAGTGTTTAGATAGTTATGTAGTTAATATGTTATTAGTCTGACGAGTAGGATATGCATAATGTATAATCATAAATAGGGCTCATTGTATTATAATTAACATCAATAATATATTTTTCTCATGCACTTTCTCACAAAAATACTTTCTAGTACCTCAGTGAATAACTGTCACATACTTTTTTCTTCTACTAATCTATGGCCTAATTTCGTGATCTGCAAAAGATGGTGTGTAACGGTCAAAAAATGGTTTCCTACCTTTTTCCTTTTTATAAGCTCTGCTAGTATAAGATCAATGAAAAGAAGAAGCTTCTCAAAACAAACCGTTCCAAACCTAGTTACCAATAAGATTTGACTATTTTCACAGGCCACTGAATTTTTAAAGTAACGGACATTCACAACGTCCAAAGAAATAATTTCCATTATACCAGCGGGGTTAAAGATGAGCAAAGGTTGTTGCTTACTTTTCAAAAGAAGACAAAAATCTACAATTACTGCAGCTAATAAAATTTGTACAAAAATCATGATGTCATTCACACTGTATAGCCAAAAGTTGGACACTTTCAAGCACAAATATTAAAAGAAATAAAGCTTGAATTACCTGGTAACAGCCAACATACAGTAGCAGAGCACTAACAGCCACAGCCGGTACATTTCCCAGGTAAGTGTAATATGATCCCAGGAGGAAAAGTGATATTGCCTGCAGAGAATACATGATTAGTGGGAGCTTCAGTAAACTTAGCATTGATTGTTATGAAGTTGCTTCTTTAGAAGTAAGTTATGTTAGGTTAAACATGTCAAATCCACCTGGGTAGGCCTTCTGAAATCATAAACTAATATAATTAATACTCACTCCATTTCAATTTACACTTTTCATTTTGACATGCTCCAAAATGTTTGACAACATTCCAATGATAATATCATTTAATACAAAGTTTCACTACTTTCTAGAATTCCAATACATTTAACTATAAAGTAATGTTTTCTCAAACCAGTTACCATTAATTTAATACTTTTTACTACCACTATACACATGTCAAATTAACATCTAAAACTCAGTTGTCCAGTCAAACATGCAAAATGACACAGAGGGTGTAGTACTTACAATCCCAGACACACCTCCAAGAAGCAGAGGCCTCCTCCCAAGCTTATCAACAACTACCACTGCTACTCCAGTCATAATGAGCTGAACATGGTGAGAAAAAGGGAATCATAGAGTCATTCTAATGCTGTAGCAAAAGTTAAGTGAATTAGCAGCAATATACCATAAACGTAAAAAGGATAACTAGCACAGAGCCACAAAGGAAGCAAGCTAAAAGGAAAAGCCAGACTAGTACGACAATTATCATTATTTCTACATCAATGAATGTTCTTTGGATGTTCTGAGCAAACCCACAAGTATTTTATCCACTTAACACCACAGGAAGTTGCAAACTGACATTACCAGAAACAATATAACTTGAAACAGTGTCCTTTACCACCCGAGAGGACATCTTGTCTTTTTCATTCTTTTCCAGGTAAGAACAAGGTTAAAATAGAAAGAGAAAGAAAACGATCTCCCTCAAGAAATCACCTTCAACAGCGCAAGGAAAATCGAAGCTCTTGTAGCATCAGCTGCCGCAGAAAATCCTGCATCCTGTGATTGTATGATAAGTTAGAATAGCACAAAGAAGAGAAAGTAATATAAGAACGGCATTAGCACTTAGCAACCTTCACCTATTTGGCAAGTGTACCTGAAAAATTTTTGCAGCATAATACAAGACACTTGGTTGCCCAGTTATCTGCCATGTGAAAAGCAAAAGATGTGAGCACACAGTTAAATAATTGCTATTGGAATGAAAATGAAGCTATTAGATATATAGCTACCTGTTGAAACAAGATTAGTCCAGCACCAATTGTTAGGGCTTTCAAGCATTTTCCTTGCAACATTTCACCTATTGTAGCCTCTTTTTCTTCGCTTAGTTGCGAAAGCTCAGACAGAATGTCATCTACTTGACGAGGTGCTGAATCACCTATTGTTGCTCCCCTAAGCTGGCACAAGCAACATATGGCCTTCTCTCTTAAACCCTGCAACTCACCCTTCCCTTGTATAGCACATAGAAGAATCCACCTGGGTGATGAAGGAAGCCACCACATTCCAATTCCCATAATAACTGCTAAAGGGGCACTAACTCCATACATATATCGCCAACCAGCAACAGTTTCTATCAGAAGGCTTCCAACTGTATATCCAACCTACAAATGACAGCTTTCCACAATTGAAAAGATCCCAGTACAACAAATAATAATACCATGAAATATACCTATAGATCCAAAGTATAACTTCTTCTACATTAATGGCCGTATAGATCAACCAGAATTTCCAGGCAAGTATGTCGTACTTACTAGCATCCCAAATACTATGAAGAACTCCTTAAGAGAAATCAGCTGTCCTCGTATCTGGCTGGGAGCCGTTTCAGCAATGTACATCGGAGCAGCATGCATTGCCTGCCATGGAACAGAAGGAGAAAATGGAGCAACAGTTTGAAAGTTGGGTCTTTAATAAGAAGTAGATTCCCGAAATACTTTTTCGGTTACTACTCCTTAATTCATGACTTGACCTTGATGGCATAGTGTAATTGTTGCCTCGTCAAACCAAACATGAAGAAGAAAGGAAGATAAAAGAGTTCATTTCTGTGTTCAGGAGTTTAACCAGGAGACAACTTATAAAGGAGAACGATAGAAGTGAGAGGTTCATGTGTGTGAAAGTATCAGGTAGAGTTCAACAAAAGTAGAAAGACACCTGAGAGAATAAAGAAAATGGTAAACAGTTGACAACTTTTAAAGGAGATATAAACAAGTGGAAGGACTCACATGCTGAGAACGCACCATCTCAATTCACAGGTGAAAATACGAAAACCCCGGGTAGAATAAATGAAATGGAAAGAGAAGGTTGAAGACGTTGCAGTACTTACCAGTCCAATTCCTACACCATACAGCAAGCGCCCAATTACCATAATAACATAGACAGGAGCAAATGCTGTTACCAGAGCTCCAACAAAGTAGAAAAAAGCAGACACAATCAACTCCCTTCTTCTCCCTACAAATTAATTATGTAGTGTCAGTCACAAGTTGAAATGTGACACCAATTGTGGTCAATAGAAAAACTAACCAAGCCAGTCAGCAATTTGGAAAGCAACCGCTGAGCCAATTAAAGCACCATACAGTGAGCCACTAGTCTGTGACAATCAGCAAACATAAGATCTTTCCAAAGCTCTGACAGAAGAAGGCACATATGATTTACAAGAAAAGGAGATACTTACTACGAGACCAAGTTGCACAGAAGACAAGTCATACCAAGAAATTCCACTATATGTAGCTGACTGCAGAATATAAGCAACATTAACTTGATAAAAGTTGTTCTTTTTAATTACTGAGCCAACTGCAGAATATACCCAAGGTGACCAATTAGAAGCCATAACTTCTATGTACCAGAACTAATAAAAAGGCGTATGTGACAAGCAAATATAATGAACCGTGAACAGTTCGGTGCATTTAAAAGGATCACTATCAGAATCATTTGATGACTTTTCCAGATTAACTTGAAACTGTAGAAAATATCTATAGCTGCTGTTGAAGAGAAGCAAGCAATTCAAGTGGATGCATTTATATGACTATCAATATCTTTGCAACAACAAAGATCCGGAGACACACGATGTTCAAAGCCTGATCTCAATTGAAAATAAACTTAAAAACATATTACAAACTACCATGTGCTGGGAAATAGAAACAGGGTAACCGGAAGAAGTGGACCCAGGATTAACGCGACGAGGGCACCAGTATTCTGCTCAACCAGTTCCCCCTAAAGGCTAGTGTTCAGGGTGATTTAAATTAACCATTTTCAAGGCATACACACACTTATACAAGATTTCAGTCGAAGTTTACGGGGTCCGGTGACCCCTCAAGGCTAAGCATAGGTCCGGAATGACAGATAAAAATTGTTAAGTTCAGTCTTTTTCCTACTTGCTAGAACCAATGCTGAAACTTCCATCTGTTTCCTCCAATATCAGTTCTCTTCTCCTTTTACACAAAGTAAATCCAGAATCCAGAAAGGGTCTTTTGAACAGTCTTATGCATCATCTAATAAAGCTAGGAGAACATAAAAAGGAGTAGAAGAGCTAGAAACATGGTAATTAGATTTCTTCTTTTTTTGTTTTTCCTTTTTTTCTTTTTCCTTTTAATTATAACAAAGCACAAGGACTCTTTACTAGGTCGAAGGAAAGAAGATACCTCTATGGAAATTGTAGCAGAGGATGTGGCTCCAATATCATAACCATAAAGCAGTCCTCCAAAAGCGGGGAACAGAAATCTGAAAATTGCTCATCAACTTATCATAATGTATTCAGATGGAAAAGATGAAAAGAATAAGTATCGCTACTAATCTAATCAACATAATATTTTTCTATCATAATTTTCTTTTCCTTTTAATCTGGAATGCTAAACCTTAAGCAACTAGTCATGTACAATTTTCAGTAAAATGTAACCCAAAGCTAACACTTTGAAGCTAGAAAGTTTCTTTCTCTTTTCTTCTTAACATACATCAGAGCTTCTTTTTTTCATTTGGATCATCTGATTAATTCATATCTGAGAATAAAGACCGATATCTATCTTGCCAACAATATCATAGTATGCCGAATTACAGCAAAGGATGACTTAACAAATCTAAATTTTGAAGAGAAGATTCCCTTTTATATAGATAGTTAAGATAAGCTAATAGAGGATTGTCGTTGAGCCAAAATCCATATTATTAGTTACACCTATTATTTGAATAATCAAAGAAATTGACTTGCAATTCCAGAATAAGTCTTACTGATACGTTACAAATGGAGACTACTATGCTCAGTTTCAGCACCACATGCTTAAATTTGATGACTCAGATTACAAAGTGGACTCGATTAGTAGATACTCACGGAAGTATTGCCGAACGTATTGAGTAGTTCTCAGGATGGTGCTCCCCTTTTAAAAGTGGCTCTCGCACGTTGTTAATCTCACCCTATACCAATTGACAATCAGAAAAATTGCACAGCACTTTCCCCAAACAATGAATAAAAACATCTACTAGCAAAATATACAAGAATAAACGACCTTGTCAATGAATGAGACAATCGGCTGCTCCGGATCGCGGGCTGTCGCCATTCGAGAAGGCCAATTTGAAGATGTAAGCTTACAGCTTAGAGTATGCCAAGCTAACTGTATTTACTCTTTTTTCTTATTTAGTGGTTTATATTCTGGGAAGGTTAGGTGAAAGAATTGAGAATGATTAGGAAAGAAAATACAAATATAGAAATTGGAAAGCAGTAGAAGGCAGGTGACTAATTTCAAAGGAGCGGCCAATATGAGAGGAACGTTGCTATTCAAGTTAGCAGAAAATTGAAATTGTTAGATGAAACATGGTGGACTTCTCTCCGAAAAATAAAAACAAATAAGAAAATGCCCAAGGATAATTTAATAGAATAAATAACACATCAAGAAATACTTTTGTTCTTTGTTTAATTCTTCCTCTCTTTTTTTTACGTTATTTGTTAAATTAGAATATATGAACATTATTTATACGAAGAAACAATCAAATTTAATTAATGAGAAAAAATTTATGTATAATAATACAACAGTCCTCTAAATGCTGAAAAATATTATTACATTAACATAATACATGAATTTAAAATAAAAAAGACATCATCAAAACTTACGCAAATGATCAATTTTGTCATGTTAATTAGATAATTATATATTATAGCTGAAAAGTAATAATGTGATGATATCTTAACGAACACTTCTTTATGGAGAGTATTTTTTTGTGTATGTTTCCTCCTAATGCGTTGGTTGATCCATCTTAACCAGAACTCTTGTTGTCGATCTTGATATCCCTCTGAAAGTGCAACATACAGTTGTTCGTGCAAGAAAACATATTACGATAGATATAGTCCAATATTTTAGGATGTTTGTCCTTATGCTTTATTTATTATATTTGCAGACATACACATACGAAAAATTATTTTAACACAAATTTAAAAGGATATTCCTTAGTTTCGGAAGACGAAAGTTGAATTCAGGGAAATGAATATACTTAGAAGCACATTAACTAGTATCATAATTTTTGCATGTATGACGTTATTGTCAAAACTTCTATATACCATCCGTGTGCTATTACATAAGCTATTCAGCGTATCTAAGTTTTTTAGTAGCATGACGGACATATTTTTCTTCAAAATTAACCTATATACAATGGAAGATCAATTTTAACTTACTCTATTATATATATGGTGACACTAACATAAGTAAGAAATAAGAAACTTGACAACAAACATGTATGGAAGAAGGCCATTTGGTATTAAAGAATTTAAGTAAATTCTCGGTAGTAATTATTGGTATCATTTTCTGCTGAGTAACAAACTGAAAAATATTTAGTTTTTACTATAAAATTTTGGAATCAACTTTTTATTTAGTCGATCAAACATATTCATTTCTTCTAGCTATGATATCTTTTTAATTCTGTCATACGATTTGCACAATTTACGTTTTTACTCTATTGATAGAAATATTTCTCTTATTAAATGCACTACTATTACCATTGAGATTGATAACCAAGTATTCAGGAAGAACCAAATCATCTTTTTTTGGATGTTCTTCTTCGTTTCCTACACGAAGCAAGAAGACATTGAATACTGGATCTGTTATTACTTTATATTTCTTGTTAGTTGAATCTTTTTCGGAGCCCAGAAGTATAGCTTTGACAAGCTAGCTTTTTCTTTGCTTTTATCAATTTTGGAACTACTAGTAGTACTTGACAGTCACCTCCCAAACCATTAATTTTTCACCAAATAATTCATTAATATCCAATATATCTCTAGAACATCGGGCAATTATTTCAATCATTTGATACTTAGCCCTAAGTGCTTCATCCCATGTTATCAATTTTGCTTTTCTTATAAATTTAGCTTAATTGCTCTACTTTGATATATTTGTGATGGTCATTTAAGTTGCTTGAAAAGGTATATCAAATCTTAAGTGGGAAGCTCACAATAAAATCGATGTTGGTACACCACTTCCTACTATTGCTAAAAGTACCATGCCTCTTTACATGATATTTGCAAGTAATGCATGACATAAAAATATTATTTCGATTACGCCGGAGGCATCTACAAAGAGTAATCCTGGTATACTAGAGTCGACTCTTTATAATATAATCTTGAAAGCTTGTTGTTGTTTAGGATTTCGCTTTGATTGTGCTTACTCAAACACTTGTATAGCATTTTGATTCTCAATAATATACTAACATTTTTACTTTGTGCTCTAACGCTCTTTTTATGGAATAAATTTATATACCCTAAGATTTGTTTTTGACTTGAATAAGAATTTTACTCTTATGATGAATTTAAAAAATAATTGAATTGGATTCTCTTGCTAATCAATTAATTAAAAGATTTAATTATTTGATTTTAACATAAAAAATAATTTATTCCATGTTGATTCAGATCTTAATATTAGTTGATCTCTTGTTTCGAATTTTTAATCTTAATTATAATTTTATCCACCATAATTTTATTTTCAAAGAGTAAAAGAATTATATGACATTTCACTTTTAAATCTTTATGTTTGTAGAATCATTAGTGGTATTGACACTTATCAACCATTTTTTTTCTCTTTCTTACACATTTATATTCTTAAATATTTTCTTAGTTGTTATTTAATAATTAGGTATTTTTTAATATTACACGAAAAATTGATAAAAAAAATTATTTGAGTAGAAAAATTGTTCAACATAATATAAAAATATATTATTGAGGGGATATTTTTTTCTCAATTTCAACTATTTATGTAGTCCATTTAATATTACTTTTATTTTTTCTTCGTATTGGACATTATTGAGTGGTAATGTAATGCCAATACGGAGGATTCTTATGAAATTAGTTTTATTAAACCTTCCTACATATTTTTAAAAATAATTTAATAGATAAAATTTTATTAATTTTAAAATCTTAAATACTAAAAATTAGCATAGAAGGTATTGTAGTTCAAAAATAGGTTATTGCAATTATGTCTTTTCCCTATGAGTTCTTTCGTTTAATATTGTAAGGCTATTTTGATGTATTAATATTGTATTTATGCTTTTATAATAATATAGGCTCTCATTTTTCTAAATAGATTTGGACAATATAATACATTCTGAAATTAAATTAGTAACAGGATATTATAATACATTTTTAAATTAAATTAGTAATAGAAATTTTTAAGAAGTAATAGGATTACATGACTAAAGATATTTACTTGTTCAATTTTGTATGAATTAGACAACCCCAAAATAATTATATTAATAGAATTCCTAAAGGTAGTCATGTAGGATTCCTAATGTGTGTTATTCTGTCCTAAAACTAATAGGATTATAAGGCTAATATATAGAATTCCGGTTATATCCTTTTATTATGAGTTATTATGCTTAATATTATAAGGTCATTTTTGTAACCGACATTGTATTCATGCTTTTATAATAATACTAATATCTATGGATGTGCGTTGCACGGTAATAATGACACATGATGATTTAAACATTTATTGATATGAAGGAACAATAAAATTTAATTAACGAGAGAAATTTTATGTATAATAATACAACAGTCATCTAAATGCTGAAAAATATTATTACATTAGCATAATACATGAATTTAAAATAAAAGGACATCATCAAAACTGACACAGATGATCAATTTTGTCATGTTAGTTAGATACTTATATATTATAGTTTAAAAATAATAATGTGATGATATCTTAACGAACACTTCTTTAGACAGTATTTTTTTTGTGTATGTTTCCTCCTAATGCGTTGGTTGCTCCATCTTAACCAGAACTCTTGTTGTCGATCTTGATATCCCTCTTGAAAGTGCAACATACAGTTGTTCGTGCAAGAAAACATATTACGATAGATATAGTCCAATATTTTAGGATGTTTGTCCTTATGCTTTATTTATTATATTTGCAGACATACACATACGAAAAATTATTTTAACACAAATTTAAAAGGATATTCCTTAGTTTCGGAAGACGAAAGTTGAATTCAGGGAAATGAATATACTTAGAAGCACATTAACTAGTATCATAATTTTTGCACGTATGACGTTATTGCCAAAACTTCTATATACCATCCGTGTGCTATTACATAAGCTATTCAGCGTATCTAAGTTTTTTAGTAGCATGACAGACATATTTTTCTTCAAAATTAACCTATATACAATGGAAGATCAATTTTAACTTACTCTATTAAATATACGGTGACACTAACATAAGTAAGAAATAAGAAACTTGACAACAAACATGTATGGAATAAGGCCATTTGGTATTAAAGAATTTAAGTAAATTCTCGGTAGTAATTATTGGTATCATTTTCTGCTGAGTAAAAAACTGAAAAATATTTAGTTTTTACTATAAAATTTTGGAATCAACTTTTTATTTAGTCGATCAAACATATTCATTTCTTCTAGCTAAGATATCTTTTTAATTCTATCATGCGATTTGCACAAATTACATTTTTACTCTAATGATAGAAATATTTCTCTTATTAAATGCACTGCTATTACCATTGGGATTGATAACCAAGTGTTCAAGAAGAACCAAATCAACTTTTATTGGATGCTCTTCTTCGTTTCCGACATGAAGCAAGAAAACACTGAATACTGGATATGTTCTTACTTTATATTTCTTGTCAGTTGAATTTTTTTCGTTAGAGGCCAGACGTATAACTTTGGCAAGCTAGCTTTTACTGTCTCTGCTTTTGTCGATTTTAGAACTACTGGTAGTGCTTGACGGAGATCACCTCCCGAACCATTAATTTTTTACCAAACAGTTCATTAATATCCAATATATCTTTAGAACTCCAGGCAATTATTTCGATCCTTGACACTTATAAATGCTTCTTCTCATATTGTCAAATTTTCTTTCTTTATAAATTTAGCACCATTGCTCTGCTTTGATATATTTGTGATGGTTATTTAAATTGTTTGAAGAAGTATATCAAATCTAAAGTGGGTGGCTTCACAATAAAATCATTGTTGGTACACTAGTTGCTATTATTGTTAACGGTATCATGCCTCTTGATATGATATTTGCAAGTAATGCATAATATAGAAATATTATTTCGATTTCGTCGGAGGCATCTACAAAGAATAATCCCGTTATACCAGAGTCAGACTCTTTATAATATAGTCTTGAAAGCTTGTTCTTGTTTAGGATTTAGCTTTGATTGTGCTTCCTCAGACACTTGTATAGCATTTTGATTCTTAATAATATACTAACCTTTTTACTTTGTGTTCTGACGCTCTATTTATAGAATAAATTTATGTACCCTAAGATTTTTTTTAAAATTGAATAAGAATTTTACTCATGTGATGAATTTAAAAATAATTGAATTGGATTCTCCTGCTAAATAATTAATTAAAAGATTTAAATATTTAATTTTAACATAAAAATAATTTATTCTATGTTGATTCAGATAATATTAGTTCATCTCTTGTTTTGAATATTTAATCTTAATTATAATTTTATTCACCATAAATTTTATTTTCAAAAAGCAAAAGATTGATCTGATTTTACTTTTAGATCTTTATGTTTCTAGAATCATTAGTGGTATTGACTCTTACCAACAATTTTTTTCTCTTTCTCTCACATATATATTCTTAAATATTTTCTTAGTTGTTGTTTAATAATTGGGTATTTTTCAATATTTATACGAAAAAGTGATAAAAAATATTATTTGAGTAGAAAAATATTTCAAATATGACATAAAAATATATTATCGTGGGCTATTTTTTTTTTCTCAATTTCAACTTCTTATGCAGTCCATTTAATATTATTTTTATTTTTTTTTCGTATTGGACATTATGGAGTGATAATGTATTGCCAATACGGAGGATTCTAATGAAATTGATTTTACTAAACTTTCCTACATATTTTTAATAAGAATTTAACAGATAAAATTTTATTAAATTTAAAATCTTAAATATTAAAAATTAGCATAGAAGGTATTGTAAGACAAAAATAGGTTATTGCAGTTATGCCCTTTCACTATGAGTTATTCCGTTTAATATTTTAGGGCTATTTTTATATTAATATTGTATTTATGCTTTTATAATAATACATGCTCTCATTTTTTCTAAATCGATTTAGACAATATAATGCATTATCAAATTAAATTAGTAATAGAATATTATAATACATTTTCAAATTAAATTAGTAAAAGAAATTTTTAAGAAGTATATCCTAAAAGTAATAGGATTACACGACTAAAAATATTTACTCGTTCAATGTTATTTGAATTTTGACAGCCCGAAAGTAATTATACTAATAGAATTTCTAATATGTAATATTATGCCCTAAAACTAATAGGATTATAAGGTTAGTATCTAGAGTTCCGATTATATTTTTTTATTATGAATTATTATGATTAATATTATAAGTTTATTTTTATTGCTGTGAATTATTATAGGAACTAAAAAAGATTGAGTAGCCTACATAGACTTTCTGTCACTGGATTATAAGCTAAGCACCAAATCCCTAGTTGAACCTATATTATTATTTAATTAAAACAGACAAATTACTTCTCTAATTCTACAACAAATAGACACCTATTAGTTCGATAAAGAAATGTATACAGTCAATAATTAACAAATAGACAGATATTAGTACTGTAAAAAAATGTAAACACAGTCAACAATTAATCATGGCACAACACCCAAAATTATTGTCACAAAATTGCACTTGTTGTCAGCTATAATACTCAAAGTAGTAACCATTGTCCCCGACACAGATTAATCTGCTGGCATGTGTTCACAATATAATGTAAAGCAAAGTCATGTAAAGGTTTAATAATGGGGTACTGAGCGAACATTAGAAACTGACTTGGTGGGTTGCCCCAGGCCCATGCTGTAGTGCAACACATGGGCGACACTCAAGAGGCCTGATAGCAAGCTACCTTAACAAACCCTTTCCTAAAAAACTGAACTAATATCGTGTGAGGCCTATCGTCCACATGTCAGATGTTAAACTGATAAAAATAAATACTACACTTGATCTTAGCCAAAAGGCCGAGAAAGGTATGCTCTGGAGTCTGGACCGTCTCTCGTTAGGCTTTTTATAAGTCGTAGCTTCCTTGTCTCTTTTTTCCTTGTCGACGTGGAACCGAACAAAGACATCTTTTTAGATCCTACGCCGTGTAATGCCCGAATTGTCATTGCTCTTTGAACTAATTAACTTCTGCCCCTCACCGTTGCATTAGACTTTCTTTGAACTTGGTATGTCAACCACTAACGTAACTTTTTTTTCAATAATCAAGAGAATTAAAAATGTAATTACAAAAAAAAAAAAAAAATTGTATATGCAACCGAAATAATCAAGTTAAAAACAGTAACAAATAATAACAAGAAAAATAATAATAAAATATATTTTTAGGGTGCTACTTATTTTATTATTTGGACCGAAGAAACTGCATCTAACATTATTTGATTATTACAAAAATACTCAAATGTAGAAATAAAGTGAGAATAGCCAAAAGATTTATGTTTTGAGTGAAAAAATAATTTCGACACATATTTGCTAATTTTTTTTAAAACAAAATGGAAGTCATGCGTCAAAGTAGAAGGAAAGGTAAAAGTTTTATGACTATTGTATTATCTATGCAACTTTGCGCTATAATGCTAAATCAAGACAAGAAGGGATCAAGGCACAACTACTCAAAATGAAGTGAATGTAAATAAGGGACTTCTTTTTTGTTCTTTTTATCTATATTTGGGAATGAAAGCGTAACGAGACCTAGTGGCATGCTTGTCCAAAAGAAATGAGATGATGCTTCTTTCACTGGTACTGATAGGTTTAATGCCGCAATCGCAAATTACAATCAAGGTCTCGTATGCTTCTCAAGACTTCAACCTCCCTGTTCCATGTGAAATGACTCTCGGTTATCTTCCCCTTTCTACGTATTTTAGATTTGCTTTGTAGTGTGTATGTCAGAAACACTAGTGCTCATCCAAGGGCTACTTGAAAAATGTAATCAGAATGTTTCTTTGGATTTAATTGGTGAAAATCATTGTAAGTAAATCTAAAGTCTGAAAGCAAGATTGAAAAGTAAATGTAGACTCTGAAACCTAGACTGAATTGAGCACTCTCCTTTTTTTTTTTGCCGTATATTCAATTTAGTATGTACATGATGAAGGGAGTTAGAGGGGGAGATGAGAGAGAGCAGCAGCCGAGAGAAATTTTTACAATATTTTTACTATTCGCGCTCTTCTTCTGTAGTTCTGTGTGTAAAATACACACGATTGGGAGAAACAGTTGGTGTATACAAAATTGCTCGTGTTTTGGGGTTTGTTGAAGGAATTTGTCTACAGGCTGAGAGGATCAACTATGTATTAAGCCTAAAATATGTGTTATTAAACAACTCTCAGCAGTTACTCAGCACAAATCGAGCCATAACATTCACTGCATGTATAGCAACCATCACCATTGGCTCTTTCCACCTCGTGCCACCATTTTCAGTTTCAATGGGATCAAACATCACTGAATGGATTAGTTTCAATAAATAACCATCAGATACTTTATGCCAGTGAAGGAATGAAGTATGCATTACTGCATTGTGGATCCAATTCAACACCTAACACCATATCCAGGATAAGAAAATTTTATAGCAAGTGTATCAACCTGAAATTTGATGGCACACAAGCGCTTAAAACCATAGGTTCAGTACAAGGGCTTTTTATTAACGAAGCATGGCAGAATATCCATATCTCTCCAGCTGCTGTAGAAGTTGCTTTTCTTGAAGAAATCGGAACTTATTCCTTCTTAGCGGGTTGCCAAGTTTGGTACCTAGTCCAATCTCTTTGTCCAGGATTTAAAGCGTGTCCCTTGGAGTGATATATGTATGCATCACCTTCACCAGAGAAGTTCTCCTTGTGCTCAAGTCCGTACCTCTTTGGTTTCAGCAATAGCAGCTGCATGGCATGTACTATAAGAATTCTGAAATGGTGTGGCACACATCAAAGAGAAGTTGTAAGGACTTACTTCATCTCCAGTGTGATCAGTGATGTAATGGAGCCAGCCATGCCACTCTGCTGGAACTTGTGAAGCGTTATAACGATCCTTCTGTGCATACTCCACCCACCGGTGTCTTCCTGTATAATCATGTTACAAAAAGATGTTTACTTAAGCAATCATAAATACAAAATAAACAAATCACTGAGGTCAAAGGTCTCTCAAATTTGGGTAGAGGAACTATTCCCTGCACATACATGGGGATTAAGGGCGATGAGACTCCAAACTTTTACTCTTAAGGTTATGCAGTTAGTTACTTAAACAAGATTAACATATCTCTAGAATATGAAAATGTATTTTCAAGCTTCGGAAAACCACCTATAAGAGCATGTTTAACCAGGTAGAAAACTATTATTTCACACGGTGAAACAAACAAGCCTCCAGTAAAGTTAACATCCCCTACCAAGAAAGATCACTAGAATACACGTGCCGAAGCAGATTATTTGAACCGCACTAAATTCTGTTACCATGAAGTATTGTCTGGACAAAGTAGCAACTCTTGCTTGAGGATAATGCAAGCAGCCGGCAAAAACTACTCAGTGAATAAAGTGCAAGAGGTCTTTGCTTTTTTACTTAGAACATGGGGAATATATAACTATTCTTATATGTGGCCACATAAAGCCTTTCCTCTGATCACCTTAAGGGAAAAGGGGAGCATAAGATATTACAACACAAATGATGATACTTAAGGGAATCCGTAACCTTAAATATGCATTCTGCAGGTACTCTCATTGAACAAGATAACAACAAGTGAGATGTAAGAGGCAAACTGATTCAGACACAGGAAAGTGGGAAGCAGCTGTACCAACCATATTGCTCGTCGCCTAGCCTCTCATAGTATTTGTTACCAAATTTATCCACACCAACAAGTGTTGCACCTATGTTGTGGATCTTGGTTTGCCTGAACCAACAAGAAAGAAGAAACAAGAAAACAAAAACAAATACTATCTTAGATGCAAATTTAAGGAATCACCTTAATGAGAAAGAGGGGTGGCAAGGTCTATCAATATTGTCTCACTGATACCTCTCAGAGAAAATATTGTCTTACTCAGGGTTCGTTTGGTACGAACACAAGTAATGCAGGGATTAGTAATGCAGGTATTGTAGTGCTGGGATTATTTTTTATCAAGTGTTTGGTTCATTGTATTAAAAATTAGCTATGCAATGTATAATCTAAGCTTGTGTTTGGTTTAAAACTGTACGAAATCTTCTTTACAATTATACCCTTGAATATTCTTCTTTTTGTATATAAGAAAATTTAGAAAAAGGGTTTGAGGGGCGGTTTAGTAATTTTAGGGTCTTATCCAGGTATAGTTAATGCAGGGATTAGTAATCCCTTGGTTTCCTTCGTATTAGCTAAGCCCTCCTATGAGGTATAAGTAATCAATGTATTAGGTATGCATAAATTGAATTGAGCAACCAAACATTATATTGGACGGATTAAATTTTTATACAGGGATTATTTTACTTAGTACAGCCTACCAAACGATCCCTCAAAGTCTTAGACATGTATTTTTTTCCTTTTCAGAAAGTTAGTTTTTAAACAACAAAAGAACACAACAAATCATTTCAAATGAACTCTTACACAGGCATGTAATATACCGCTTCGAAAGCATGAAAGCAACAAGATGAAAAAAAACTCTTAACATTTAAACCAAAGAGGGAAACTAGCCAATTCAAACTTTAAGTCAAATACAAGAATATGAGTTTTGCTGTTCTATGTTGAACATCTAAAGTTACAGCACATTTCTACCAAAGCAAATTTTCTTCGGGGCTTGAAACCTTAGCATCTGCGGAGAAAATTTAAGGTCGAGAAAGAGAGTATCATTATTGTTGGTTACGAAAACAAGAAAAAAAATACTTTCCAAGATTTACTCGTACAACACCAAAGGACTTTGTAGGACTTCTTTCATAATAGAGTTAGCTATCCAGATTTCCTAAAAATATCAACCTCGACAAAGAAGTCAACCCCAGACAAGAAGCTGGGAGAAATCAAAAAGTAGACCTGCTTGGCATGATCATGACATAGCAAGCTAAAAATAGAGAATAACAAGAAGTAGTAGTACTAAAAACTCAGACAATAACCAAAATAAAGTCATTCCCCTTAATTTGTCTTGTCTAATAACTTTTAACCAATTAACAGCTCTAACTCCACCCCCATTTCATCCAAGAAATGGACCAATTGTCTAATTATTACATACTAAGGACTAACGAGAGCATCTAGTTCAGCCACAAGGACTAAGGAGGCCATCTAGTTCAGCCACCATAGAACTTCAGAATTATCTTTTTTATACTCAAGAAATCCCCAAGGGCCCATTGGCACACAGTTTGAATCTTGATTGATAATGGGCCCACGCATCTATCATTCTCCACTTAAGTACCAGGTTTTTGTTACGGTAGAGTTCGAACTCGTAACATGCGCCTAATCCACACGTCAGTTGTTGCGCTCTTACCACTAGCTTAAAGTCTTGAGGGCAGAACGACAGGAAACTTTCAACTATTGATGAAAAACCAATTAAAGGTAGACAATTTCCTATACTTGAAGGACACAATGACCAGTAGGAATGGACAGATTATCAGGAAGGAGCTGAAGGAGAAATGAAAAAAATACCCCATCATGTATATCTTGGACAGTGTGGATAGAGAGAAACCATAGGTGCTTTGAGGATGAGCTTTTATCCTTACTTTTTGTATAGTTAAATGTCTTCAGCATTTGTACCTTTAGCATAGAAAGGATGTAAACAGAATATAAACTGTATTTCCTGGTCTCATTTAACATGTGAAGTCCATGATTCCTTCAAACACTTTTGTATCTATCCAGTACCTACTTGGTACTAACCAGATTAATAAATTTTACTCACTTATCACAAAAGTCTCTTATAATACATTGCGCACTTTGAGACATATAATCTTCAATTGTAGGAGAGCCAAGTAAAAACAAGACTTCGCCCCTGAAAAGTCTAATTCACTATCAAGACTTCATGTTGTTATGCCTATCAGGCGCAAGCCACCTGGTCTATACAGTATCAGCAAAAGCCTTGACATCGTAATGTTGCAATTACCCTACAGCTCAGCGAAGTAAAAACTTAAAGGTACTCTATTAAACTTCACATTTTAAAAACATCATTTTCTTCCTCAGTTCTACTACAGTCAATCTCTGACCATACTTTAAGGGTTAAAATTTAAAACTCAAAGCATCCAAAAGCCTCGACATGGTAATCTAGCAATTGCCCTACAGATAGGAAATAACTTATAGGTATTCAAGTAGTACAGCTATCACTTTCTTGATTTTACTTTCTCCCTAAGTTTTACTACAGTCAATACTCAATCTCAATCGCTGACTATACTGACTTTTAGGTCCAAGATCGAAAACTTAATGAGACTAGACAGCGAAAAGAGCCAGTAATGCCTCTTTGCCCGTCAAGGTAAGAAGTTTTGTGCATGTAAAAGTATTTGGCCGTTGAGTTCCTATTCACCTCAATATAACACGTTGCTAGGGGAAATGAAAACACAGCTACCAATCATGCATATGAGTGCCAATCTCTATATACACATAAAAGCCTGGACAAATCTAACTTTAGGTTTTATTAGTTACTAATG
>MCJB01015120.1:3944-16109 GCA_002018475.1 Nicotiana obtusifolia
AAGGGGGGGGGGGTCTGTCTTTGAGGAACGGATTTAGAGATCTTCGCCATTGTTGTTAAGAGATAAAGAAGTTAGAAGATGCAGGTGTAAGATAAGAACAAAAGGGAGATCACTTGCAAGGGAGCTTAGGAAATTGAAGAAGGGAATGATTCAACTAATCAGATAACTTAAACGTCTGAAAGTGAAGATGGAGAAGGGTATTTATAGCCCCTCAAAGGCGGAGGTTCGCGTCCCAAAGCGACGAAACACTAATTGGCATGTACTGATATTGCAGGAGTTTGTCTCAAGTTTGTCTCTGACGAGACGTTTTCGACAAGTACCACCTACGTCATGGTTCCACCGTCATTTATCAGTATGATGATTCGTTTCCTTTGATCGGACGCCCCGACTTCCGTGCTACACGTGTCATAAGTATGTGGCCATTCAACCTAACCAAAAAGTTGCGGCTCATATCATTTTTCGTCATTACTCTCCAAAGAACGAGGGGACTATCTGTATGGGGTCGAACTTGGGACCGCCTACATAGGGACAAATCGGGTTCGATTTTATACGGTTGGTATCAATCATAATTACTGCTTGGTAAACCGGGGTCGAGGTATCAAAAATCGAAGAGCGAGACCGAATAACATCGAAGTAAGAATATCGAGGTATCAAAGATAGAAGGTCGAGATCGAACAACATCGAATCGGAACATGAAGCCATGGTACCCGAGATGAGCCTATCGAGCTCGATTCCGGGAAATGTCCTAGGGTAAGTTATCAAATTTGAATGACGAAAGTACCGGAAATCCCGTGATAAGTAAGCATCTCGGCGTGAATCACGGCATCAATCAATAAGACTGTTAAATCAGCACATCAAGAGATATTTTACCTTGTAAACAGATTCTTGCTTTGTATAAAAGATTATCCCCACGCTATATAAAGGGGTAATGTAATTGTTCTAAGGCATCTCACGAAACAATCATCAATACAAAGAAAAGAAGTCCGCTTTTATTATTTTATACATTACTTTATTCGTCTGGTTTCATTTATATTTATTGTTCATTTTAGAGGAATCAGTCAAGGCCAGGATTATCCAAGGCTTGTGGTTTGCATTTCTTTCCCATTTATTTACTGACTTTAAGTTTCGTTATATTATTCGTTATTTGTATCAAACAAGATTACGTATTCTTAAAATCACGTATAAATTTAATCGTTATACTAAACCAGGATAAACAAGGACAGTGCCATGTCCTAGTGTTGAAGCAGTCGGTAATCAGCTTGACGTTCTGTTTACATTTGGATTTGTCCATTTCGAAGCGTCTATTGGCTACTTAATTTGACATGTAAAATTGACTGCCTAATTGTTGGTGAAGACACGATGAAATAATCCAAGATATTTGTTAAGATTGTCCAAGTCTAATTGGGCGTTTGGACATAATAATGTGAAATTCCTAAGAAAGTGATTTTTTTTTTTAAATGATATTTGAAAATTAAAGTTGTGTTAGGATATGAATATAATTTGGAACTGTTTTTGAATTTATTTAAGTGATTTGAAGTGAAAATTTTGAAAAACAGAGTTCTTGAAGTTTATCAAATTTTAAAAAATTTTAAAATTCAATTTCAAGTGAAAAATAATTTTCATGACCAAAAAGTTGATTCCGAAAAAAGGTGAAGTATTTTTCAAAAAAAATGAATTTTTTTTATAGCCAATGGGCCCTGAGAATCGTCGGATGAGATTCATTGGAACAAAAAAATTTACTACTCCGTATGTTGAAATGACATGGCTTGCCTGATGTCATCATCAGTTTTCCTTCTCATCTAATTGATTTTCATATTTACTCAGGATATTACTTCTTCTTTTTCTTGCTAAACCATTTATTAAGAACAAGAAATTAAAGAATGTTATAATAAACTGGGAACATATGCAAATGTGTTACATACAACATATGAAAATTTTCATTTATTTTTATCTTTTTGCAATTCTAATAAGCTCATATCTGTATAACAATAGTTTGGTTTCAAAAGTCAAGACCAATACAACATTATATATATTCTAAATTCAGGACGAATTCACCGTCATTGTAGAAGAACAGACTCAAAGATGTACGGAATTATTTAAGACAATTATTTGCTAGCCTCTCCTCGAAGGATACTAGCCTTCCATCAAAAGCAGTTCAAACCACAAACCCTGAATAAACATAGAAACACAAACCTTACAACATATAAGGTGGGGAAAAAAAAAGACATCATAGAGAAAGCAAATTTCTCAAGAATAGATAGTATTTTTATATTTATTAAATATTAAAAATAGATAGTATTTTTATATTTATTAAATATTAAAAAATGATCAATTTTTTTACAATAAATATTTGTATTCATTTCTCTTTTTTAAATAACACTAATTGTAATTGAACATTAATAATGTCTTTTTTTGGAATTTGATATTTAAAAATACTTTTTAAAAGGATTGGTCAAACACAATTTACAACAACAACTTAATGAACTCTCATAAGTAGGGTCTCGAAAGGATAAAGTGTACGCAAGCCTTACGCCCCGGAAAGTAGCGAGGCTTTTGAACAAAAGTAACATTGTTTTACCACTTCAGATAACAATGGAATAACCACTGGGATAAGAAATACACAACTTAAATATGCTGATGTTACTACTATAAAATCTCCTCGAAGAAAGGAATTGAAGGGGAGGATGAGGAGAAACACAGATAATTAATATCCTATTTGGTCAAGCTGCAGAAAGTAACTTATTTTGAGAAGTGCTTTTTTAAAAGTGTTTTTGAAAAAAGTACTTTTGAAGAAAAACAGTTTGTGTTTGGCTAGTTATCTGAAAAACACTTTTGAGCAATAATTTATTTGGCCAAGCTTTTCAAAAAGTATTTTTAAGTATCAAATTACGAATAAGGACATGCATATATTTACTTAATAGTTAATATTATAAGTAAATAAATAATCTTAAAAAATTATTATTACAGGCAATAATTAAATCTTTTTATTTTATTTAAGTAAATTATGAAAATAAAATTTAAGAGTACTTAATTCTTTTAATATACGTTAAATATATTAATAATCATTCAAAAACTATAAAAGCATTCACCCCTAAAGTCACTATATATTAGAAAGATATCCTAAAAATAGTAAGAAATATTTATACATTAATATCCTAAGTATTAGGTTTAACAATTATTTTGGTATATACTATATTTTGTTAAGGGTATATTTTGTAAGAAGAAAAGTCAAAACTACTTCTGCTTCTGCTTTTGGAAAGAAGCTACTTTTTTCTGCTTCTCAGAAACTGTTTTTGCTTCTTCTAAGCACTTTTTTTTCCCCAGAAAAACTTGGCCAAACACCTGAAGTCAGGAAAAAGAAGTGCTTTTAAGGAAAAAAAGTATTTTTGGCCTCTTGAGAAGTTTGGCCAAACAGGCTATAAGAAAGTGAAGTAATTGTAAGTACTAAAGAACTTAGGACTTTGGAATTAACTTTAAGAGTATAAATATATATCTTTCTAAGCATATTCGAAAGGCGAGAAATCAGCGGCTAAGCTATGTTGGCCCAAGGGTAGTTAATTGACCACCCTTCGCCGAAAAATTATACTACGTGTAAGATAAAATATTATTTGTTATTGATTAAAAATAAACTTTGAACACCTTTAAATAGCCTAATGGCAAAAGATATTCAAAATTTGAACACTCTTATTGAATTTCCTTGCTTCGCCTCTATTAGAAAAAATGCACTTTATACATGCCACTGCCTTGACTTGGTAGGTACAGTCAAACCTCTATAAATTAATAATGTTAGGACCATGAAATTTTATTAATTTAGCGAGGTATTAATTAATCGCATAAATTAATAATTATTAATTTATAAAGTATGTAGTTTATATATCTACAATGTGAATATGTATGAAATATATGAATTTAATTAATAAGTATTAATCATGCATATTAATTAAATTCATGTATTTTCATTGATAAATGTTTAGTATTCCATACATATCTCAAGTTAAATGTATAAATCCACTCAGCTATTAATGTAGTTACATATACTAACATTAACTAAGTTACTATATAAAGAGAGTTACTACATACAACTCTACAAATCAAAAGAAAAAATGGCTTCTCATCTCAGAGGTATAAAAAAATCAACCATGACAAATGGTATGCGTAGAGAATTATGTGAGTACAAACAACAAAATTCAGCATGCACTCAAAAGCAATTGCAACAGTGGGTGTCAGAGAAGTTTAATTTGCAAGTTAGTCAAGCTACAATATCAAATACAATCAAGAGGTCAGCAGAGTATCTATCAATTTCTGACATTCCGAAAGATGATGCCAAAAGAAATAAAGCTGCCAAATTTCCAGAATTAGAGAAGGCTCTGTACGAATGGTTTGTTCATAACCAAGAGCGCGTTAATATGAGTGGGGAACTAATTGTAACAAAGGGAAAAGAGTTTCTAAAAAAGATGTATCTCATTGATATGCCTGATTTTCATTTTTCTCAAGGTTGGCTAGAGCGCTTCAAATCAAGACACGGCATCAAGACATATCGTCGTTTTGGAGAAAGTGGTTCGGTTAATATGGAGGTAGTGGAGAACAATTTACAATCCATAAGAGAGAAACTTTATCAGTTTGCTATGAAAGATGTTTTCAATATGGATGAAACTGGATTGTTCTACAGGCTACAACCAGATCGTTCTCTTGCAACAAAGCAACTTGAAGGTAAGAAACAAGATAAGGAAAGACTTACAATTGTTATTTGCTGTAATGAGGATGGTTCTGAGAAAATTCCTTTATGGATAATTGGGAAGTACATAAAACCACGTTGTTTCAAGAATGTGAATTTGGGTAGCATGGATTGTGAATATCGTGCCAACAAAAGAGCATGGATGACTGGGATTTTATTTCAAGAATACGTTCAACAACTTGATGCAAAAATGGATGGTAGACAAATTCTTTTAATTGTTGATAACTGTCGTGCTCATCCAAAAAACATTGAAGGTTTGAGAAATATTGAATTATTTTTTTTGCCACCTAACACAACATCAAAGATTCAGCCTTGTGATGCAGGGATCATACGAGCTTTTAAGATGCATTATCGGCGACGGTTTTATCAAAATATTTTGGAGGGTTTTGAAATTGGGAACCCGAATCCAGAAAAGATTAATGTTTTAGAAGCAATAAATCTTGCAATCTCGGCATGGAAAATAGATGTCCACTCAAGAACTATTGCAAATTGTTTCAGGCATTGTAAACTCCGATTGCCAGATGGTGAATCCTCGAAAAATCAAGAACAAATGGACAATGACAGCTTACAACAATTGCAGAATCTAATCAATGGATTGAATTATCGTCATGCAATGAATGTTGAAGATGTTTTGAACTATCCGAGAGAAAATGACACAAGTTTGGAGTTGCCTACGGATGAACAAATAATTGAGAGTGTTATGGAAAGCAACAAAGAAGATGAAGTGGAAGACGATAGTGTGGAATTAGAACAAGTTTCGCGCAAAGATGCTTTGAAAGCAGCAATCACCTTACATCACTTTCTTTTACAATATGAGAACTCTACAACAGATTTTCTTAATGCTCTAAGAAAGGTTAGAGATGAGATTCAAGGTGATATTAATTTTAAAAAGAAACAAGTAACATTAGATTCATATTTTCAGAAATCTTCTTAGATTAGTTATAAATATATGAAAAATATTTTTACAGATCATGAATTATTAATTTATATGTCAAATGGGACCTATATGAATTTATTTTTTCATATTATCTTATAAATTTAGCGAATTATTAATTTACCACGTTGATCCCGACTAGGGACCGGAAAAAATTATTATTTTAACAAGATTATTAATTTATCGAGGTTCTATTGTAATTTGAATTCCGTGAGCTTTGGTAATAAAAAATCCTGTATTCTAATTTAACCTTAACCTACTATTCCTTGTTTCAACTCCTGTTGCAACCAAATCAGTGGGGGCGCTGTTTAAGCAACAGAAGTCGCATGCATGTGAATCCGTACACTTACAACTTTCGCTACGACACTTGCACCAGTGTTATGTACACATGCCTGGGCAATTGCAGGGACCCAGGTGTGGATGTACGTGAAATGAAACGGTGTCATGCAATGCCGCTCCATCGAATTTTTTTATAAAATATATGTGTTAATACTGTACGAATACAATAAGTAAAGAAAATGACATTACTTGATACATATTGTAACTCGGCACGTTGGTTGAGTTTTTTATTTTTCTTTTGAAGGTTAAAGGTTCAAATCGCAACTAGGTCATATTTTTGTCACATATTTGAGACAGCTTATATTGTTAAAAATTGTGATAAGGTAGAATTAAACTTACAATCTCTTCTAACTAAAGACTCAACATAACAATGGATTAAAGCTATTTCTTGTTGAGTAATATTATAATTTATGTTTTTAATTTTCAGTTTTTATATAAATATCGACACCATACGCTCCTCCTGCCTTCCCCCTTGCTTCTCCTGCAAAAAATAGGACCCATCTTTGCTATCTTTTTCGGCCATCCTACGGCGACTATCATATAAACCTCCATCTTCACTACAAAAATCACTCAAAATCACTCTATACGTACATTAGACACGTGTCACAGCTCCACTGTTTAAAGTTATCTATCTCTGCCTTCATCTTCTCCACTAACTTCATGAGACACCAGCAAGGCTCCCCTCATCTTTGGTCTTCCGCTTGTGAAGCAAAAAGCTAAGCATAAAAGAGTTTTATAAAACGAATAAAATAAGAACACCATCACGCAGAAAGAATATCAGTTAAATTTTAGCCCAAACATATGATAAGAGTTATTGAGCCTATGGGGATTTTCTTTTAAATAACTTTCAACTTCTTTTTTTAATTTTTTCGAAAAAGGGTCACCAATTTTCATATCAAGGCTGAAAGAGTCCCCTCACCCAACCTATTTCTCATAATGGCTTCCACCAACCCTAGTCCATTATACCCAATTCCACTTGTAGCACCTCAATTTCAATTCAGCGCTCAACCGATTCAACTCTTAGATCAAATAATATATCAAAAGAGAACATATTCAAACACCATTGATTTCTCAAAATCAAGCTCAAAGAATATAGTTTATTTGTACGAGTAATAAATTGTTGTATTTACACGGGTCACCTTCATTTTGTATATGATACAAATTTCGTGGATTAGCATCTACAGATCCTTTTTGATGAACATAAAGAATTTAGCATTTTTTACATCGTAAATAAAATGAGCCAAACGTTTTAGCATTCGAAATGCTTGTGTATAAGATTCAATTCCAGAATAAAGAACATCTTTAATAATTCCAAAACTTTCAAGGAGATGTTCCAATCTCGTGTGATGAAGATCGTGATATTTACAGTGACTTGATGATGTATTAAAATTTCTCAATGCATTTATGGCATTTTTGTCGGCCTTAATGGGGACTGACTCTTCTATTTTTCCCAGCAAGATGTTGGACTGCAAGACATTTTAGTTGTTAGTGTTTGTTACTGTTTTTCAAATTGTGGGACTAACTGTTAATCTTGTACTAGGCTGGACGAATGTGGGTTTCTAACATCACCTATACTCTTTTAGCCTCAAACAAGAGGATACTGGAGAATGAGATTATAGAATTATGCAAGAAATGCATTTCAAAGAGCATGAGGTAAAACTTTGGCTCTGTTTTCTAATTTACTGAGAGAGATACGTACTTACCATCAATTGGGAAAAGAATAATGCATTTTACTACGATGAAAATGAGAGGAGATGTCTATACGAATGAACTTAGGTACATTTCTCCAGCTGATTTTATGATTTTATATTTTTTACTAGTTGATCGGAATCACTACGAGGGCCACTGTTGAGGCAATATGGACAAAAGGCAGCAAGGTAAGAACTAATTAACAATAGCTTCAGTAGTGGCTTCAAGGGATTGAAAGTCAGCAAGAGTATAGGAGAAGAAATAGTAATCCGAGTCGTACACACAAAAGTCAAACATCGGTTGAACTCTTGTAATTTAAGCTTTGAACCATTTAAGTGTTTTAATTAAATTCAAAATCTTCTCGAAACTAAATCAATTGTCCCCGCAAGTCACAAAATAATAATTAAGCACACGGGGAACATCAAATCGAGGAACGAGACTCAAATCTCAAATAATTATAGGAGATATATATACACACACTATAAATAACAGCAGCTGAAGAATCATTTTAAAGTTACTTGAAATGATTTTGAATATAAAATCACTTACTATTTATACCATATACTATAATGCTTAATAACAAAGCAAGGGCTCACCTTTTCTTCTCTTTTTTCTCCACAATCTACAAAGAAAGTGTAGATTAAAAATTGTGATTATGCACCCAATCAGTCATCAAATTGCCACATTAACAGGGGTAAGTATCACAAGAAGTATAGAAGAGAACAACTAATACATCAAATTACATAGATTAGCATTCAGAGCTCACAAATCTACTCCGTCATACGTATCCCAACTCGCGATAAATCACAGTCTCATGTTAATTAGTGGGACTTCTTTAGTACCATATTTTTTAGACGGACATATATTGAACATTTTCATATTCAGCTGCAAATTTTAAATCTCGCAAAGAGCTTGTTTTTTATCATCTTTCTTCCCTTTCCTCAAATTCACGGATCACCCTCTACCTCTAAAAAAGGTAAGAATAAAAATCCTATCTCCGTCCAGATTGTAATTAGTAATAACAAAATTATATACGGGTAAAATAAGGACTAGCGAGCACTTCGATTTTTCGGTGGGGCAAACGGAGCAAGGACATAGCGACTTGGAATCGGGATCGACGCCAAGAACCTCTAGTACTAAGGCCCGAACGAAGCACTTACTACCGGGGCCATCGAGACAACGCACCCCAAATTCGGTTTGGGCTCCAAGATCTCGGAAGGCATAACCAAACGGTTGCACACGACTAACGAAGGGCTGTGATATCCGCGCCCAACCAGATATCATGACGTGGATCTCGGCCCGTATCGACAGCGGATCAATGATTAACGAAAAGGAGAATTTTTACCATTCTTAGAGTTGTACTTAGGGTAAAACTCCCCTACTATATAAAGGGGAAGTTTATTGTTCAATAGGACATTGTAACATGCGTACCAAGGCAATATACATTTGTTTTCTCTGCTTCTAAAAGTTATTCAAAGTTCTTATTTTTGCTCATAGTTCTTCTTTAGTATTTGACTCTGAACCGAAGGCAGGCTAATTATTAAGCTCATAACCGAGCCCGAATTCAATACTACTACTGATTTAGCTGTTTATTCTATCTTCAATTTGCTTATCTAACGTTATTAATCACTTGTATTGAAATTGTCCACATAACTTTAAAACCGTGTATAAATTCAATTGTTATCCATTTTTAAGGGTGAACAGTTTGGCGCCCGCCATGGGGCTAAGGATAATAGTGGTAGTTTGATACAAATTCTCATAACACACTCTATTTTATGCTTGTTCTTTGAGATTTCAATTTCAGATCTACCTAAGAATGTCAAATTCTCAGTCTGCTCACTTGAACGTTGATGCTGCGTTTGACCATCATAACAATATAATACCTAGCAATGAGGTGCACCCTGCTGATCCCAACGGTGTCCCAGTTACAAACACAATCGATGCCAACTCACATGTGGCCATCGACCCAACCTACCGACTGACCCTGAGAGCAGCGTTCATGGAGGAGCCCGACCAACGTCTCGAGGTACACCCGAAGGTGAAGGCGATGGGATCAATCTGCGGGTGATCTTCGAAACGTTATAGGCCCAACAGGCGACGATAGCACAACTGCAAAATCTAAGCCACGCCCCCAACAGAGTTGAGCCTAAACCATCCCAGGAAAACACCCGAAGAAATGAGAAGTCACAAAAAGGCTAGGTGAAACTGAGCACAGGACCAACCCCAAAATAATAAAAATGCTTGAGGAACTGACAAAGCGAGTGAAATCGGGGGAGAAGAAAATTGAGGTTAAGGACAAAAAAGTGGAGACCTATAATTCTAGAGTTGATCGAATCCCTGGAGCATCCCCGATATTAAAAGACCTGGACTCCAAGAAATTTGTCCAAAAGCCTTTTCCTCCGAGCGCGACACTGAAGCCAATCCCCAAGAAGTTCGTATGCCCGATATTCCAAAGTATAACGGACCACAGATCCAAATGAGCACGTGACGTTGTACACGTGTGCCATCAAGGGAAACGACTTGGAAGATCACGAAATCGAGTCGGTTTTGTTAAAAAGGTTTGGAGAAACCCTGTCAAAAGGAGCAATGATATGGTATCAAAACTTAACGCCAAATTCTATTAATTCGTTTGATATGCTTGCAGATGCTTGTGTGAAAGCGCATGCCGGGGCCATCAAGGTCGAGACCAGAAAATCGGACCTTTTCAAGGTAAAAGAAAGGGATAACGAAATACTCAGGAAATTCGTATCGAGGTTTCAAATGGAACGAATGGACCTGCCTCCGGTTACAGATGATTGGGCTGTTCAGGCGTTCACTGAAGGACTCAACCCCCGAAGCTCTTGGCTTCACAGTAGTTGAAACAGAATTTGATAAAGTACCCGGTGGTAACTTGGCCGACGTCCATAATTGGTACCAGTCAAAAATCAAAGTCGAGGACGATCAGCTCGAGGCCCCCTCCGGTCCGTTTATCCCATAAGAACTAATGACAGGTCTAAGAGAGTCGTCGATCATGAACCAAGACCGAACAGAGACCGGTATCAACCGTATAACGGAGATCGAAGGGGTAACGGATCTGCGCGTAACCCTGCAAGAAATGAAAAGAGGAAAGATCGAGGCCACAGTAGCCGGGGACTGATGAGCAAAAAAGATTTTGATTGGCCACTCGGGGCTAGGGAAGCACCATGGTTATCGAAATATAACTTCAATGTCAATGTTGCCAGCATCATATCTGCCATCGGCCACATCAAGAATACCAAGTGGCCTCGACCATTGCAGTCCGGCCCTACCTAGAGAGACCCTAACTAGATGTGTAAGTATCATGGCACTCATGGCCATAAAATCGAGGACTGTTGACAGTTAAGAGAAGAAGTGGCCTGGTTATTCGATAACGGGAATCTTCAAGAATTTCTGAGTAATTGAGTCAAAAATTATTTCAGGAACAACGACTGCAACAAACAGACCGAACAAGAAGAACATCAACACGTCATCAACATGATCATTTGAGGAGTCGATGTCACCCAGGGACCAATGTTAACGCGCACTAAGGTGTCCATCACAAGGGAACAATGAACCCGAGATTATATTCCGGAGGAAACCATTTCGTTCAACGATGAGGACGCCGAAGGCCTCGTACAACCGCATAGTGATGCACTAGTAATATCTGTACTTATAAATAAACTCAAGTTAAATGTGTGTTGAATGATCCAGGTAGCTCGGCCAATATTATCAGATCGAGGGTCGTAGAGTAGTTGAGTCTACAAGACCAAATAGTGCCAGCAGTCTGGGTGTTGAACGGATTTAACATGGCATGTGAAACTACTAAAAGGGAGATAACCCTACCAGTGAACATTGCCGGGACCATTCAAGAAACAAAATTCTATGTGATTGAAGGGGATATGAGATATAGTGCTCTATTCGAAAGATCACGGGTTCACAACATGAGGGCGGAACCTTCGACCTTGCACTAGGCATTAAAGTTCCCTACAACAAGAGGGATCAAGACAGTGTACGGAGAGCAGCCAACCGCAAAGGAAATATTCGCAGTCGATGAAGTACTCCCAGTACCCGCCGTTTCGACATTAACAAGCGGGGAGCCGGAAAGAAAGGGTGAGATTAAAGAGTCCGGAACCAAAATGTTATCTTTTTGGACTCAAACGACAAAGATAGGCGAAAAAAATAACTGAGTACCATTTTATATATAACGCAGTTTTTCACCGTGCTATACCTTAACGACACATTCGTCTGTTAAGGTGTAGCGCATGTGTTACAAGTGCTAAATTTGAACTTTAAATTGGCGGGCAAAGCTTACATATAGCGCATATGCAGGATGCACTATACTAGAAGTTGAAAATACAGGTAGGTATAGCGCATCCTATATATGTACTATACCTACATAAAGTATCGGGCTCGTCTCTTTCCCCGACCAGACAGAAGCAGAAATTAACAATTGCCCCCTCCCCCCCCCCCC